>JAWWEQ010000045.1:26895408-26936632 GCA_035583055.1 Torymus tubicola | reverse complement strand
GTCATATTTTTTTATATGTTCATTAAACTCTAATCTATCATTTTGTCTTCATTCTAAAAGCGAAAAGTCGATAAATTGAAAGTAATAAAGAAAACAAAGTAAGAAATATCATCGTACCGCTGTAATAGGTACTTTTACCCTAGACCTTAATAGATTAAATTTTTAAAGTGCTTTACGTTAACTAATATCTTCTGATATGATATGTTCAAAGGTTTCAATTAACTTCATTTTTTCAAATACTATAAATCCTACCTATATAGTTACAAAATGCGTATAATCAAATTATAGAATAGTCACAGATTTTCATATAAACGGGAAAGTTTTTAAAGACACTCTCTGTAACCGGAAACGTTTCAGGGACGTTTTAGAAGCGTTTCATCAGTAACACATCGTCAAAACAAAGTATTTAATTTCATTGAAGGTTGTATTTCCACATAGTCACGTATAATAATTCTAAGTAATAGCAAATGTTCTTTTACTAGTAATATATACTTATACCTATGTACGACGTAGCTTCGTTGCATATGTATATCCGAGGAAACTATTACAAAACAGAACTTTTAAAACGCAGTTACGAACTGCTTTCAGCTAAATCTGGTAAAATCCTGTGATGAGGCCCAACCGTCGCTGACCACGCATCAAATTTCGTCGTTACACTTCCGGAAACGTTTGAAAATACGTTACTCATTTCAGTGCAAAGCCAACTCGTACATTTTTAACAATCCCCTTTTAAAACTCCACATAGAACGTCTGTGTAAATGTGACAACAGCATATTACTCACCCTATTTTATCATTTTAAACTTTCTCTCCACCTACCAACTATGCGAGCTTACATTATCACAAATCCTCTCTGACAAGGTAAAAAAATCCACCATACAAAGCCTTAGCGAGGAACGGTAGCAGGAGCAGCTGCATTGAATCGATTATGCATAAACCACGTAAGACTACCACAGCCCTTTTCGTTTCATGTCACCCTCTCTCTATACGCGTCGCGCAAATAATTCCCTCCACACATTTTTTCCCTTCTCCCTCGTATCCCTTTTTTTCTTTTTTGCAAAAATTCCAATATATAACCAAAGGAAATTCTAACCCACGTATACGCATGCATATTGTTACAGAGCGAGGGCTCGTTGTCGTCGGAGGGCTCGGCTGGGACATCTGCCAGTGGCGCCGGTACGACCAGCGAGGAGGACGAGTCAGGCGGTGAGGAGGAGCCAGCCTGCAGCATCACCCTCATCGAGCGTCTCATACGCTCCCATCCGATCTGGTTCCTGCCGGGCATACAACGTGCCGGTGCCTTTCACTTGCTCCAGGGAAAGGAGGAAGGGGTGAGCATCCTCTATATACATGTCTGTGTGTGTGTGTGTGTGTGTGTGTAACTACTGATAGGCAGGCGGCGAAAGGTGCGATGAACCTTGCCGGCACAATGAGCAGCGCAGAGAGTTGCTATCGGCCCCCCCCCACACTGTCGAGACAGACACAGATAGCACGAGGGACCCATGCATATATGTGCAGTGCTAGCATTTGCTATACTTGGAGAGGAGAGTGAGTTTTCCCAGTAAATGGGTGTAAACGTGCGAATGAACGCGTTGCATTGTTTTCGGATGAGGGGGAAGCAGTGTGGGAGTTGTTTCGTGAAGGTGCGGGGAGGGGAGAGAATACGACAATGCGCTGAATGAGGAATATCAAGTTTGAATATGATTGTGGAAACGATTTGTTTACACGAGGTTTGCTGCTGTGTATAGTGAAAGTTTTGTATAAGTGAGTTTCACGCAGGCGTATGAATATTTATTCTTGATATACATATATATAAGTTGTGTTAAAGTTTGCCGAAGCAGGTGTAAGATTATTTTTTAGATTACAATCATTTAGAACAGTTCAGAGGTGAAAGATAAATTTTATCTAGCGTTGCAAAATATAGGAATTTACTGACCTATTTAAAAAAATATTTTTATCAAAATTAATTTAATATTATCGATAATTTAAAGTCAAAAGGATGTTTTTCAAAAATTTAATTACTCATTATAAGTTAAGTGTTATGTAAACAATTATTGAAAATGAAGGGAAATAGAAAATTTTTTATCTAATACGACATTAATTTTGTTTTCAAGTAAAAGTAAAATTCTTTAAAATAAAAATATTTGTCGTTTATAAACTTAAGCCTTGACCTGTCATAAGCATGCTTAATTAATTTTTTTTATAAAATATGAAGAAAATGTGATGAGCATGTGAAAAATACATTTTTAAATTTTAATGGTACATGTTCTTTTGAGCATATTCGTTTAAAATTTAATATAATTATAAATAAACATCTAGAATTTTCCAGAAATATTAATTGCAAAATGTACAATATAGTGAGAATTTTAACCTTTTTGTTTTGAGTTCAGTCAACTCGACAAAATACGTCTGTAAAAATAACACGGTTATCGATTCACACGAGCATAAATATAACTTCGGAACAGCAAAACTCGTTTTAACATTTACTACGTGAGAAAGTGCACTCGAAACTTCTACAACAAGTTCGTTTTCATGTTTAAAAAATATGAAGTATATTTGACTTTAACTTCTCGTATATATACGATATTTCTGTGCCCCTGAACACGAAATACGTAAAACTTTTAACTTCAAAATTAAACTCAATCCTAACTCATTTTCAAAAACTAAAATATTTATTAATTGCTGATTAACATAAATACTGGTTTAATGATTATTATTAATTAAAGTATCTTCAAAAAGTATAAAAAGTAATAATAATAACACTATCGTGCTTAATAGTATATACGCTATATTTATATCAAATATGTGTGTATAAGAAGATGATCAAAGTAATTTAATAAAAAAAAATTTTTAATGAATACCTCATACAATAATTTATAGAAATTAGTATAATTTTTTTAATCATATATTAGAACACCTCATCCACTCATTTCTAATAGATTCAAATTACGTTTTTTTTATCTTACATTAGAAAACCAATACTCTTATTAAACTCCCGTTAGCATACTGTCCTACTGTATTTTCCTCTTTCAACTAATATTAAAATTATTTTAAAATCCATCACTTTGATTAGCGTCGTTATTCCAACCATCCACACAGCTTCATACCATCACAATTCACGAATAATGGCGTACTCTCTAAAGCATCTACAATTACTCGCTATATACACCCGGAAAAATTTCAAACACTCAGCGATTTAGGCCGGTCGATTAATTATCGTCTAACGAGGCGTGCCGAACAATAATCAAATCAATCACAATTACTCGATCGCACGCATATATAACAAAAGCGCAATGATGACGACAGCACGAAAAGCGCATATACACACGCAGCAGTTTATCGTCGTTAAAAGGAAGCGTGTTGCGCGTTCATTCTATCTTCAATGCGTATACGCGCGAAAAGTATGTCAATGCCTCATGTCGCGAGAAAACGTCGTTCACCCGCGCGCACGTGGCCTGAACAATACGTCGGATTGTAATGCGCTAACTCATTAGCATGCGCTTGTGTAGCTTGCACGTAGAGATCACTCGTCGCATGCGTATCTATATATATGTATATATACTCGCGGCGTCCGCTCGTTCAGTTTGAGGGTTTGATCGCGGATTGGCGGTTCAATGGTTGATTAGGGTGGACGAGAGGATGCTTAACACGTGTATATACATATGTATATGTATTGTGGAGTGGATGGTTAATTTCAGTGGGTAGTAGTTCGTGTACGGACGCGAGTCCATTGACTGGCTAAGTGTCTTTTGATAGAAATAGCTAAAAATATGTATATACTATATACTAATATATGAAATGTAAGTTTAGTATACGAAGAGCTTAGATTGCAAAAGTGTTAATAGAAGAGACATACATATATATAACTAGAAATTATAAAAATTATTTTATCCTAAACATTTATTTCAAGGAATTATATGCACTCGTATTTGTACAGACACTGGTATACAGCAATGCTTTGTAGTCAGCTATTTTCTTTTATTTTTTGCACTATTTTCAATAAAAAAACAAAGAGTTAACGCATACCTACGTTTAAATACAAAGGGAATCCAGTAATGCGAAAAAGTTTTAATTAAAACTCTTCTCTGTGGATGACAACTTGTAGTATACGCTTTAACAACCCCATTAAAACTTTGGTCAAGGAAGAGTGAAACTAAAATAAAAGGAGGAGGACCGCAGATACAGTTAAATTGTAGCGAATAGAGCGGGTAATTATATTGTTTTTGGAACAATGCCATGATTCTCTTACAACTTTTTCGGTATACGTAATTCGTAATACAAAGATGGTAAAAATAAAAAAAATCAACCAGATAGTATGTTAATTATTGCATATATACATAATAATAATTATAACATTCACATACAATTCACTAGTTCTCGAACTTTCTAAAAATGACTCACCCCTAGCACCTTTATACCCATGCACCAGAAACGTCACCCCTTACACATATACACACGTTACGCATATATACAGCTACAAAACGAAGACGAGCAAAAAAAAAGAGGCGTAACATCGCTCGTTCTTCCGCGTTCTTGCATTTCAGTAAAGCCCCGCGCGTACACTCACACAGCTACACTTTCATACACGCGCGTATATAATGCTAGCCGGAATCAGGGCGCATCGCACGGGCGCATTGTCTCTCACTGCGCGCGCGTTGCGCGCTCATTGTTTTTCCGGCATTGTCGATCGCACAGGGGTATATAGACGGAGAGCTGCGAAAAACGACGAGTCGCCGTCCGAAAAACAATGCTACGCTGCAGCAATTACTTCGTCCTGCCCCTGTTGTACCCTTTTTTTTGTTTGTTTGTTTGTCGAGAAGGATAAGCGAGGAAAGATAGAAGCCGACGCACGTTGGATTGTATATATATATATATACACACCCAGTGTCGAGAGGGAGGTTCTTTCCCTCCTTTTTTTTGCCGTCTTTGATGAGAGGCGGAATGGGTTTTTCTATCGGTGGCAAACTGCCGGATTCGCTCGATAATGATGGAGCTTTTTTTGTTATTGTAGCTTTTTGCTCTGCTTATAGAGGTGAGAGAGACGTTTTTGTGCGTAGGAGCGTGTGTGTGTTGATTCTTTTGGGACAGAGTAGGCGGTGTAATTGCTTCGAGTAATCGTTTTCTGAATCGTTTCTAAACGATTAAAGATGGTATTAGATTGGTATTGGAGAATAATGGTGTAATGTGCGGAAAATATTTTTATCTCCTTTTGAACAATATTACACGGAAAGAAATCTAGTAAATTTTACAAAATATCATTGTAATTGTCTCATAGACTATTAATCTGAGAAATTTTACTATATAGTATTATAATTTAGTGCACAAACTTACAAATTACTTTAAAAAATCTGTGACTTCTTAAGGAATTTACGAATTTTTCTAAAAAATTCTTGTAAAAATGTCAATGATATAATTATACAATGCTACCTTGTAAAATTTACTGGCAGATTTCAGATTTTCCAACGGATATAGTTCTCAAATGTGACTTTTTTCCTTAACAACTTTTACTTCGATAAAAGTAATTTAAAAAAAAAGTAAATCACCTTTATTAACTGTTTGAAAAAAAGGAACAATAAAAAATTTCAATATTTTTCTAGAAGCAATATAGGTCAGTCATCTGCGCAATAAACTATTCAAGGTGATCCTTTTCTCGTGTTTACAAATTTTATAAATAAATTATCGATTCTCGACTGCTCTACTTTTAAAAATAATGACTTTAAGTGCGCTGCGTACTTGTGAGATAACAAACTAACGCTACATTTTTTTCAGAACCACGTTGTACACATAACCATAACTTCCATTCCCATATAAAATATTTCACCTACAAAATCTACAATCCCATTATCATCGGTTCTGATATCAACCCACAATAAAGTCATATATATACACGTACACGCAATCTCCCTCTTAAATCACCCATGAAGCAAAAGAAAAAAAAGTTAATCATCCTCTCTCTCTCTCTTTCTATCTCGTTGCAGAACTTCGTGGTACGGCAATCAAGCCAGAGCGACACGATGGCGCTGTCGGTGAGGCTGCCGGCCGGCAAAGGACCCTACATCGAGCATTACCTCATACAGGCGAACAAAGGCAAGCTCAGCTTGGAGACGAGCGAAAATAGGTTCGACAACATCCCCTCCCTCATCGCCCATTACTCCCAGTGCTGGTGAGAGAAAAAGCTACTACTACTACTACTGTTGCTACCGCAACGACGACGACGACGCGTTATACTTACTCATCCGCGAGCGCACGCGAGTAAAAGCGAATTCCCCCGTGGGTCCGAAATATACCCGCGTGGGTTTGCGCTTCTTTGCGCTCCCTGCGAGGGTGAAAATAGATTGTTGTTATTTGCTTGAATACTCGGGTAAATTAGTTCTAAGCTTTATTAACTATTATGGTAATTGTTGGTTAGGAAGGTCATCTCGAATAAAATAATCAATATAGATAAATAAATATATCGATAAAAAAAATTGTATTCACTTAATTATACTATAGAGGATTTAAGATGTACGGATTGTACTATATACTGATAGAAAAATGTAGGAAAAAATTCACATGTTTTCTAGTAATTTGGCAATATCAACGAAAATTACAAATTTTTCCATTGAAACATGGTAAAAATTACTGGTAACATAGTAAAAATTACTAGAAAAACAGTAAAAATTACTGGTAACATAGTAACAAAAATTACTAGAAAAACAGTAAAAATTACTATTTTTCTAAGGGAAAAATTTGTACTTTTCGTTGATATTGCCAAATTACTAGAAAACATGGGAATTTTTCCCTACTTTTTCTATTAATGTGCAGTAATTAAGCTGATTCGTTTACGTTATGATTATATATTATGCTTACAGGCATTAATGTAATTTGCTTATTTTATTGTTAATCGATTTGAATCAATCAACTGTAATAACAACAATCTATAACTTTGTATTCTATAATCAGTTTGAGGTGGAATTTTTTTACGTGTTTCGCTAATTAAATTTAAAATATTATGTATCACATTATTTTGCATTCTATCATCAGTTTTTACAGTTAAATATTTATATAAAAGTTAAATAAACAAATTTCTATGAAATCACGGCAATTTAATGCCAGCCAACTGCAAACACTTTTGAAACCTGCAAACAAGACACGCGCAAGCTGAAAAAGCTCACACGCTTTCGCGCGCTCCGTGCGCGACCCTATATAAAATTCCACCTCAAAAGCGTGTGCGTCTAAAAGCGCTTGCAAAAAAAGGAGACGCACGCGCGAGAAACGAGAGGCGATGACGGCAGTTCCCCTTGCCCGTACAGAGGCCTCATTAACCTCTCGCATCCTCGCTCGCGCGCCTCTTTACGCGCTAGATAACACGCGAATGCATAAACATATATACATATATATGCACATGTGTCTATCATACGCAAAATGTCTGAGGCTCCATTTTCTCCCTTCTTTCTATCTGGCATGGAAACATCAACAACAACAGCGACGAGCTGCCGGTGCAGCTGACGTTGCCGCGGGCGATGCGCGAGGCCAAGAATAGGCAGCAGCTATCGTCGTTGGCGCTACTCGGCCAAGAGTTCTGGCGGTATCCGATGGCGAATCCAAAGCCACCGGAGAGCCTCGGCGGTGGCAGCAGCAGCAACACCTCCAGTCTCAGCAGCTTTCATGCCGGTAATTTTCGCACGTATATAGCGCAAGCATATATGCAGCCTCTTGTATATAACTATATATGTAACACTCTTCTTTCTTACTCTTTCGCTTCTTCTTCTTCTGCTTCTTCTTCTTCTTTCTTTTGCTTTTCAACAACTTGCGAAAGGGCTTGCGTTTCGCGCTGGATGTAGTGTTTTATTTTGGAGGCGGAGAAAGAGAGGCGAGAGAGAAAGAGAGAGAGAAAAGTACTTACTCACTATCGGCTTTCTGCTGATTTTTACAGCGATGCGTCCCGTATGTACGCGGCTTTGGATTTTTGTGTCTGAACTTTCATGACCTTATGAAGGATTTTACGTCTGAAAGGCTCGTAACTTTTGCAGTTATTTTGAAAATATCTATAGGGTAAAGTTTAAATTTTAACGTCGAAAATTCAATACTAACGTTATATCATTTATTTATTGTTAATTGAACTGGAAATGGTTACACTGAAAAACGAATAGTAATGTGATGAGATTAGATATTAATGATGATAAATCATGCTGTCTACATTCGCGTACTAATACTTTTCATTACGTATAAAAGTTTGCTTTAATAGCATATAAGAGTCGTAGAACATATCCTGCACTGAAACAGCAATACTTTCACTTCTCTGTACTTTCAAACGAGACCTTTAATCTCTTATCTGATATAAGAAAACTTATGAATATAGCAAGCAAAAAGTGTTATTATATTTATTCACAAAAGCGTTATTTCGGAATTATCTTTATCTCTCTCTCTCTGTCTCACTTTTTTCAAATTATAAGGTTTAAAAATTATTAAATTAAAACATTTTCATAATTCTTGGAAACTTTATATCTTACTTATTATGATGTTATTTCAGGAAATAACAACAACAATAATATAAATAGCATGGGCACACCAACGACTGAAAGCATCATTTTGAACCTCACACCGCTCACCAAAAATTCTCGTAAGTCTTTCATATCATTCTCATATCATTTCATACATAAAAAAGTTCTGTAATATACAATAGTAACTTTTTCATCATTTAATTCCAGTTATAGAAATGAAAAAACGTTTATAAAAATGAAAATTATTTTATAGTTTTCAATATCGTATGTGTTATTAACTTTAATAAAAATCTAATATTAATTAAAAATCTCCAACCATAATTTAAAACATTAGCGTAATTACAAAAAAAGAAAATTATTCACTAAACTTTCGCTCTTCAATTCACAGCTAACACATCACCGATGAACACGCTTCTGACGACCTCGACGTTCGCCGTTCCCGCACCTCGGCAACCACGACCGACACCACCGAACACGTTGAACCTGACGACGTTCAACGAACCTCTTCTGGATTCAAAATCCGGGAACAAATTGTCACCTAGCGACAAATTATCTCAGCGTCTGGTCTCACCTAATCTCGTTCAGAACCTTGTGAGGTCACCGTCACCGGTTGTGCACAACGTCGAGGGCAATGTCCTCAGCCCGACAATCAGCATCGAGTCGAAATCCGGTGGCGGGGAATTTGTGCGTGGTAGTCAGTTCACCTCGAGCAATTCTTCTATGACCTCGAACTTCCATCGTAACATAGCTAGTGGCTTCAACGAGCTCACCTCGATGAAGACGTCGTCGTCGTCTCCCGACGTTGTGCAGACACCTAGCGTGAAAAGTCCACCGCCACCACCGCCTAGGTGGGCAAAACCTGCACAACCAACACAGTCGATAACACAGAATAACTTTACAGTCACCGCCACGGTCACGTTCAATGCGAGTCAGACTGTTGAAGTTAGTACTGTACAGGTAAGGATTGAATTATGCTATTTTTTGCTATTTGTGAAACAACATGTTTATTGTGTTTAACTATTTCTCCCTGTTATTTAATTATAAGCTAGGAGTTCTCAAATTTAAATTTAATATCATGCAAATAAATATTTACTACTTCTTTACAATAATATAGAAAATATAAAAATCTAAAATGCCAGAAGACGATACAGAAATAATATAATGATTTTACACTCCTTTGATTCTACAATTTATATATCTAAAGTACAAACCATTTAATGTCAATTGAATAATTATCAATATAATTTTGTACAATTAATATTCTAAACTATTTATACAAATACATCATTCTCATAGTCTTTTTCTAATCAACAGTCAACGCCACCGGATTCAAACACGCCATCGCTCCTGAGTCCACAGAGCGCTTCGTCGAACAAGTCACTGGCATCAAATCCGTCATCCAACAAATCCTCAGCACATTCCTCAGCTGCACTCTCACCGGCTACACCAGTCCTGTCCTCGTCGTCTTCAAAACACGCATCGAACGGCACGCGCACTCCGCAGGTCCTGTCCCCGTCAGCGCTATCAGGAACGGGGAAATCGCGACGACGCCGGGACCGTGACGCTCGCAAAAACTCCCAGCATTATCAAGAATCGGACATCATGGAATCCTACTACCGAAGTTCACCTGCCGACAAAGTTTCCGATTACGAGGACATCTGGAACACGACTGATCAATCGAACCCGTCAACCTGGTCGCCCAAAGAGAGCCTTTTGAAACAAAGTGGTAACGATGAAGACAGACGACACGTTGGTAATGAAAGGATCCTCAGCCCCATGGAACAACGGTGCCAGGGTGATAAGCTTGCTAGGAACGATCAACAACAGCAGCAGCAGCAGTTGGTGATGCAAACGAACGAGAAGCTCATCATTAGGAATGATAACAAGACTGTCAGCGAGAAGCTCAGTTACAAAGAGGTCACTAGTCCAGAGTTCAGTAGCTTTAAGCCTCTGCAGGAAACTAAGACGCCTGAGACAACACCGTCGCCAGAGGACATGGGAAAGCGACCGGATCTCCTGTCAAGAGTTTGTACGTAATATTTTCGTGTACTCGATTTACCTGTTAACGCAAATTAACCTTCTGATACTTTCTATATAGAACAAGACGAATCGCAGACACTAATTACCCAATAATCGCTCTTTGTTCACAGGTAGCGCGAACTCTCTGCACAGCCCGAGCACTCTAACGCCGCCGCGCAACAAGTTCGGCCTGGTCGTGTTGACGCGTTCGGAGAGCAATAGCCCCATGACACCTGAATCGAAACAAGGCAGCCCGTTTTATGCGGAACCAGCGGATGCCATACCTCGTGCGAATTTAGCGATGGTAGCACGTCGACGTCCGAGGCCTCTTAACACAGTGGCTAGCAAGTTTAGGCATAGCGAGCCTGGCTGGTTACAGATGCAAATCGCTGGTGGTGGTTACAACATCGGCGGTCACAATGTCCTGCATCCAATAGATTGGGACGACTCGGAAGAGACGGAGGACAAGACTCCGCTAATCTCGTCGTCGGTTGATAACCTCGCCAAAAGGCTCAACGGAAAAGAGCCCAAGAAGTGTCTACCATGTGCGGCCAAACCTGTGCAGCCGCCTAAGATCAAACCTAAGATCTTCAGCGATACCTCATGGGCTGTGGATTCCAGCTGGGAATTCATCGGTGGGTTGAGTTGTGCGATGAGAGAGGATTTTGGTGTTGGCAATGACGAGTTTAATTGAGTGGTTGATTTGAGATTTTCATGCTTTTATTTCTTTTTATGGAGGAAAATAGCTATTTGATGGCAAAAAATCGATGTTAGAAATCTTTGGAATTGTTGGTAGTATAGATAATAACGCTATTTAAATTTGAGGTTTCATTTATTTCAAATTTAATTATGTGCAAAGTTAGAAAACAATACCAAAACTACTGTATTTTATTCGTTATCGGACGATTAAAAATTTTAATTGTCATTAGTTTTATTGAATACTACCATTAAAAATAATTTCGTTATGATGATTAGAACCTTTAAAAATAAATTTTTGATTGTCATTCATTTACTGTTATGATGCACTATTTTAGATTTAAATTGGTGAAGTAATATAGTTATAAAATTCAGTAATAATTTTAGATTAACAACAAAATGTTCAGATTACTCTGAAGTGCAATACTTAATTTTTTATATTTTAAACTTGAAACTGTCAATAAGTAACATTTTTTGTTAAATATATAGTTACTTTGGTTCACATTTTTTATTATTTATATTGTGCACGTAATTATATCATTACCGAACTATTACGTATGATTAACGTTCTGTGCACTAGGTGATATAAGTGTCTATAAATGAGTCAAGCTGCTTCTACTTTTAATACTCGACATGCCAAGACTATCTAAATATAAACCGTTGACACTATGTCAGTCATAATGTAGGCCTGCGTGTCTATGTTGAGTCTACCACATATAAATTTATATTTTCGCTTTAAGTTTCGTTAAACCTCATTTATAAAAAGTTATGTATTATCAAAATATATTTATGACTCGAATAATTACGTTTCATTAATTGCAGGTAACGACGCAGACGATTGCGAACCTGATTACGACTGTGATGCAGATTACGATGTGGACAATGTAGGCAGAAGGTTCCCCGATGAAGAACACGACAAGTACATTGTACGCAATACATTGACAGCGCAAAGTATCATTTTGCAAAGGTATGGTTATTGAAAATTATTAATAAATATTTTTATTTGAAAATAAAAAAAATTTAAATTTGTTGCGTCTAAAACTATACGATTTACAATTGATTTTGTATGTTTTAAAAAATTCGTATACGTTTCGTTTTTTTGTAATAAATTCATGTACATCATAATAGAAGTTTAACAACTGAAAAATCAAAATATTAAACCAAAAAAAATCTTTTTCCAGATATCCAGAGCTACTAAAACCTCCAGACACAACGGAAAGCCTCTACAGCGACCGAAACTCATCCTACGACAACGTGGAGAAGCGTCTGGCGATTGTCGGTGGCCACGGCACGAACACAACGAACACGATGACGACGGCGACGACAACGCTGACAACGACGACGATGGACGCCAGGACGCGACTACTCTCTGCACCCTACGAGCCATCCGAATCCGAAACCGTCCTCGACACGGACGACAGCGACGTTGAACGAGTAAAGCGCAATCGCAGTTTCAAAGATCCACTTTTATGTGAGTATTATACTTTCTTTCACGACTTTTCCCCTTTTATACGGCACAGCAATTCGATCGCCTGTATACGTGGCATCAAAACAAGCCCATTAATCTTGAGTAACGGGTCGGATTGGCTTCTCGGCGCTCTCCGGAAATTAGGAAAAAGTGAGCGAACTTTGACGATTTAGAGAGAAGTTCGAAACGGCTGTGGGTGATTTTGTTTGCTCGTTGTGTATATAGCCGGATGAAGGCTTCCGTGATTGCTGAAACAATGTTTGGAATATATTATAAGATACTTGTGAATGCGATAAAGAATTGAGGAATTGTCCATTCAAATTATCATGTAAATAAAGAATTTGATGAAGATTAAATTTTTAACAAACATTGGAGCTAAACTAATTAAAAATTTAAGTGAAAAAGAATTACTTCATTATTCTATATTGGAGTAAGTTGAAAGGTTAAATTTAATTTTATAATCTATATATATTTAAATTGAAGCTTTACTACTCATTTTTGCACTTAATATCTCGATAAAAATCCATATTGATGAAATTCAATTAATTCGTATTGATGACGATAAGCAAAAATAATCGTATTGAGAATATTTATTACAAAAATAACAAAGGTTTGATCATTGAACGTATAATACAGGATAAACATCTAGTATATAGCAAAACATTCCATCTATCTATATTTTAATCAAATGCGAGTAAACAATTTATCATTGTAAATTTAAATCTCGTCGAAAGTCAGGTTGCATTATATTGCAATCTGTCTAGACATATATTGCATTTCCGAGCGCATCCAATATGCATATGTAAATAAACACCGTAAGCGCACTTTAATCAGAAGACGATCGATGCTGTACACAAAGGAACAATGAATATTGGTATGCTAATCATCTTATTGTGTAACATGAGGTATATAAGGTATAACATCTGCCGCGATCGATAAAGGAAAGTTGAATATATGAAGTTATTTTATATACGGAAACTACTCAAGATTCCTTTTAAGACATTCATCTTTTTATCACAATAACTTTAGAGTATATTATATAGATAAAAAAATAATTATTATTAATCCTTCAATAATACACGCAGGCGAACATTTTTAATATATAAGATTATTTCAATAAATAGATATGGCATTAAAATTGACTCATTAATTAATATCAGTATCTTCATTTTAATCAGCATTGTCATTAATTAGTTATTTTTCAATATGATTTACTTATATAATAAATGTTTAGATTTTATCTGACTCTTTAAATCCTAGGTTTATATAAGGTTTTAGGAGTGATCGGCTCGATAATCGAGAAATTTAATTACTTTATTTCGACAATATCTTGGCACGCAACTATTTTATCATTTTATAGGCTTTAGGAATCGGAGAGTCTTGGGGGTCAAATATTTGGTTGCCTTTATAATAAACACTTTTTGGGAGAGTTTTCTATTTATTAATACATCACTATATCCTACATCCCTTAAAATCAATTAATTATCCATCAAATGAGTCCTTATTTATAACAACAATCGCAATTTCCATCCCATGTCCTGCTTAAACGCTCACTCACTCACGAGACTATTCACCGCTAATACATATACTTATATATATACGCGAAAAAGCTCATCTTCAGCCTGAGCCACGCGCTCGTCACGCTGCCCGAGGCGTAAGTATATAGATAACGAAGATAAGGCTGCGTCCACTATCCGATGCTGTTTGCTTGAGATCGATGTTAATTAGCAGCTGATAAGGGCCTCCACTAGAGAATACCGCGTACGAGCGATCGCAGGGGAGACATATACATGCGGTCGCGCAGCCTCGGACGAATCTCGATTCGCGGATAATGCGCGTGTATATATATATATATGAGAACGATCGTGTATAGACAGCAAGGGGAGGGATTTGAGTTGATCGGCCGTGGAGATTAGTGTAGGTTTGCGATGACTTGCGAATTCTTTTTTTTTATATCGTTGGATTATAAAGAGGTACAAAGGTATGCGTGACGATGAGAAATGATATGAAGTACTACATGATTATGTATGGCTTTTTGGTCTTGGTATAGAAAAGGCATATTTTTTAATGAAGTTCTAAAGTTGTATAACATATAGATAAATAAATATCTTACAGTGGAAAAAAAAAATTTTCTTTGATGTTAAAGTAATTATGCAAAAGTAATTTCTGTACATTTAAATGTGATAACATAGTTTTTAAAAAGCTGTAGATTACGTACAATCGAACAAACATCCAGTATTTTGTATAAAAATTTTTAAAAGATCACTAAAATAATTTATAAAAACTTTATTTTCTAGTATTTGCATTAATTTTTTTTTATTCTTTTTAAACCTATTGTTATAAGTACAATGAAACATTTACACTTGATATAGATTTTTAGATAAACTTACCAAACTGACTTTAAGAATTTATATTTCTGATTTGTTCTATAAATATGATATTAATAAAAATATCACGTTTTTCTGTTTGATTATTGCATTTTTAATATTGACATCTGATCTGGAAATTATTTGTTCAAGGTATGATAACTACAAGAAACGTTGACTTTAAACTTAAATACTGATGTCTATCTATCTCTTAACTCAATGAAAAATTACGATATCAATCTTAACACCATTCATTCATAAAACAAAAGTAACACAAATGAAGCTTACCTCGTTAAATCTTTAAAGTATTATGAGAATAGTAAAATATTGATTTTAAACTGTTAAACAAAAAACCATTTCGAAAAAATATTTACAGAACTAAAATATTGACTGTATTAAATGTTTAAAATTTGTTTAAAATACACAAAAATTTTTTGTTTAATAAACATGTAAGTTTGATCAACTACAGTGAAGCATATTTAATTATTTACAAAGATTTTTCATTTTGTGCTATTATTTTTAAGAATATGGGGTCAATGAAAATATTTTCTTAAAAAAAAAAATTTTATGCAGTTCAATTTCTATTCATTATTTTGAACACATATAGATACTTTTATAAAAGTTACGCGAAATAATTCACGGCCTATTTCCTTCCATCCTATTGTCACTAAGAATGACATTTAATCGCAATAATCAAGCCCGTAAACCCTAATAAACCTTTCTCACTGTATATCAGCAATTTTAGCTAATCCCAGATAAGACACGAGAATTGTAATAAAAGCCGGACACCTAAAAAGGAAAAAAAAACAGAAAAACGGAATAAAACCGTCGATTAGGCCTCGCGTATATATACTATACCGCTGCATTTTTTTCATGTCCCTCTTCGCGCGACGATAATGGAGCGGCCTCTCTTGCTCCCCTTTCATTTTTCTCGCCTAACGAGTGGCTCTGCGGAAAATATCGCAGCGCGCTAATCCACTTTTCTCATGTATTAAGCGTACCAAAACGCTGGCTAGGCGCTATATCCGAGATATTGCACATTGTACGAGCGAGCGATGACCGTAAAAGGAAGTAATCGGAGATTAAAGTCTGGAGCTGGTGTGCATATTATGTTTATATGTAATGACTCGTGTGTATTTTGCAATGTATAGAATTATTATTATGTAATGCGTGGTGAAAAAATATTCGAACTAGGAATTGTGGATAGTGATGTAGCCACGCAGAAAAACTGGAAAAATGTTACAACGATATCACGAATGAGTCATACGTTATACGGTAAACTGTTGTAATATATGCTCTTTGAAATTTCGTTGCAACGAAGTAGATTTCATCCTAGTATAGTAGTTAATGGAACAGCTGAAAAAAATATAATACAATATTTAATTCGTTGTGATTAAAATGTTTAGCATGATATATAACGAGAAGACAAAGAAATGTTACAGTATCGCTGTTCTTTTATAACATCGAAATCAAGTTACGTTGAAAACTATGAAGTGCCTATGGCCGATTACTTCCGGCGATATTTGATAGCGGATTATGGTGCACTTCGAAGGTTAGATAATATCAACAGGTAGCCTTCCGTAAAGCTTCTCTAATCAGTTTAATTTCCTGAATATTTTATACTTGACATTGATCTAAATCATAGAAAACATCATGCAATTGAATTTGATAATGTTTTTGATAGGTCAAATTCAGATATCAGTATACCCCTTTTTACTTGTACATAGTTGACTATAATCTCATCTTTAACTTTATTGATTCTTATACCCAATTTAATTGCAATTTAAAAGCAAATTTGTATTAAATAATAATTTTTTATGGTATGTCAGTATCAGTGCACGTGTAGACCATTCAACAAATTCTGCTGATGTCAAAGAAATAAGATTACTACGTGCTGTGTCAGGTGAATTGTAGCGCAATACAATATGAAGCACAAAAAGTCATTCGCTAAAAAAGTTAGAGCGAGCTTCAAATCCACTTGCAACTTTGTAACCATAGTCAATTTGCGAACAGAAAGTGTTTCGATTCCAACTAATAATTAATCGTAAGAAATATCGCTCTTATAACATAGAAACGTCATGTGTTGATTCTACAAATCTCATCCTAATTCAGTACCAGCAGCGAAGATTCTGAAAGTGTTAAGATAAAAATATGAAATCATGGTTCAGTTCGACATCAGTTACACGTACGTAGTTTTTACTTCCTGGGAATTTTAATTTTGATATTAAATATTATTTTGATTAGAATTTAATAAATAGTATGAAAAATTTTCAAGTTTAAAAAAAAAATAAACTTTTACTTGATGTACATGCAGAATTTCATCAAAGTTTTCTGTCGGTATTGTAGTTTTATTTTTAGATATATAGCCAGCAGATGGCGTTACAATCGAAGGACATATACTACTAACTTTTAGTATCATGGCTTTATATTGTAAAATTTTGGCCAATAAAAACTATACTATACTATACTACTACCTTTTAAAGAATTTTCGCACTAGTATCAATTTCCTAATACAGTGATCAGTAGAAAAGAATGTCCAAGTCATTACACTAGACTCCTGCATCTACTTCTCAAATTTATCAACAGTGAACACACTACAATCATTATTTTAGGATATAAATAAAAAAAAGATAAAAATTCTATAAATACATACTTAATAACTTCTACATCTCTGTAAACCAATCATAAAAACAAATCTCACGGATAAGCGCATATAATACCATCGGAACACGCATAAACCATAAACTATACGCATCATCGAAAAATCAACACTCATCTTGTATATATACACACCATAATCGCAACCGGCAAACAAAGCTCGAAACGCAACAAAGTCGACGACGACGACGACGACAACGACGACGACGCAATCTGACAAAACAGAAGAGAGAACATAATGTAATATCAGTGCGCGTGACGTGTTGCGCCTGCGGCGGCGCGCATCGTACACGCACTTATCTCACGAATGAATCACGCTCTCTTCTTTCTCACGCCGACCCTGGCCGTTTTCGTTTATATATACTTAAACATTCGGACCGAGAAAGCCTGATGCGCATCGCCGTGGAACGAGGTCGATGCGCCATCGCCTCCGCCGCGCGCGCGTTCTTGCTAATTGCGCATGCAAATTTTTGTATAATAAATTCCGAGCAGCCACGCGCGATAGCGACACCCTATAAACTTCCTCGTCGTAAGTATTTTACTTCGATCGTTTGGTTGTTACTTTTACGTTTACGGTAATGAAACTTTAGGATGGTGTGTACCTTCTACTTATATATGTAGATTTTCGTTTATGGACGTGACAAAATTGAATAGTCTTCGAAGAATTAATTTACTAACTCATGATATAAGAAACCAACAAGATGAATACTTATGGCAATTATAGTATATCTTTTAAGTAATCAAGGAAGAAGAAAGTTTTAAATTATATTTGCAACAAGGTGATGCGATTGTTGCTCACAGAGAGATAAGTGTAATAATGAATATAATCATCAATAGCTAATAATAAACAAAAAATCATGGACAGATAGTGAATGACAATGCTTATTTCATATATATATATATTGAGCGCTCGTTCATTCTAGAAGAAAAAAATATATCTTAAAAGATATAGTGATGATATGCGCAATAATAATAATGATCTAATTAGTTCTCTACATATGACTCAGATAACTTTGTAGTTCTGGTTTGATGTAGTCGGCAATCGTAACATTGAAAAATGTCATTTTTGCAAGTTTGTGTTGCGCATCAACGCTCGAAGTGATGTAATACAACATCTTTTACTTGAATTATTAGACTTTCTATATCGTAAAATTATAATAATAAAATAATGCTTTCTAACGCTTACCATAATATTACATAGCTATAATTTAGGAAAATTTCAATATAGAATTGATTATTAAAACAATCTTGTCTGTAGACAATATAATGATTTGATAGTTATCAACAATAGATGATGTTAAATATGACATTATTGCATTATGTAAGCAATTCTTTACTCAACAATAATCATCTTCAAAAGTTCTTATTTGCATTGGCGCTCTAGATAAATTCATAATAATGAATTTAGTCCATAAGCGTGACTATTAATTGATTTGCGATAAATAACACAAGTAATTATTGCTAAAAATAGATGTAATCTTTGTCCCCCTGAAAAGATTTGCTGAATATTAGTTATTTTACTGATTTGTTAAATGAACCGATATTCCGATACAAATTGAACTTATGACTTTATCTTTGTTATAAACGAGAAATAATATTTCTTACTTTCTACACTTACGTACACCAAATTGTACGTATTGGATGTACCTTTTTTCGATATGCCAAATCAATAAATCATTACGTTAATCATTTACATAACCAACACATTGCGATTAGAATATACTTTAGATTATTAATTAAATATCTTCAAAAAGTGTAATTGAAAATCTAACAATTGATGATAAAGCTTCATGACCTTTTCTCGTATAATGTTATATAAAATTGGCCTGTATTTTTTATTGTTATAAAAATTCCAAACCAAAATAAACTTCTCTCATTTATCAGTTACATGGAGATGCTTCACTTGTAAGCTATATCAACTGGATAACGTTTTCATAAATAACTCAAATTTCTTGATTTAAGGAAATCTCGCAATGTTTACACTTTAAACATACACGATCTTGGCAATGTTCTCAGCGCCAAGTTACTCAATCATTACGTACTTTCATCGGCGCGCTTGCACATATATATAATATACACACAAACGCGTTTATTTACCCGTTTGAACTTTCCGCTAAGACGCGTTTGAGTAACAGGCCGCCTCCTTCGATTTTACCGCGTTAAATGCGTCCCTTTTTAATGGCCTATGCTGAGAAAGAGAGAAAGAGAAGATAAAGCGGATAAGCGAATGATGAAATAATTAGCGCGGATTTCATCCCTCCGTTGACGCGCTATACGTCGTTCGGCGATACATTTGTATACACAACGACGTCGAGAGTCGAGAGAGAACTTTCGGAGGGTCGCGCGAGGGACAATCCGAGGCGGGTCTATACGCGCCCCGGAAATCCCGTGCCACATTCCGTGGTTATACCGCTAAGTCTAGGGGAAGAGGGAGAGGGAAGTGGAGGAAGGGGAAATTAGCACGGAAGTCGTTGCCCGTCTTCAATGTGTTTTTAATGGTCCTCGTTTGTCACGCGACTGAAACAGGTATATGGTATAAAGGCACGCGTATAATGTTTCGCGCGCATTATACGCGCTGATTTCGAAATTGTATAAGTAATCCTGCTAAGAGAAATTTCGACGATTAGGCAGAGGGAATTGATACTTTTAGGGTAGAAGAATAGGAGGGTATTCGAAACGTTAATTCAGAGGCTTCATTCGTTTCTGCGGTTGTACATGGTATTATTACGTAACATTCCGTTGCGATAACTATTCAATATTAAATTTGTTTATACTGAATACTTGACCTATTAGTTTTCAATTTCAGATAATTATTTAATAAAATGTATCAGTAATTTGCTTGATAGTGTGAATTGTTACTTTTTATATCTGCGTTGTACATGCACCGTCCTATGTATAAACTGAATTGTCCAAACATTTAAAATAATAGGATTCATAGAAATGGGGTAATGCCTGTTAGAGGAACAAACAAAAGAATAATCTGCAAAGATGAAGTAGACCAACAGTCATGGCCAATACGTACACAGTCGAGAATTCCTTGAAATCATCATTGTGTTTGTTATGATACACAGATCAATTGCTGATTCAACTTTACTCTATAAGGCATCGCCCTATTGATATCTTACTATAAAATATTTTACTTATATAGTTTACGTAAATCAGAAATACCAACCCTATAAGAGTAGGAAATGGTTAAAAAAAATGGTTGAATTAAAAATTATATGACAATGAACAGAAACATCAAATCTGTAACAGCTACAAACATTTTCATAAATCAAACAATTTTTTTTAATTCTGACTGTAACCCCTGTATCATGCGATGATTACAATGTTTATTGACTGTATATGTCATTTCAAGAAAATTAATGTTGCTTTTCGAGAAAATCATTAAAAGTTTTAATACAAATTACGTATGTTTCGTATCTCTTTAAACAGTAAACCTTTTTACTGACAAAAAGAAACAAAATTTATAGTTTGATTTGAGGCTATATTTAAACAACAGAATCATAAATCTCATTACTGTTGAAGGAAAATTAATTGAAGATGATGCAAAATTAACTGCAATTACATTTAATTCTCGAAACTGATGTAGCTACATTCTCATGTCAGATTTTTTTTAAAGCTGTTTCTATTCCATACCATAATTTCTTTACAGAAATCATTATAGAATTATACAATATAAGTACAGCTGTACCAATAAAATATGTACAATTTTATAACTTTTACTTACTACAATATCGTAAAATTTTCAAAATTATCTCAATCACTTGTTTTTGCTGAAATAGTTAATACCTCATTGACAAAAGCACCTACGTCTCATTCATGCGACATCATGCTCTCGGAAAATTTCAATGTTTAGGATAAAAACCAAAACACGGCTGATGCAAATGTAAATATTGTTACGTCGGCTCTCTCGTGTGGCAGCCCCTAATCGGTTCTGCATGCGCGTCCGTAATTTCGTAACGACCCCGCGCGAATTCGAAACAAACACGACGCTGCGCAGACTACCAAGTGCATGATCGTAACGGTGCTGCTTTCAAACAACAATCGATTGATCATTCATGTATCCGACCATCGTCACCGAAATTCGGAAGCACGTATTCGTGCACTATACAGTTTCAAGGGAGTCTCAGTTATAGATGCTTGTCAGATAGAAATTTATATAATTATATATATCTTGGGGAATTTCGCCTGATAATATCGTTACGTAAGGAATAGATAATAAAAACGAAATGATCAAGTTAAGATTAATCACACATATAGTCATATTTTATAATTAGTTTTCACATTTCATAAATACTTTGTCGTAAATTTCATTGTGTTATGGGAAATTAAAATTCTATTTGGATTAACATTTATTTGCAGGAAAATTTAAATTGATTTACAAAAAAAAAGAATTACATTGACAGTTAATAATAAAAAAACAGCAATTTTAACGTTTTTTCATTGTATAATTAATAAAAGGTAATCAAGATTGCTATATATAAAAAATTAATAAGAAAAAATTAGCAAAAAATGAATCTTATCTGATTGCTTATATGATGTATACAAAGAAATAAAAGTCATGTAACTGTCATATGATTACATTTTTATTTAATAAACAAAGAAAATAAAACTTATCTATTATATACTATCTGTCTGTCTATATATTCTAAATCTTGTAATATTTTGCAACCAATGCGTCTCCCATATCGACAAAATTATTACGATTAAAATTTATATCAATCTCTGTTTCTATATTCAATTTTTTCATAATCATTTGCAGAAATCGCCCTATACAATCAAACAAAACAACTTGTTTTGACGTCAAAAAAAAATTCCTTAGAATTCTTATAAAAATTATTTCTACATTTCTATAACCACTATAAATTTTCGTAGACTTCCAAGAAGAAAAAATAAAATAATCGTCAATGCACAAATATACCATCAACAGAATATATAAATTCAATTGCTTGAACAAAGAAAAGTCCGTTCCATATCTCTTTCTCGATCGCCTTCTACGTGTCCTATCAGTCGCACAGTGCGATCGAGATAGAAGAAAAAAAATCTGTCGGAAAAACCTATATTTATAATATAAGAACTGCATCTATATACGGCCCCCAGCAACTCTCATATAAGGCACCTCGTGTATAAGTATATCACAAGCCGGTCACCGAGATCGCGCGCGCGCGCAACACGGGATATATCCGGTCGCGATCGCTCCTGATCGCCGACACTGATAAGATTACAAGCTATATGTCAGTCCGCGCGTGGGCTCGTACCTCTTCTATTATCAAGAAGCGCGAGCCCCACGCGACACTCTGATGTCCCGCGCATGATGATGCGCGCTTCTGTCTCTCTTTAACACACGATTTTTTCCCCTCGTCATGTATGCGTCCCTCTCACGTGTGATAACGCGCGAGGTAAACGAATTCCGCGGAGGCTTTTTTTCTTCTTTCTACTCTCTCTCTCTCTTTCTCTCTTTTATGCGACGTGGCTTTGTCTCATGGGTTTAATAATCGTGTTGTCTCTTGTGTGCGGGGATGAGCGAGGCGCACAGATTAGATTGGAATTTCTTGTTCTTGCCTTGCATCAGGTGCGCCTTTTTCGTGCGCTCAGGTCGTTCACGCGCAACAAGTGCTTTTCCAATGAACGCGTGAAGGTGTGTTTGTTTAAAATGAGGATGATCGATTCGTAATGATAGATCAGCTTCGCGGTCGCGAGGTTCTTTCATGTTAGTCGCTTAATGCCGAGAGCTCGTAAATCTGTGGTTGTGAGATATCGATGACATTTTTGCGTAGCAGTCGATTATAAGCCGGCGGAAGATCGTGTAATTACTTTATCGGTGATCGTAAATTTAGTTATCTGAAATTTTTGTGTCTTCTACAGTGTACTGTTTATGATAGTTGCTTTATTCAAATTTTTAATATCGTCTATTACCTATATCTGTCAGAAAATTTATATTTCTTCAATTATAGTTACTGAAATCAATCATTGAATTATTAAAATTTATTTAACTGTAGATGAATTTTGTTTTCTCCTATTTTTTCAAAAACAATTAGCAATTTTTACTTTAATTTATAGTTGTTCTCAAAAAAAATTGAATCTATCTCACTGTTAATGTCGGAAATAGTATAACATTTTTTCCTAAGCAATTTTCCTCCACGTAAGTTTTGCACAATATAAAGAAATTGGAGATAATAAAAATATTACTTTTATAAAATAAATTAATTCAAGTGATTTTTCTGTTTGAACATTGTATCGTGATATAGAAAGACATCGAGTATTAATCCGGGATTATTAAGATTAGATTTATATCTCAAGTTCGATTCGAAAATATGAAGACGTCGTAATGTCTGCTACTTCAATTTAAGAAGTCTCGATATCCAGAACCAACTAGCTTACGCCTAAGTTATTTTTACAGAATTTTAACAGTAATCAATCAATTTTCACTGAAAACTCTTTATTAATAAAAATAATTTTGAATTTTCAATATGAATAAAACAAAAACGTTGAATTATTCTGAATATGATGTATGCTCCTATTATTATGACACATTGGAATTTATTTTATTGTTTGAATTCATAAAAACTTGTTGTAAATGAAAAGTTTTATATTTCTTACTTTCACTGTATATAACATTAATATTTATGTCATTTTCTAAAATTTAACGATTACCTTATGAGCCATTGGAAATTTCTGCACTTCATAAGTATTGATTCATCCACTTCACATATGAAATAATAGGGATAGGAATTTTCAGGAGAATTGTTGTGAAGTTCAATGATCTTGAAATTCCTAATTATGCTATATACTGCAGCTTACTATAGTTAATTTTATCTCAGTAACGGATAATTTTTTTTTTATCTATCACCTATCTTTATTACATTTATCTCTGGAGTAGTTTTGCATTCTTTAACGTTATATTTAGCGTGTAGTTTCATACTAAATATATATGGGAATGTTTTTATAGTGCATTGCTTTCATACATAGTTTTGGAAAATTTAGAAAGTTACAATCATTTATTTAAATAAAAAATATTTTTCTCAAAAATGTATAAATTCCTTTTTTTTAAATGTTTTATAGTATCAAAATAAATTACAAGTGTTCAAACTATAGTAAGTTAAATGAGACTATTATAATTTTTTTGTTAATTTAAATAGCATTATCTTTATTGATTTTAAAGTTAAACACCAGTCATAATGTATTTTTTATATAAAATAAGTCATTGTTCTGCAAAGGCATAATAGGTACAGCAAATATGTACAATTTATCTTTTTTACCTAGATAATACTGACCAATGCTCTCTCGAATCATGTTAGCATGAAATAGTCTTGTCCTGAATTACTGTTTTCTTTCAGTCACTACGATCTCAATGCCACCTAAAAAAAATATATTTATCGTAAAAATTGTACATCCGGTTTAAAGCTAATCTAAAACTAAATCGCGATCTCGACGTGATTTTTCCTCGAAACCGAACAGATCTAGTGCACGCTCTGATAAGTTACAGTTAGCTAAACAAACGCAAGGAAGTATAGTCATTCATTCTCTATTCCCTCCGATAATACTTAGACGAGCTTTTGTGTATTTTGGCTTCGAAGAAGTGATATTATTGTTTACGGTTGAAGTGCAAAAGTATACACAATCTTCCGAAAATCAGTTTTTGACATTTCTGTCTATACTACTTCAAAGAAATTTTTCTTACGACATACATCATGCTATTTTGCGTGAAACTTCATGATGAAGTACGATGTACTATTAATCATTTAATAAGATGAAAATACTTTTATCTCAAGGTAAACGCCACCACTGTAATGTTATCTTAACAGTCAAAAGTCAAATATATCAGATAATCATCAGGAATCGTCGAACTTCATAAGCTCTATAACGGTTCTTATAATTTGATGAATGTGTTTTACTCTTATATGTATGATATATTTATTGTTTGATTTAAATACAAACATTTTTGCATAGTATTATTCACGTAACTAAACTTTTTTAATTTATGCTCAGAGTTTAATATTTCAAACCTCTTATCAAAAATTTTATTTCGATTATTACATACTTAGGGATATTGAAAAAAATTGATGTTTTACCCCATTTTTTTCTCATTGTTATTTTTATCATAACTATTAATGACAGAGAATTCAGAAAAAAATCTTATCTAAAATTGTTCGTCTTGTAAATATATAATTGTAAAAATATATAGGATATAATGCACATTTAGAACGTGTTAAGAACAATTTTCTTTCTAATCGCAATTAAATAATATATCGATAAAAATGCAAGTTTTCTTCTAATTATTGTTCATTTCAAGTGTATCCGCATATACGTACCAGTATGTACGGAAAATCCAATAATTGTGGAAAAACAGTACACGATTTATAATTGCAACGGCATCAATAATAAATTTATCAACTTACGCGGATCACTTTACGAAAACTGAAACAATGTTTAATCATCCCCTGGTCAGTGGTATACATTCCATCCCTTCACCAGATTTACATTCCATCCTATATAGTTTTACATGCCATCCCTTCACCGGAGATTACCTGAACCTCATACCTGATCTCTTCGATTTATTGACCTCAGGTCAAAATCATAAAAGTCAATATCCTCCCCCCCCCCCCTCCACTTACCGACCTAAACCCGCGTGACATGACATTTTCGAAAAACGAAGAATTATGCTATATAGGTTGTACACCTCAGGTCCGCTGCCTGCGACACTCGTTCCCGTATATTTATTATCCATCGAAGAATCGCCCCTTCCCCTCTTTTATTCCTTGTCTGTTGTGCCCACTCAAGAGAGCAGCATGATTGTTACGTATATATACTTACACGCGGCTATCTTTCGAAGCGCTCACGCACACAACGAAAGACGCGACGCGTACTTAGCTTTGCCGCCCGGCCATTCGAACGTCAGTACGACTCTTCCCGTTCGACGCGAAGCAATACACACGCTCATATATAACTTCGCATTTTCCCCGCGCATTAACTTGTTAATTACCTACTTAGTATTACGCGACGAAAAGTCTCTTGCTTCGGCTATAAACATAGTCGTCGAAACTGAAGAGAACCATTAAGCCTGCATTTTCAGATTATTAAGATAAAAAAAGTCGTTTAATTATATATATATTAGCATTACAAAAGTGGACGAAACTTATCGTTGGATGTATTAAAGTACAGGACGATTAATAATCGAGATTGTTAAGGCAACCGTTGCGGTGTATATATCGATATATATATATACAGTATCTCAAGAGAAAACAAGGACAACTGAAACAGCAAAAGCAAACGTATTAACCAATTGAACAAAGTGAAATATCGAAGGAAGGACTTTCCAGAAGAAACGGACAGTATACAAGCGTCGTAAATAAGGGCGCACGCGCAAGTTTAAACTTGTTAGCCCCCACCAAAACAGTTACCACCGCCACCGGCGCATTTCCTACAGAATTTCCTATACATCTGGGGTACTAGTAGAGCCCAAAGTGAAAACATAAACACTCGCCACTTATGAAGAAAGCCATTGGATCAGTGTCGAGGCTGGAGGCCTTAAAGCTGGCAGAGGAACAGCAGAACCGACGCGACTTACTAGGCACGCAGTTGGTTGTACCGTCGATGGACCGAGCGCTTATTCATCAGCTGCAGAGGTACCAAGCCCTCAGGACAGCAGTAGAAGTGCCATACTGCCACTGGCCGTAGGCTCGTATAGTCCTTTTAGTATATATATATACACACACGCTGTTACACGTACTAAGTGCGCGTGAGGAGAGAGATACAGAAAAAGACAACGGCGACGACAACCCTGTATTTATTTAACAGGGATTTGACGCTTCGACAGATATATGTATATATATATATTTCTAGTTTTGGACTTGTAGCTAGATATATATATTATATTTTTTTATATATTTATATGTAGTTTGTTATATTGTGAAGAGGATACGATATCTCACTAACGTTTCACGAACGACGAGGTTTTACGTGAAAAAGAAAAAAAATAGAAAACAACTATGATTGCTCTAACCGACTCGCTGATGGAGCAAACCAACATGATCATCACAAGTGACCAAGTGTTCAGATGCACTAAGCATACGTGCACAGAACACAAAAAATTCTCCATCAAGACGCGCAGAATCTTTCAGAAGATCGGCAAGTGGTTCCAGGAGCTCTGCAAGAAGTTCAAAAGTAAATGTAAGATTACACTACTATCTTTTCGTCGGCTCGGATTTATTTGTAAAAGTGCGCAGGATTATTTTAAACGCGAAGTGAATGTTTTATATCTTTTTTTTATCGAATCACGTCGCAAATATAAGTATAATTATGTGATATCGATCTGATGTGCTCGATGTATTGGTTATATATTGCGCATCATTTAAAGAGATAAGTTGAAATTAAAAATTTCACTTCTTTTTAATCAACGTTTGAAAGACACTTAATGACAGACGCTAAATTGAAATCGTGAAATTATCTATTTCTTTCAAATGCTTATTGTCTTTTTTATCGTATACACTTCTTTCATCGAGATATGACAAATTTTTTTTTTAACCATCTTATCAAGAAGTCCCCTGTAACTTTTACCGTCTCCATACAGCTACACGATTAATTTCACAATCTTCGTGTCATCGTTATCCCGGAAACGATTAAATCTGTTAAAAATTTGGAATCATCTAGAACGTCCCGATTGCCTTACATAAGTTTTACAAACAAAAAAATTCACTCAACCATAGAAATATTATTCAACGTAGTGCAATTAAGATAAAACATATAACTGTATACTTTCACTTCTATATCACCTATAGTTAACTACCCATTATGTAGAAATTTCGGAAACTCGCGAAACAGCCGAGACGCCAACCGTATATACCCACGCTACCCTTCGAATATAGTTATACCGCTCTCATCCCCCATAACCATAAAACAATAAAACAGAAAAAAATAACGTGACCTTATACCTATATAATCGACAACATTCCTTCACGTTTTCAGCACCACCTCGGCTGCAGGCACTGAGGAACCGCGAGAATGCAGGCGGCTGCACCGGTGGCGCCGGCTCAACGATACGCGCTTATGCGTTGCAGCTCGCCGCCGACAGGACGACCACTTTCTCGCAAAACATCGAGAACTTCATCCAGTGTACCAAGGAGAGCAAGGAGGCATCGCCTCACGTTATCATGCGCAACATCCGGCAGTTCATGTCTGGCATGAAGAATTACTTGGTAAGGGATATTAAATTAAAAGAAAAAAATTGTATAGTTACAATGATGGACATTGATACTTTCATTGCTATCATAAGCATATACGATACCATGTATCACATATATATATATACATATCAACTGTTAGCGATATATATACTAATTGTTCACGACTATTCGAAGGTTAAACACGGAGAGCGAGAATTCGAGAAGGAAGTGGAGAAGGAGCGATTGAAACTGAAGGCTAATGAATTTTTAAACCTCGATGCCATCCTCGAGAGCGTGATGATGAGTCTTGTAGTCAGGCCGCTGCGCGAGCATGTCTACAGGCTCTTCGTCGAGCATTATGCAGCCAACGGTTCCCTTCAGACCCTTGCTGAGAGCATCCAGCTTGCTCAGCCCAAACACATTCAGGACCTCGGCGTTAGAGTGAGTATAACATTCTCCTTTTTTTCTTTTTCTTCGCAAACCAACACTTTGGGATTGATAATACGTGTATTTTAATTTTTTGTTATATATAAAAAATGATTACATTCATAAAGCGGAGCGTTTAAGTATATACTTACATTTAAAATGATAAATTTTCTATATACGTTGATAATATTCCAAAATTATGCTATATAATTAAAATGATTAATATTTAGAAGGCAATTTTATTTTTTTCCTTCGCGAATATTAACACCGCTCTTAAACAAAAAAAACAACTTACCAATAAAAAGTTACTCGTATAGCTATCTTTCTGAATCTATCGCAAGTATACCCGATACTTTAAGATGGCAGGTGACAGATAAGGGCATGCTTGGGCAATGACATAAGAAGGATAAATTCCCCGACAGATAAATCAATATTAATAATTGTTTTCGCTTTAAAATTTTTAGCCGAAAATCGCTCCACCATCGGAGACCAGCCTCGAGCGCATCCTAAAATTCATCGAGCGATTGCAAATAGTCGACTCACCCTTGGAGAAGCTTGAAAATTTACTGGCTGCCATCTCTGCCATTTTCAATTCGGTAAGTGTAAATAGACGTGTACGATTGATTAGACAAAACAAAATCAATAATGTTATATAGAATGCAAACATAGGCATTGTCACTGTTATCGATATACTTTTCCAATTAATAAATATATATTCGCGTGAGTGTATTGGAAAAAAAGAATGTAATCGATCGACCTATTGTTATTTACTTCTTGGTGTTTATCTTATCGATTTAAAGTCATCCCTATTCTTTCGCTTTTTTATTGCAATATTAACAATAGCTTTCAATTGTGGAATATTTTAGTGACAATTTCTAATGAACACTTATGGAGTGACTTTCAATATTAAAGTCTACATTATAAAAGTGTTATGTATATGTATAGTAATATACATATTATTATGCCATTTCAAACTAATCAATGGAATTCAAAAAAGAATTTTAAAAGTTTTAAGTTTCCGTAAATTTTTATTAAAAAAATAATAATAAATTCAGATTTTTCCTTAAATAAAAAATAGTTTTAACTTGTATGAAAAAAAAAAATCTAAAATTTCAAAAAGAAATATATATCAATTACTATACACCTACACGTCAATAATCATTAAGATCCTCACTAACGTACCCTTATGTCTCCTCTCCACAGGTAAAAAATGCGAATTCGGGCAGACCAGTAACTCTAGGGGCTGACGACCTTCTGCCATTGCTCGTATGGGTGCTCGTACGTGGCAAAGTAGTCGACGCGGAAATCGAGGCCGAATACATGTGGGGTCTGTTACATCCATCGCTCCTCACTGGCGAGGGTGGTTACTACCTTACAACACTCTCCAGTGCCGTACAGGTCTTGAAGACCTTCAAATCTAGTCAAGGGACCATGTCCACGTTAAACGTAAGTGGCGATAATACGACCACTGCGGAAGACGATTGCCAATAACGCGTATATGCTGACATAATTATAGATTTTTCTTGCGCCCCCTTCATTGTCCTGGTATTTATATGCCACGTAGGGGGGGATTGAGTGAGAATCAAACGAATACGTATTTTTTATTGTATTTTGCGCTACATGTACAACCGATTTGTATGATACCACGTATAAAAGAGACTCGCTAAGTTTGAGAAATACTTGATAGTATTAATTTTTTATTATATAGTCTGTGACTGTACACCTGATAATAAGGTTAATAAATAATACATAAAAATTATACATTGGACAGCAATTATTCTCTATATCTTTCTCTACGTTTTCCCTGTGTTTGTCATATGACGTTATATGCTTGTACCCCCCGCCCCCCTCAAAAAAAATTCTTTCACTGACAGTGAAAAATCAAAATATTGTATCGACTATTTCCTAATTTCAAAATAAACTTCCACATTCTATTTTATTGATGTTAACTTGACTTTATCGTTCTTTATCGATATTGCGATTATTTATGAAATACCCATCTTATTAAATTTTTCACGAAAAAATTCTTTGGAACATGGTAATATTAAAGTACACCAGGCTCTTAATTTTCAAAACAAACTTTCCATTTATCATACCTAATAGAAATGATAAAAGTATTCAAATACAAGTGGAAATATCCATTACTCTTTTTGGCAGACGCAATTTATCATTCCAATAAAATAGGCTCTGTTAGCAATCGTTGTTAGAAACATAAGCTTGAAACTGACTCGTCTAACGTACTTTTTTTCTATTGAAGCAGGGATGCGGAACGCCGGATTGTTCGTCAGTCCTTCGCGTCCTTGTACCGGACGAGTTGCATGGTTCCCTCAACACCCGAACACTGCCAGTCCGACCGAACATGAACACACGCGATGTCTGTCGAATTCTCGCCCACAAGATCCGATGCACGAATCCACAGGACTACGGGTTATTCAAGCTCGTCCAAGGAGAAGGTAAACATTAATATCACTCAGAAAAATAAAAAATATTTTTGGAAAACATTTGTATAAGTTCTAAAACTTTGAATTTTCTTCTTCATTCTAGAAACCCTCCTAGGCGACCACGAATGCCCACAAGAACTGTCGCACTGTCTATTCGCGTTCAAGCGCATCGACGCGAAGATCGCGTGGCCGAAGACACAGACGACGTCGACGACGACGACGACAGCAGGAAGCAACGGCAGCAATAGCAACGGCGCTGCGACGAGCGGCGCCTCCTGATCGGCCGTTTTGCCCCGGCGCGCCGTCAAAATTCTGTCTATAAATCTGTATTAATTGTAACGATCGAGTGTGCATGTATGTATGAGAGATTGTGTGTGTGTGTGTCTGTAAGCACGTACGGGAGATGCTGCGACTGCGATCAGACGATGACGCGAAAGTTGCGCCGATATCATACTATATATATATATATATTATAAAAAGAAAAATGAAATTTTGGAAAAAAAATAACAACGACGGCCTTCCTTACTTCCTTTCAACTGATTCTCACAATGCACATATACTTTCACATACGCGTGCGCGTATGTAAAAACACACGCCCCAGAATTCCCGAAAATTAAAAGCCGTAATCGATACCTATATGTATACCTGCGTCCATCTTTCTCTGCCTTTTTCAAAATCACGAGACGCGCGCGTTGTTGTTTCGTAATGAACAAAAAAATAAATAAATAAACAGGTAATTGTGTCGTTGTATTTGCGTAGAAAGTCGCATAGAACTGAGCGCGATTTTTTTTCTCTTTTCCTGTATTTTTATTGCATATTCAAGGGTAATATGCCAGTGATAAAGTGCAATAAATGATATACGATTGAATGATGCGTATTATACGTCGTCACGTGTGTGTGTGAGTACATTATATATACTGTATACTTCGCTTCGACGCTAACGCGAATAATATATATTATATTCCATTTTGCGAGGGTATACAGCAAGTTGCATATAATATGCAGCGTCAAAGTCGTCACTGATACTTATAGAGTTTGAACGTCTCGTTCACCGGTAATGAATATAGCATTAACAATATATGTGACTTACATTTACTCTCGTTTAATACGTAATTTTAAATATGCGTGTATACGTGTATCTTTTGTACGTAATGAACAATGAAGCTAATCGAAATACTAAATGATGGTTTAGTAATTCAGATTTTAATCAATCATCCGTATCATAAGTTCGCGAGAAACTGTGCATGTGGCAAGGTTGAATACTTGATGATGAGGCAGCGGTAAAGGATCGATGCTTCTTTTCGTGAGTCAAAATTATTGCAGAGTCAAACGTTTTCTAATATAAATGAAGACAACGAAAAGAAATTATTAAGATGATAAGAGACGCGCGCGATCGATGCACTTATCGCCATGATTATTATTTTCTTCAATGATACCGATCGAATAAGTATTAGACGTGTGATAAGATGCCGACATGAGAGTGTTTGGTAAATAAGCCTCTATAATATACCTGTGTCTTCTAACGAAAGACTTGCCTAAAAAGCTTTTTCTACAATGTCGCGGTGGCGAGCAGCGATCAATCATTGACAAAGGACAAGAAACTGGAGGAATTTTCAAGACTTTTTCATAGATTCGAGTAGATAAACATTAAATAAAATCGATTTTTTATGCGAGAATCTCAATGAGCGCTCTACGAGATCTCGATGACTTGGAAATGCTCTGCGAAATACGTTCCGAAAATTTTGTAACTTTATATACGACGAGATAGAGAAAATAAAGAACAAATGCGAACTTAATTACGTTGCATGCATTGACAAATTATTAATCGTATTATACAAAGATTACTATCTGTGAATTTTACTTTTCAATTAAAATAACTTATTCTGGACATATAAATTAAAGCAAGCTTGGACAAGTTTCACTGTTTCATATGGATCTTTGTAATTTGTCAAAGCATTTTAAAACAATACTTCCGCGAGAATCTCAATTCTGTACTTAGATTGTAAGTTCAGTTAAAATGGTAATATCGCAAAAATAGCGAAGCGTATGTTTGAAAATTGTGTATTAACTTACTTTTAATTGTGAACTCAATGAAAAAATATAATAATAAAGTTGTATATTGTACATGATTTTCTTTGTCTTTGAATATTAATTCACTATCATACAAAACAGAAAACCTTATTAAATTTGATTTTTGCACTCGTAACACTTTTCTAAATTGCATTGTGCATGTAATGTATTTCATATTATGCAGTCAAAAGACAATCCTTCTACGCCAATATGGTTTGCAAAAGGAAGTGAAATTTCTCACTGATTTGTTTAGAGTAATGTCATAACTAGACAATCGAAAACAAATTCCTCATAAAAATAATTAGCAATATAATAATCGTCAAATAAATGTTAATATCAAACTGTTAAGTTATCAATTATTAATAAAGCATATCCAATACCAAAAGTGAATTATAGTAATGAAATATATCTGTCATATTCATTAAAATAATTATCCTCCTTTCGCAGTGCGTTAGGGTTTTGTCATAAAATATTAAAATATTTAACTTGCATAATCCTTATATACTTTCATGTAGCAATAATTTTTATTCATAAACTATATTTTTAGAGAAATGAACATTTTGGAAAAGAAGGATAGTTTTTTGAATGTAGGCAATGACTTTCTGTGGAAATAAAAACAATTTCTCCATCACATTTATCTGTTAAAAAATAAAAACTGTAAGAGTAATTATATAACTCATTAATTTCATATATCCCAATTAAGACAATCATCTAGTGAACTTATAAATATCATAAAATTTCGTTTTTATTAAAAAAAAATTATCCAAATGCATTTTAGTAATGTACAATGATATATTTTTTGAAATTTCAGTCAAATTGTAAGATTTCGCGAGACTGGCTGATCCTTTGAATTCTATTTTTTTAACGTATTTGTATTTTAGTTTAATCCATACTAGTAATATTCTTTTTGGAGAAATAAAAAAATAATATTTTTTTATGTACATTACATTATAACCGATTACTATAAATATTTAAAGAATTAAAATACGTATTTAACATTATATACAGATAGTACTACGTATTTATTGAAGTACATAATTCCCTTTTAATATGTATTGGACAATTTTGAAATTTAATAATTTAAATACTTTTGTGAAAATTTAGAAGTAATTGGTAAATATGAAATTGCGCAAGTAGTTAATAAGTAATTTATATTTTCATATCAAAAATATTTCTAATTATAAAATCTAATTATAAATTAGTTGTCTTTTTGAATCTTTTGTAATCTAACTATTCACTTTACAGCAATTTAACTATCATTTACAACAATATGTAAAATAAATAAATATATTTATTTTTTAATAACATATATTATAATTTTAGTATAGGTATATTAAGGCTAGTCAAACAAAACATGTTAAACAAGTTATTACTTTTGTTATGGAATCTACTTCTTGAAATTTGAAAAATGTAAATCATAAATTTAAAATACTGCAATAATAAAAAATTACTTATTATGCGAATTAAAGCTAAATTAAATCCATTCCAAATTCAGAGAGTATCAAAGTTTATTACATATCAATATTTCAATCTTTGACTTATAATCAATGAACCATTGACATATTGACGTAATCAAATTTTGAACATATACTATTCACTTATGTGATAATGTATTGGAAGCAACTATTTATGTATAACAATTACAAGAAAACGAAACTTTATGATTTTCAATATAAAAATGCCAGATATTTTAATCAATTCTTAGATTAGAGCAATGTTCAAGAAGTAATTTCTACCGCTATTTCATATATGTAATGTATTAGACGTACTTTTTTAAAATAAAATTAAACTATAATTTCTTTTGTCTAATTATTTGAACATTTTATCTTCTTGTTTTTTTTGAAATCCTATATAAACTATAAAGGGGGCTTTGCGCCTACTTGCGCCATTCATCCACTTGCGAATTTTACACAAAATTTGTAAATTTATGAACAAAGTAATAAACAACTTGGAAAGAAAATTTAATTATCGTATAGAATAATTACAGTAATTGTTTCTTTTATTTTAATGAAATTTTAAATCATAAATGTATTTATACATTAAAAGGCCTGAGTCAAATAAGCATATTAAAAGTGCGTCTTCTGGACAGCAATTTACCTACTGATATAATACCGTTAAGGATTTTCATTATAAAAAACTGTAATTGAAAATTTTCAATTTAATTTTGACGTTATGTACTCTGTATTTGAACTATCGTGAATATTTGGTACAGTAAAAGTTACAATAAATATCAACAAAATATCACGTTTCATACATTTTTGTGACTGTTTAGCAAATTTTAGCAAACTCATTTTACTCATAGAAAATACATTTTACAAAATAAAACCATTAAACAATTTTCGTACTTGAAATCTTATAGTTTAAGAAAATGTATGTTATGCAGGATCCGGAATACTTTAACAATGATATAAAATCATTCAAAAATTAAAAATTAATAATTCATAGAGAATCTCGTGAAAAATTGTAATATCATCTGACATAAATATAATTTTATATTTATGAACAGTGTTGCGAGTGCTTGTATTCTTGTCACACTTAAGTCCTTATCTAATACTTCAGAAACCCTTTTGGACTTGATTACGATCAAGTTCAAAAACACTTTGCGCTTTTGTAGTTGATCTCAATGAAGTGGGAAAACATTTCCACTTCCAAACTTGATTTTAATCGAGTCCGAAAACATTTGGGCAATACTTCTGGACTTGATTACAACGAAGTCCACAAATACTCCGCAATTTCCTGTCTACTTTTTTATCCGAGTAAAGAGCGTTTTTTAATTTTTGTCGGAAGATAGAGTTTGCGCATTAATTGGGTTGGGTTGGGTATTCATTGTGCAGAGCTATCGGTTCATAAATTACGTAAATGTATAATTAAATTTTGTGATATTTTTTTTAAAATTGCAATTACTTGAAAATAGTTTTATCGATAACTTTGAAATTTAGAGAGAGACAACATCGTGTAAACAATACAAAATATGCATAGAGATTAAAAAACAAATCTCTGTGGAATACTTGACACGTGACGAATAGATCGTAGTTTCTTTTAAACTAACTTTGATCTTAAAATATTGTTTTCCTATATTTATTTTTCGTATTTCTAAGATGTTGATTTTAAAATTTTTTTTATCGTTTTTTACCTTTAATATTGTCTTTTTCCATTCTTTATCACTTTGAAGTAGATTTCAGGATCTATAGAATCTATTTTGATTGGAAAATCTTATTCTTGGTTTTTGTTAACCTATTTCCGAAAAATATACAAATTAAAAATTGTTTTTAATTAAATTTTTTCTATTTGTTGAATAGCGACTTTTCTGTTTTTTTTTTATTCTTAATACTATGAAGTCTATTATTTCTAATGCTGTAAAGGCAGAATATAGTTTACTATACAACTTTAGTGTGATACGTGTGTCACTTTATACACTTTAAATAATGCAATTTAATTTTTCTCTTTTGAAAACAATAATGTTTCATTTTTTACAGGTTTTACAATTGATATTGTGCTTATTGTGGTAGTTATAATTATAACTATAAATTAAATTTATAGTTATTATTACTATTAATTAATTATTAGTATAAATTAAATTTATAGTTATTATTACTATTAATTAATTATTACTATAAATTAAATTTGTTTAAAGATTCATAAAGAAATCTTATTAATTCGTTATAGGTGATATCTACCTTAATAATGCGTTAGATGCAGTATGAAATAATTTAAACAATTAAAAATTTGTTTTAATGGCTGTATTTACTTAATAGTTATTTACAAGAACATTATATTTTATACTTACAAGGGGAGGCAGGGAGGTGTCATTCTCCGATTTTCTTGAAACTTTGCACATCAGTAGATTATCGAAAAATATTAAATACGTGTTTTTTTAGCTGCTGATACGATGATAAAGGGGGTGAAAACCACCCCTAAAGTTTACCCTTAAATATCGCTGTTAAAACAATTTTACAGATATTTTCATTTCCAATCAATATTTTTGAGCCAAATAAAATTATTTTTAGTAACCCAACCCAATAACCAATAACCCAATAGTAAAATCGACTTAAGAGTGTGCTTCCCTTATTTTGGAGGGGGTAGAATCGTATTTTATCAAGTACATATTCGTAATAAAAATTCAAAAATTAACTCAAAATAAATAAAATTATTTTTACAATCTTCTAGAATTTTTTTTTATTACAGATCACGAGTTCGTCATCAAAATTTTAAAATTTAAATTGATGGATCCAATGTGCTCGGTAAAACTTTTTTAAAAACTTTTAATTTCGATAAATAGTGGCTTTTTGACGCCGCTGAATATCAATTTATAACCATACTTCCAAAATTCATAATATTGAATCTTATATGGTGGAAGAAATTAACAATGAAAGTGAGATGTGTGATTTTTGCAGAAAATTTTTACAGAAAATTTTTACAGATAATTTTATATGAAAAAAGAAATTAATTTTTATTTATTTTTATTTATAGTTATTAAATTTACATAAAGTATATTAAATTATAATTTTAATTAATTAAAATGTGTCGACTTTCTATTGGATTAGTCTGTAGAGTTAATAGTGTAACAATAATAGTATAAATAAAAGATAATAATAAACAATGAAATCGTAATGGGTTTTTAATGAATTTTAATTGTTTATTTTCAGCAGGGATTACAAACTATCAAGAGATTAATAAAAAAGTTTATGTATGCCGTAATTTTGAATGAATAAAAAAACAATTATAATTCTTCTTATTGTTAATTTGATAATAATTTTATTTTATTTTTGATATGCATTCTTTATAACAGTACAATAATTTTCATAGTGTACAATTGTTCTATCAATTGAATATTTGAAATTGTTGATAATCATGGCTGTTTTATATATTATTCCTATGTTTATAATATATATATAATATCCTGTTTATAATTTTTGCAATAATGATACTCCGTAAAATAATATTTCAAGTACAATTACTGGTTACTCCAGTCACAAGTTACGAGTGTAAACTGACATCATAATCCATCAAAATAATTATATCTGATAATTTTTTTACGAAGTTTTTCCAGAAGCGAAATCGGTAAACATCTAGGGGCTGAATTTTACCAGTCGTACCCGGTGTTATCGTCATTAGTTTTAAATTTACCTCTTTTGGTATAACTTCTTGTACAGTACCTTGGCATTAACCACTCCAGGAGTCCAAAAGTAGCACAGATGAATTTTTAGTACTTTTCAGAAATACTTTTCTCATCCACGTCTGAAAAAGTTCCTTAGAAAGCTTTCCAGATTTCGAAGCTCGTATTAATATATTTTCTGGAGTAAATAGGGTTTGCCTAACCCGAGGTCCAAAATCTCCACTTGCCTCTTTCAATACTAAAAACAAAGGCGAAAGCAACTTACCCTCTGCTGATATAGTAGGCAGAATAGTATAGCTGTGTGTTAACGAAAATAGTGATTGTGCTATGTTTTGTACCTCCTTAATTCCTTTCTAAGTCAATGTTCTACCGGTGCGAATTTCCAAATTAAATCCACTTTGGTCAGAATTAAATACGTTTTCTGTATCGGATTTTATAAGCGCCTGTCGGACTTCAGTTCTAAAAGATTCACACTTGTCTTCTATTTCATTAATTTTCATCAATGAAGTTTTTGTAACAAATTTAGTAGTTTTTCGAGATATTGTGTTTCTTTTTAAATGGCTTCTTTTAAATTATTTAAAATGTGTTCCGAAATTTTGAGTAATTTTTCGTATCTGCTGCCCCCTGCTTCAACTTGCTGTTTCCATCGTCGCAATTGTTTCTCGCTACTTACTAGTCAATACCTGTTCCGTACAGTATGTAATGAGTAAGGCTTCAGCTTCATTATGTCTTTCTAAATTTTGCTCAACATCCATACTTTCGCTTGTGCAGATATCCTCTGAATCTTCTCTTTCATCAATTAGCGATTCATAAATAGGTTTTTTAATGCATTAACCCCTTTTACGTCGCGAACTACGATTTTTACTAGCGCACAGTGGTCTCCGTAGAATTGCTTTTTATTACACGCAATTTTTTCGAAATAATCATTCGTCATTGCGAATAGCGGGTGAATTTATCATAGAAATACGCATGGAAAATGCAAATGTTCTCGATGACATGATGTTGGCATTTGGAGAACAGCGTGATAAGTAAAAAATGGTGCTCATTTTTATGATAAAAAACAATTACTATACATATGTTTTTAACATTTTTTTAAAGCATTGGATAGTCTTCTCGCTGATGACAGTGATGCATCAACAGTTTTTATGAATTACAGTGGGCGTGAAAATCCAGTAGCGCGTCAACTAGAGTATGAGAGTGAAGATGCGCCTATAGGGACGAGCCCAAGCGAAGGCAAGAAAAAGTTATAAAAATGAGGATTAAAAAAAATATTACAAAATTTACTACAATAAAAACTAGTATTGAAGTTGATAAGAGAAAATTAGATTATTTATGCCAAGAAATAATTACATTTACGTGTCAACTAAACGAAACACAGAGCCGTCAGAGCATAAACACGAGTAGTACAGGCGCATCCTGCAACAAATTCATTCCGGTGTATCGAAGTAGATCGGTGCATCTAATTGATTGCGAGTATTGCAGTGCATGGAAAGAGTGCAATAAGTGCGGGCAATGGCGGTGTGGAATATGTTGTCGAGGAAATGAGTCGTGCAAAGAACGGTTGTAAACTAAAGCAAAACATGTTAATGTTACGTACACGACATTTTTCTTGCGGAATTGTATGCTTTTTGGGTTATGGTGTAGTGATTTGTATGACAGTATGTTCTCAGAATAATTTTGTGAGATTTTTGTAGTACGAATGCTTCTATAATAAATTCACATTTTTAATTAAATCAAACATCTTCTTCATTTTTTACAAGAAGGGGGGATGTAAAAACTAGACTAATTTATTTTAAAATTTTTTAATTGAAAACGGTTCTTTTCAGGACCACTATATAATAATAGCACGTACGAACATACTGTTTAATATCTCTCTAAACACACACGAACACTCATACTCACATATACACTCACATAGGAATATATACCCATGTGCATACGAATCTCTCTCTCTCTCTCTCTCCTCCCAAACACACATTCACGTGCACATATATATACACACACACAAGCACATACGGATCTCTCTATACGATTACACAGTGACGCACGCTGTATGGGTCAACTTTTAATATTAATAGCAATTAGCATACCGAAATTGACGTTTTTATTGCTTGTTTTGTATAAACAAACAATAATAACAGCAATAAAGCTACGTTATTTTTTTTATTTAAACACGCCAATAATAAGAGCGGGGCCCCCCTCTCCGAGCATGTCATCCTACTATGAAGAAACTAAGGTGCCTCACCGATCCACGTACGGGACCTTTTTGTTTATATTTACAACGATTTAGATATCTTAATTACTTGTTGATGTAAACA
>JAWWEQ010000045.1:26865144-26895308 GCA_035583055.1 Torymus tubicola | reverse complement strand
AAGTACAGTCAACCGCAAAAATCTAAAAGCGAGCGCCCGAGTTAGGACTTTCTTACGTTCTCGCCCGAGTTAGGACTGCTTACGCGCTCGCCCGAGTTAGTGTCTTCTTCCCCTCAGCCAGCGATATATGAGAAATAATAATAATTATATATGATATTAGCAAGTTCATTTTCCTTTCAAAAGTATCCACGTAATTTCCATAGGAATGTATGAATTCAAGGATATATATACATATACAGCTTATTTTGTTCAGTAGTTGACTTACGAAGCAAAAGTTTCGTGGAAAGACACTTGCAAAGCTGAGTTATTTGGTTCATTAGATTTCTAAAGCTTCAAAATTTTTAAATATATAAGGAACGCACTCAATAACGAGCATCGATCGATTCGTGTATAATCATTTATTGCGGTAAAAGTTTTTTGCTTTGCAATAATTTGCATCTATATTATATTTCTGCGGTGCGAACAAAATAATAAGCAGCGCCTACACAATGACAGACCCTTCTTCACGCACATTTTCTGCCCCACGCGTACAAGAGCGCACACGCGATCGTTTCCAAGCGCGAGTATAAGACAAACTGTGTATGTATGTATATATATATATACCCAATACCGCGCGCATCGACGATTGCAGCGATTGCCGATAAAAAGACGCGCTCTTCACGCATGCGCGCGCGCGTATGTATGTGTGTGCACGTATGCGTGTGAAAGGCAAACTGATAAGGCACCATTCGAGACTCGGCACAGCTCAGCGTGCACGCAGCTATATACTCGTCAGTAGCGCGTTGGTCACTTGTAGATGATCATGGGGGTCCGCCTCGCGGCGACGTCCTCTTGACGAAGTAGACGAGACGACGATCATCTTGATGCCCAACCGAGATTTGCCCTGAAGACGTGAACGACAGTTTTTTATATACAGTGGTATAGAGTAATCGGTGAATCGGTGCGCGTTACAGTGACGCGACAAAGACACAGCTGGAGAGCAGCGTGATATACATATATATATATATATATATATATATATATATATATACTTGGGCTGTGGAAAGCGAGAAGAACGAAGAGGAAGAAGGGACGTTATAGCGGGTACGTGAGTCTTTGAGTTGGTAGTTTTCGAGATATTAGAGTGGAAAAATCGAGACTTTTATTATAAAGTATACGCAAAATGAAATTTATGTGAAAATGTTTTTACTGTCCGATTTTTGGGAATTGTGTATAGTTAATATTTTTGGTAAATGAAAAACCCGATTGTCCAGAATTTATTTTATTAGAATAAATTAAAGGATAAGATGAAAACTTCCGATTTCTTTGTTCTACTGTTATGATATTTACGTTAATAAAACGAAATAAGAATGATACTACGCTTATATTAGAAAAAAGATAATTATTATATATTTATGTTGAAATATATTTCTTTTAATATGAATTGAATAATATATTTTAAATATATATTACACTACATTTTTTAAATCAGCTAGTTGGTATCTCTATAGAAAATAAGAGATAAAATTGTTGTTAATACATTCCATGTTTCCTATCTGGATTGAACTAAATCGTAACATTAAAGAAAAAATATATTTTTATTGGCTATTTAAATTGCTTGAAAATGTGCAAGAGTAGAGCAAATAATAAAATTATATATATATTCAAACAGTCGATAAAGCAGAACTGTCACATTCTTTAAACGTGATCTCTCTTGCGCTATGTATAATATTTAGAATAAAAGATTTGAGGTTTCAGTTGAATACAGAATGACGTAGCTACTTTCTCAGATATAGGCAACACGCTTGATTATGCGTAAACAAATCCATCTATATGAATATAATTGAAAACCTCCTTTTAAGAGATAAGTTTAAGAAGTTCATGATACTAATTTCTAAACATACAATCTCTACATTCGTTACAATGTTTCTTAAAATACAAAAGTTTCGGCAACTAATTATAAAAATAAGTAATAAATTTTATTAGTACCATATCGTAATAAACGATATGCATGATAATTAATCATAATTGATAATGTATCTAGGCAATCTAATAATATTCCTTATAAAAACTTTTTCCAGAAGTATTGTTGATTGGAAGAAAATAATCTGAATGTTATTTTGAATTTAAAATCATGACAATTTTCGATATCATTTATCGGTTTGAAGAATTTTAATTTAACATTAAGCTGTTAACTAAAATAATGATATTTTATTACAAATAAAAATCATTTATAGTTAATTGGAATCAAATAGTATTTAATTCTAAATGATTTTAGAATACTGAAATTAACACGCGAGTAATATAAGAATTTTCCTGTTCTATGTATCAATAACGCCATAAACATCAAAATGAAGATTATGAATACAATATTTTGCCTTTTGTAATCAGTCTCATCGTTTTTTCAATTTTTTCGTTCTGAAACTAAAGACATACATTAATTATACAATTACAAAAACTAACAATATTTGAATTGTTTAACTAATTTATATGTTTAAATACGCACTAAGAATTAAAAAAAAAAGCATTTGTCAGATCTCTGAATGAAGTTCTCATCAATTACATTTTAAAATTAAATACGTGTATTGATATAATTGATAAAATTAATATTTCATTATAAGTTCAAATTTCAACTTAAGTTTAAAAGGCCAGAAATTATATACTATATATAGCAAAATATTGCCCATTTTTTTTATCAAACTTTAAGAAATGATAGGTCTAAAGACAACTACAAGTGTTTATATCTATAAAACTTGATGGAATTGTACGAAATTATAATTCAATTTTGTAAACGTCGGACAAAGATCATTTTTTACACGATTGCAGTATAAGTTGCATGATAAGCAATCGACATTACTTTTTGTCACATTAATATCTCCCACAAAATATTTCGCTTATGTGTTGATAAATTTTTTTTGCAAAATTTATTCAAAATAATAAAAATTAAGTAGTTCTACATACATTTGTATACGTTGACTTAATAGAGCTTATGATAATCATAATTATGACTAGCAAATTTCTACTGATTTATAAATTAAGGAAATATTTTTGCTATCAAATTATATTCAAATTTCTAATAATTATTGGATAAAAGTTGAATAGGTTGATAATTATAAATAAAGAGGTATAATAAGTTGCGTTCAATAAACAATGGAAGTAAACATTTAGTTACAAAAATATTCCTTATAAATTAGGACGCCTCTTTTCTACGATGAATCGGACGGTATCACCAACATTTTTATAATAGTCGGATACTCTGGTTTCACGTAATCCTTGAGATGCTCAAAAAAAGACGCAAGCATAAGATTCTGTTTTTTTCAGTCTCACTGCACTTAATCCAGTATTCGACTCGGCGACTGTCATAATATAACTTTGAAATACTGAAGTTTCAAGTTTTAGATACGTTTTCATCTGCTAATTAAATTATTGAACAACAACATTGCGGTTGAAATTCAACATTCAGGGTTTAAACGATTTCAGATTATGGTGTTCCTTAACCTCCAGGCGGCTGGGATGATGCCGATCGGCATCACCTCACGGTTGAGCCATATTACTAGTCCATTTGGAACTTTTTTTAGGGAAAAAATTTTCAAAGTACGACTTGGGCACATTCACAATGCCTGCCGCCCACAGGTTAAGCAGACAATTTGTGAATATTTGAAAGCACGTGCGAGAATCCAGTAACCAGATAAGGACATATGATAGGTATACTAATGCTCAATGCTTTAAATTAAAGTATCTGTCCTTCCTAGACTAAACATTAAGGAGACATTTGTACCTGAACAGTGTCATTTTCCCCTTGTCTGACTAATTAGTCTGGATTAATAAAAACCGGATACATGGATATGTCATTAAGGTTGTCATTAGTGCAGACGCCGAAAGGGTTTATTCCCTGGATTTTTCTTCTCTTAATGACAAATTTAGAAGACACAAATAATTCGACGAATCAGAAGGCTTCATTTTCACCAATGAAATTGTAAGATATTCTGTTCCTTCCTTCCTCTTACAAAGATTTCAAAATGAGGCACCTTCAGTAGTCGTTCAAGTTCGTAAGAAGCATCACCAATTTTGTTCGAAATATCGAAAATATCGAAATGGAAGAAAAAATAGTGCATAAACTCGTGCTTACTGGAGGACCTTGTGGAGGAAAAACCACAGTGCAAAAATGGTTATTCAAGTTTTTTAACAACTTGGGCTGGAAAGTACTTTTGGTACCAGAAACGGCAACAGTTTTGCTTGGCGGTGGCATAAAATTTTCTGATCTAAATGAAGAGCAAGTTTATACGTTTCAAGAAAATTTACTGAAAACAATGATTCAAATGGAAAACACGTTCTTTGAAGTGGCCCGAGGCATGAATGAAAATTGTCTAGTTATCTGTGACCGCGGTACAATGGATGCATCAGCTTTTATGCAAAAAGATGAATGGGAACAAATGCTGACAGCCAATGGATGGAACAATACAGAACTAGGAAAACATCGGTACGATCAAGTTATTCATTTAGTGACTGCAGCCGACGGCGCCGAGAAGTTTTATACAACAGAAGATCACACATGTCGGTCTGAAACTATTGAAATGGCCCGTGAAGTCGACAACAAAAATTCTTTAGCTTGGAAAAACCATCCATGTTTTGATGTTGTTGACAATTCTCAGAATTTTGATATTAAGATGTGTCGTGTCATTCAATGCGTCTGCGAACAGCTTGGAATCTATACAGGTGATACACTCGAGCAGTTCATACGCATAACCAAATGTCTCGTCAAGGATCAAATACATGAAACTTAATTATTATTGTACAAAAACATCATTACTTTTTACAACAATCTTAAAAATGTCAACACTAAGTTACTGTATGACCGTATGAGCTAAGGTGAAAAAATAATCACTGGAGCAATATATTCATGTACTAAAACAAGAATCTATTTTATGGTACTTGTTTCCATCAAACTCCTAATATAAGCTTAATAGAATGATCATTATTCTTTATGATTTACATTTAAATAATGTTAAATAATTATCCCTCATACTTTGTAGAACTGTTACATTTTTAATAAATAAATATTTGTAATATGTAATACACACGTATTTTCTTAACATTTCTTTAAAATCTACCTTGTATAACTCCAAGCAATACTACAAATCACTCAAAATGTAATGACTCATTTTTAAAATATAGTTTTAAAACTTCAGTCCTATTACAAAAAATATTGTACTTATTGAGTTCTTTTTCATATTTGTATAACAATATCAGTTTAATATTTTTTTATCTTTGTCTTTAATTTGTATTTATCTGAAAAAATTTAATATACAATATACTTTTATTTATTTGTTTAATATTAAAATCCTACAATGAATTGGTATCTTATCGAAAAACGCGATAATTGAATTTAACGCTCACAATATTTTCAACTTTTTTTTAATTAAAATTAATGGTCAGAAAGATAAAAACACAATAATCATAAAAAATTACCGAAATCACACGAAAAAACTAATTACTTAACAAGTTAAATACTAATATTTAAATGGTTGATTCATGTTGGAAGATACTTCGAAAAATAGGACATCTATTTTTAGGTTAAAATTGACATTTAGCTATAAGTTATTGATTTTAAAGCGATGTACTCAGGGCCTGGCTCACACTTTATGATAAGCCTAGGAACAATTAGTCCGATCATTCTTTGTGAAGGCCCTATATGGACTGTGACCAGGCAAGCTATAAAGTCTGTTTGTGACGCTATGTATATGTATGAGTGCTATGTGAGCTATTGTCCGGTAGGGAAGAAGATAGGGCAGTTTTTTCAAAAGATCTAAGGGAAATAGTTGTTCGTGAAGCATAATTATATGCATAATTGTTTAAAATATAAAGTTTTTTATATTATGCAGTCGATAAATTTAGAATTTACAGTGAATAGAAGGCGTGAAATTTGAATTAATAAATTTAGTTTGGCACACTCTTAACATATGTCACTACATGGATGATTTATTAACTAAATCACAATGTAGGTTGTCCTCTCTACGAGTTCCAAACTCCGTGGTTGAGTGCAAGACTATGTACTATATTATTGGTAGGGTAAGAAAATACCCTTTACCTTTTTTTCAAATACTCGATATAAAATGTATATACAACTAAGAAGTCTGGAACATCCAATGCGATTTTATAAGTACCATAAGAAACATTCATTGTAATTTCTTGAAAATAGAAATATTTTATAGCGATTCAATTACTTTTAAAATATTTCAGTTTATGCAAAAATCGACAACCAGAGTTTCTATTGATCAAATATTTCGTGGTTGATTAAATATTTCTCAAAAAATACAAAAATTATAGTTTTGTAGTAATACTATATAAAATATTTTTTTGCTTGCAAAAGCAAAAACTTAGTTTCTTCTTAACAGTTGAATGGTGTGCTATGAAATATAAATAATTTAAAATACAATATCATCATTCAAGTGTGAAACATATTGCAAAACATAATATATGAATTGCAAAAAATGTTGCATGAGTATTAATAATTTTTGCAGAGCAGTTACGATACAATAAAGAAAGGAATGATATTATGAGTAGTGAAATGTCATGCAGACAAAAATATAAAACCCAAGGGGTCAGTCGAATGCGAAATTAGGCGATAAGATAAAATAGATTAACGCAAACGAGTATTAACAACGTTTGCTCTAACAACCACTGATTTTAAAATTTTTTTTTATTTATAGTAGTGAAAAGTATGTATGTAATTTTAAAATTAGTTTGTACATATGGCGTATGTATATGGTGTTTTTTTTTTATTGATTAGAGGAATGCGAATCAAGTAGGAGTTTTAAAAAAATAAATGATTATTTATAAATGTCTAGAAAAAGGGATAATATTCTTGAGAAATTGTCTATGTTTCTTGAGGAATTGAATATGTTTCACCCCTCTTTTTGTTATACTTACCTATACGTTGAAATGATAAATTATACAAAGAGGTTGAACATTTCCATCTATTATGATAAAAATAATATCTAAGATACTGACTGGTCTACTTCTATCTGTTCTGTTTGTAATCCTGTTAGTCTTGATGGTGAATTTTTATCACAGCTTTTTAACATAAACCACGAACATATTTTTCAGCTTTCTATTCAATTTATTATTTATCAACGATAGAATGATTTTGATAAAATCAATTTTGTCTAATTCAGGTTTTTCATTATTATTTTTTTGGAATGACACGAAACAAAGATCTTGTTATTAAATATGTTGAAAAACATTTCATTTGTACATTTTCGAATTCGTAAAATGTTTTATTTATTTTTAAAGTTAAATATCAATTATCAATATCCATCTCTACTATCTAAAATCCAAATTTTCTTCAATACTTTTATGTCTCTATTAAATTACAAATAAACTTACAACGAATTTATTTTAATTTCACGTATACATCACAAATACACCATTAGGATCCCTCTTTAATTAGAATAATACTAGTTATTTAATTTTTAAGACTTCAAAATTTGAATTTTAATTAGTTACATAAAAAAAATTTCGTTCAAAGTGTATATAAAGTTAATTCTTTATGACATATCAAATACTTACAAACATTTTCTTTCAACAGGTAACGAAAAAGAAATTCACCAGATCGACATGGAGAATTACACATCAGACTCAAGTGACTCGGACTCAAGTGCAAAAACCCTCGATCTATCTTACCTGATGCTCGACGCCCAGGTATTGCACGAGCATTTCGTGTGCACGAATAATCCAGAACAAGTCGAAACGCTGCTACTCTACCAGAACCGACTGAGTTACCTGCCCGACAGTGTGATACGCTTTACGAACTTAGCAACCCTCGACGTGTCCAACTGCGGTTTGCAACGGTTGCCCGACTTCCTGGGCGAACTCAGCCAACTGGTTTGTTTGGCCGCCAAAAACAATGGCCTGGGTAACGAGTCATTGCCAAAGAGTTTCGAGGGTCTGCCAAACTTACGAGAATTGAACCTAAGCGGCAATCGACTGACCGAGTTCCCTGAGCAGGTGCTTGATTTGCCCAGTCTTAGGTACCTCTACCTCGGTGGTAATCTTATCAGCGAAATTACCAAAGATGTCTGGAAGATGCAACGGTAATTATCTGTGTTATTTGTTTAACTGCTCTACAGGCGAAGATTGTCTCGATCTTGGGTTTTCCACGATGAATTCATTCTGTTATTCTTTTTTTTCTTTTGTTGGTTTGAAATATCGCGTCTTTAACGCTTTTTATCTTCTACAAAATATAGTCCATGTTGTATTAGTATCAAAAAACTTCTGCACATCTTTGTTTATTTGATAAAATGTAACAACACTTGAATTATTTTTTTAAATAATTTATTGAGTCAAATTTTATAGAAAAATTTGTAATTTACAACAGATCACGTTTGAACTTCTAATGCACGGAGTATATTTCAGTAGCATAAACCCTTCTCGATCCCCGTATATAACTAAAGATGTATATTCTTACGATAGGTCGGTATAGCTGATGGATGCATTACACAATTAATATTTATAAAGATACGTTTATAAAACAGTAACTCTTTATTTTGAACTATTTGTTAATATTAACGGAAAATAGGGGATTCTTTCTTCTAAAAGGCGTCGCGTCTATAACTTTTGAATTTGCTGTTTATACTGGTTGCCCTCAGGTTTTTGTAAGTTATTTTATTAATTTTTTTCTTATCTAAGTATATCTTATTAATTATCTAGATTTTTAAGATAATTTAAATAGAAACTATGATTATAAGAATTGATAGAATTTACCAATACCAAAGATCGGAGTAGAATATCGAAAAATATAATATGAAAATTGTTAAAACCTTTAAATATTTTCTATAAAAGAGAAAAGCATAGTTTTTAAATTCTTTAATCATTATATTTTAAAAGAAAATTTCCTACCGTTATCATAATACTTGAATTTCTTAAAATGACTTTGAAGACGCATTCATATATTAAATTAAATATTCTACAATAATATACTTTGTGTGGTACCAATTTATAATAATTTTAAGATATAATTATACTTGTTTGCTAACAATATTATTAAAATGTTACAAATTGTATATCAAAAATATTCAATATACGCAACTGCCACTTACACTTATACGAAAAAATTTATTATAATTCGACAAAGTTGATTTTATACTACTTCAACCGTACCAACAGTAACAAATAGAGCTGTGGAAATTTGAGTTAGATTATGGTTAAATCTCAACTGCAATTTTTCAGTTCAATTATTACAATATTGCTGTAAAATAAGAAATTTTTATGTTTGAAATATATTACGGAGTCCGACTTTTATGTCAGACTCACTAAAAAAAATTAGTCATCAGACTCATCAAGTGTTCCCCTCCACGGAAATCTTTAGTAAAAGGCGAAAGATTTATACGTGTTATGAAGGGAAACCAGAGTAACGTATCAACTGTTCTTAGGCTCTTATATCCCCGCGACTGCTCATTTTCTCTTGCAGATAGACAAAATCCGGTTGCCACCTAGCGGTTGATACTACGAATTACGCTTCCTCGTCGTTTCACGCGCGTTATTTGAATTCAAGTCTCACGTATACTACCTGCCTATAGTACTCCGATCGGTGACTGCTGTATTCATGTTATTCGATTTTAATATTTAAAATTCAATAATAATTCGTAACTTTTTATTTTACTTAATGGAATATTAGTCTTAATATTTTATGTATAAGTTTTTACGAGGTACATAAACATATTTACGCTAATGTACATTTAGTATATTTTTGGTGCTGTTTGGAAAAAAGATAAAATAAATAAATTTTGTTAAATATAAAATTAAATTATTTTTATATTTTTTTTAGTACGTTAACTGTAATAGCGTTTAAGTAGTTTACAGGTTCTGTCCATGGGAGGCAATCGGCTGACGGATGTACCGTCGACACTGGGCCAGCTCATATCTCTTCAAGCCTTAGTACTCTGTGATAATAGACTAGAGAGCCTTCCAAGTTCAATAGCCAACTTGAAAAATTTAAAGTCTTTGTTACTGCACAAAAATAGCCTTAGAACTCTACCCACCGAGATTATAACGCTCAGATGTCTGACAGAGGTATTTATTAATCAATGAACTATACATTTATTAGATTATTATGAAATGTATATGTTAAACTATTTTTTCTTTTCGTTTGTTATTTTCTTCAGCTTTCACTAAGAGAAAATCCACTGGTAGTAAGATTCGTTTCCGACATGACGCATAATCCACCATCGCTTTTGGAATTAGCTGCTCGAGTGATAAAAACTAACGAAATATCATATATGGAAGAAGATTTGCCTAGGAATTTATTAGATTACCTAAGTAGCGCCCATAGATGTGTCAACAGCAGATGCAAAGGTATGGAAAATCTTTTGTTTCGATGCCCTAAGCCTATATTCAATGAAGTAAATTTCTTCGGATTGAAATAGAGTAGATATTTTTAATATGTTTAATATTTTATTTGTGAGTAAATTTAAAACGTTGCACTTGAAATGCACAAGTGGACAAGGAAAGTACTGTAGTCTCATGCGCAGCCAGATATAAACTGTTGTTTATAAAAATTATAATTTTATCTTACAGCGATAAAAAAAAGACAGAGTAATAGGGAATATTCAATGATATCTAGGAAAAAGCAATAAATTTCATTATTTATGCTTACAATACTAAATCTCTTATTGCTTATATAGTACATCGTAATCTTGAAAAGGAAAACAATTACACGCAATTAATTTTCCAATCATCGTGCATGTTTCCACTTTCATTAGATTCACTGTAAGTGCGCTCTATGCGCGTAATAAGCGAGTTGATATTTTCAAAATTTAATATCACTCATCATGATTCTCACAATCATTTCAAGTGTTTCTCGAGTCAGCAATTCATCCGAATGCGCAATACAGGAAATTATTTTCCATCCAATTTCACATATATGTATACATATGTACTATATCTAATTCTTTACGACACACTAAAGAGTAACGATCTAACGAACCCCCATTACTGTTCACAGGCGTATTCTTCGATAACCGTGTGGAGCACGTAAAGTTCGTCGACTTCTGTGGCAAGTACAGATTACCATTGCTTCAATACCTTTGCAGCAGCAAGTGCATAGGTCCACGAGACGGTGACGAGGAGGTCGTCAGTGGCGCCATGATTCGTAAAGTCCTGCTCGGCTGAGTGCCGTTGTTATATACCGGAGCCGCAACAGATGCAAAAATATCTTCTCTTTCCTCGACGCCTCTCCCCTCCCCGACATCAGGCGAGTTCGAATAAGGGAGAGAGACCCATTGTTCTCTCCGTGGAAGGGGAGTAACTGTATAATAGACAAGCGTCGAGACGATTTCGCGCTGCATATATATAATATATATATATATGTATGTATGTCATATAGCGTGTGTGATCTCACAGGTTCTTCATGTTCTTGTGCTGTATTTTGATGCTGTTTCTTTTATTTGATAACTTAATAAAAGTCTACTTCGTCGAAGGTCTGTACGAACAGTGTTGTGTAATTCTTTTGTTTTCCTAACAATCGACAAAGAATTATTAATTATTAAATACCTATAAGTTCGAATTGGAGATTTTTTTTTTCATTTTTCGGAATTAAAAAAAAAATAGGAAGAAAATTAAAATGAATATTGACGTATAAGAGTAATTGATAAAAAAGCATTATTTGTTATTATTTAATTTATCTTTTTTAAAAATTTCTCAGTTAATTAAAAATACGTTAAAAAGTGAAGCATATAAATATTTATGATTAGCCTCAAACGAAGAGTATATACTGGTCATTTTAAAAATAACAATTCAAAATAAATGCAAAACTTGAAAAAAGAGGCACGAGGTCAACGTTATTGTTAATATTTTATTGTTAAATAAACCACAAAAATGTACAGTAATAATAGTATCATATAACGTGTCCGCGTGTGCGACGCGGGGACACGACCGATTCTCGCGTTAACACATTCAATAGTATGCTACAAATATGTTGTATCAATATATATATAATGCGTTTATTCATCATTTTTTGTTGTTGCTGGCTGCTTGCTTGCTTATTTATTTTTCATAATTTTTATTTTTTTTACGTTCTTCCTTCGTTTTATCTCAATATTCAAATTCCTCATTATAAATTTGCCGCCATCCTTATTACAATCTCAAGTTGTTAATGATTATGCCCACATCGCTTCGCTGTCGTAGATATAAGACTCATAGAACACCAAATAAAGGAAATGAAGACCGAACGTCGTGCGTTCGGATGGCCAACACATGCGAATTTCTTTTCGGCTTTATAATATCCCTCGAAATCTGCAAAATTACCTATACCTACTTCAGTTTATTTACTTCCTCATGTTGTCCTTGGTTCCCTTTCATTCGTTTCAGTTTAGTTTTACGATTAATCAGTTATTTGTAAAATAACTATATACGTTCTTGTAGTTATTGGTTGTTCATTACCCTTTTCTTCTTATTATTAGACTTTTGATATTTTCCAAGATCAATAGATTAAAATCAAATATTTTAATCTCTTACTTTTGGAAGAAAGTTTCCGCCAGATCTCGCCAGAAAAAAGAGATTAAAAAACCATTTCTTTAATAATCTATTGAAAATGAAAAAGAAAAGTGTTCATTTTAGTTAATATCCAATTTAAAAAAAGCTTTCAATCAATTATGTACATAAATCTATAAAATAATCAACTCATATAGAAGATTTTAGTTTTTTAATCAACACCGTTGACAAATGTATTTATTGCACGCGCAATTGTGCACGAAGTGTTCTATTTTTCGTGCGTAGCATATTTATTACTTTTACATAGCTCTTACGCGTGTATACTGTATACACGTATTAAGATTGACCGCTACCTATATAGTCCTTTTTTACAAAGGATGAAGTTGAGCCTAAGCAACGTTGAGCATTGTAAATTATAATGTATTCGTTCAATTTCTTGAATTTAGTTCGTAAAAACTACGTAACTTTTATCCAATTATATGTTAACAAATATTGAATAAAATGAAATTTTTAGCTTCTTAAAATATCACTTTCCGAAATGTCGTCACTAATGTGACACTAATTAAATACTATTAAAGAAATCTACAAAAATTTAAAATGCTCAACAGTGAATCCCAATAAAATCATACTTGAACGAGAAATTTTTTTGTTATCGCGCATTTTTAAAGCATAATTTTATTTAACGTTGCCTTAAACATGCGTAAATTTCCCGCAAGAAGTAAATTTTCAATTCATCCTGTTTATGCAATAGGCTTCTCTTTTTCACGCACTAGAAAAAAGTTCAAAGTCTAGGAAAGTTTTTTATTCAAACAGTTCTTAATGACGTGTTTGGTAATGACTGATAAGTAATTAAGCACTGTTCAATAACAAACTTCTTGGGGTTTTAATTTTTTTTTATGCGTACATACATCGTAAGCATTTTTGTAAATATTTTTATAAATACGCGCATGAAAAAGTGTCGTAAGTATTTGTTTTTATTAAGTAGTACGTTTGAAAAAATAAAATATTCATTTTTATGAAAGTTATTTGAGTAAAGGAAATTCGAGAAGTTTTGGAAATGGAGATGATTTTTTTTATAGAAATACAAAAAAGTGCACACGATGTATGTATTGATCAATAACTTACTTTGCCATCAAAAATTTATGAAATCTGCCAAGACAATATGAAGATATATGTTACACGTAATCGTACTGCACACATTTCGGTTAATTCTACTGAAAGTTAAATAAACGTGTACAGGCCAAACCTTAGATTCTCTGAAAGAAAAAGTTGAAAAGGAAAGTTCGAGATCTACGAGGATTTGTTACAAGAAAATTTTGAAATCGGAGTTAGTGAGCACTGACAAAATAGACATTCAAATCCAAATAAACAATCAGATGATGAGTCTTCACAAAATATTTAATCGTCTTATTATTATTTATAATATACAATGTCCTTATATAACGAATGATGTTTACATAAAAGATAAAAATAAAGAAGAACACTTACAAAACAATTTCGATAGATAATCCATTTAACTTTATTTGTTAATAGTAAATAGGCATCACTAAAATTAAAAACGTCGCAACTATACGTTACAAAAAATTAAAAAGGGAGAGACTCGGTCGAACGATACATTGTAAAGACTCGGCACTCGAATGTTCATTCGAAGCAAGAGAACATTTTTTTCATGTTATCTTTTGTCTCATATAATCAGTGCAATTGTCGCTAATTTTTGCATGCGGTGCACTAAACAATGAAATTGTCGCCGTCGTTTACATTTATCTACAAGTATATGCACCCATTTAACAAGCTTCACTTTTCTTATTCTTTTCCACTCTCTATCACACAAACGTTTTCTCACACACCCAGTTTCACAGATTAAATTATACACATACGCAATATCGTCGTCGCTATTTTTTATCATCATTATTGTAAATCGTTACTTGATAATTATACCCATATTGTAAACAATTATTACACTTATCGCCTTTCATCATCTAAATTTGTGTCGAAATATGAAAGCAGAGTCCGGACAGTTGAAAACTGTTTTGAAAAATACATCCCCAATTTATTTATGTATATGTTTTTAATGACAGTTAGTGTTTCCTTGACTGAACTAAAAAATTATTATTTTTATTTTATATACAGTAAGCCAATTCTAATATTTTACAATTGCGTGTTGTTTCTGATTAAATGTCATACAATTTGCAATTAAAATGTTAACACTTAAAAAAAAATAAAATAAATTACAGATATGTTTTCCAGAACTAGTTTAAACTTTGGCCCAGACAGAGATGAAAATTGTGGAGGAAAAGTGCGAATGACAAGGGAGCAAGTTTTAACATCCATTTGCTCTATTATAGTTCTTTTATTATATTTGCTCCTTTCCTTATCAATCAACCTCATGCAGAGAAGAAATGGGATAGAAATGGTATTTGCGTGTGACTGTGTTGCAGTAGCATATAACAAAGTTTTCAATTTCGATTTATTATTTTTTGTTTACTTTATCCTTTATATATATTTCAGTATAATCATTCCACTTTTTCACAACAGCAGCGGCATTGTTTCTTTACCTATCAATAATCTTAATTATTAAAATTAATCTGCATATATATATCGTAATTTAGTTTTATATATATTTATATATATAATCTATATATATAATATATATATATATATAATTATTTATACGGAGACTTTCGGTATTTTACACGGGCTTGCTTACCTCTAAAATAGGTTTACTTCCCATCGATAACACGCGTGGCTTCGAGACTCGCTCAGTCATTTATTCTTTTTATTTACTTAAGAAAACAACTCATTTTTTTAATTTAAACGAACGTAGGAGAAGCTTGCCTCTGAATTGCACGCACAGTCAGCTGCTTGGGCTATCGATTCCGAAGAATCTTATCATTTTATAAAATTTCCTCTTAATTAACCAATTGTCGTCTCTGAAAAAAACCAAGTACCAAGTTGACACTTGAACGTCGTCTGCGAAGCCTCAGTTTCATGATTTACAGAACTAACACGCCTTATAAACTTACGTCGAGAAAAAAAAACAGAAATGAACTTTTACTACGCTGTACAAATCAGACACTTAATTCTTATTTTTTCGTTTTTCTTTTTTACCATGTGTCTGTCTTTAATTCGACTGCGGAAGGATGCACTCTGACGACACGTGAAGATTTCTTTTATCTTACAATCGCTGACGCACACTATTTTTATTTTACTAGACTCCCCTATTTACCTAATTATCTCCCTTCTTTCATCAAATCTACTTTGTAGTTAAGAGTTTGCTTGTTTGTTTCTTTCATCTTTTTTATACAATATATAAGGACGCAAAGCGAGCTATATAAAATCGATTGTGTACTCGGTTTTCTTACAAGAGAGAACGACAATGTGTGTAATTGTGAATCCTTGTATAATTAATTTTTTACTTATTATACTAGATAAACGCTACGCAAGAGATTCCAGGCCACTTTTAGTGATTGGCCTGGTACTGCCCACGTTCACTAGTGAAAGTCAATTGATTTTCGTTTCACTTTTTCTAAGCAGAACATCCGTTCATAAGGTTAAGTGTGACACTGAAATGAACTAATCGATATAAACCAAGAATCTTTTTCATTCTTCGCATATATTTTATTATTTATTCATTAATTATATTAGGTGTTGCTATTGTTATTGGAGTAAACCTCATAAAGGACATTTCCGCGCAATTAGCAACTTTTCGCTCTTTTCTCTCTCATGCAAACACACATTTGACGGCTAGGTTCTCTTTTCTCTCTTCGTTTTTGCACAAGCTTCTTCATTTTTTCTTCTATTTCTTATAGCGTGATTGCGCAATTTTCAAAGTATGCTCTGTTTATGTAGTAATAGAAAGACGGAATGTCGTTTTTTCACAAATCTCATGAAATCTTTCATAACCTCTCATAGACAATGTACCCATGAAAGAAAAGTGCAATAACGACGCTCCGTCAATACGAGCATTATGTTTATTATATATATTTATGTAGGTATACGTATATTTGTCGATTTGGGCGAGAGTAAAATAAATAACTTATAGCCATTATAACATCGAAGAGACGTTTGTGTATTTCATGGTTTTTCCTTTTAAAAAAAGTTGAGTAGTCTCTGGCAAAGTACGCTGTTCCGCAAAGAGTCAGAAAGAAGCCCAACCCACCGGAGCACGTAGAGCCTTTTGCTTTTTATTATCATTTCGAGTTTCATGGATACGATCGAAAGGTACAATTAATTATTCTTACTCTATGGTAAAATATGATATTAACGAAAAAAAATTAATTTATAAAATCGAAAAGAATTAATCGTTTAGCATAGTAAAATAGTTTACAAATTCGTTTAATTCAATGAATATACAATAATTTGAGCAGGAAAATACATCTGCATTATTTATAAATAAAATTTTTATTATAATGATTTACAATATATTTTTTATTATAAAAAAATTAAAATTAAAAGTTGCAAGTAAGATGTTATATTCATCTCTAAAAAATCTCGATACAAAACGTTACAAACAAAATAATGAATAATATTAATCGTTAAAATAGTAAGAAAAACTTTCATCGAATCATTGAAACCCGCTTTATTTAATTTCGGAATTTTATGCAATTATATATGTAATAAAAAAGAGGAAGCGAAGTTCTTTCAGGTCAATAACCTCATACAAGAGTGATAATTACGTTATTAAAACAAAATTCATAATAATTCATTAAAGTTGAATGCGATTATTGACAAGAATAAAACCAAAATTATAATAATGGCGGACGACAGACACATTCTTTTCGCAACGCTTTGTCTCCGTCATACACACGCATCCTTCGAATTTCCCTTTTAATAGCGTAGATAGATACTGCCCTATGTTAGGAGGAACTCTAATAGTTCGTTAAGCTGTAGCAGCCACCGACGCTTTTGTGATATGTAGGCGCGTGTCGGGCAGTCAACAGAGACAAAAGTTTATTTCACGTACACAATCATTAAGATCTTTATTTTTTTTGCACTTTTCTTTGAGTTTCTTTGTTTACTTTGAAAATTTCTTTTATCGTGCACTTATTCGGTCTAATCATTTTTAATTCATTTTTATTTCTCCTTACATCTTTTGACCACTGCAAGTCGGAGGTTCACCTTGAGCTTATGTAGTTAGGATTAGGGAAAGGAAAATCTAAGTCGTTGTCTATTTACAAGATAAGGCATATATATACGTAGATACACAAATCTTAAAAGCTTCACGACAATCTTTTCTTTTTTCAATCTAATATATATTCCGAGTAGAATAGAAAAAGATAATACGTGTTATCTACTTTTTAATTTTTTAGTGCAACTTTTATATTTGTAAAAAAAGTATTTGTTGACCAAAATTGTTTTATAAAAATACAAAATTGACAGTAAAAATCATAAACTGATTCCTTTGTAAAATAATTTGGTTTGGTTTATTCGTCCTGCATTAAGCAAACTTTGAAGTCTCGATCTCGTGTACCAAATATAGAGTAGAAATAATTACAACAATTTTAAAAGGCCTTTTTTATTACAATCAAATAATTCCAATTTAAAAAAAAATAATCACTTCAAAAAAAATATTAAAGACACACATTTACTGTGCAAAACAAAATCCACTTACAGCAAGAACAAAAATTATTTATATATATATGTATGTATTTCATACAATTCACTTCGCTCTTATCTCTTACGCTCGTTCGATATCAAAATGAGGAAAGAAGAAAAAAGAATAGAAAAAAAACGTACTTTAAGACTGGTATTAGACGATTGTAAACTCCGAGCTTACTCGAGTCAAAACTTAAAGGATTAAAAAAGAATCACTCGTCGTGAGTTTCGTCGTGTTTAATATATTTGTTTTGTTTTCATCGCGAGAAAACGCGCCCGATTTGCCGCACCTCCTCATCTTCGCAATTTTAAAACCTTTATTTCTACAGGAAACAAATTCCTTCAAATACTTCATTATCCTGGAAAAAATTTGCATTTTTAAAACTTTTATGAATAAAGTAAAATGTAAATAAAAACCAGAGGAAAATATCTCAGACAAAAATTTCAATTATATTAGTTTTTAATGACATAAAAAATTTTATATTCACAATAAAGACAAAAATAATTTTGTTAAAGATTAGCTGCGATAAAAAAATTGATCAGTGAACTGCGAAAATGAAAAAGTTCACGAGGCAGGTTTCCCACATTTATTCTAGAAGCTTTTGTGTGGTGAAAGTGTACAAGACATGACTGAGTTTCTCACGTGTGCTTTAGTCGACACACAAAAGGGTTATCTTTTATCGGAGAAAAACTAGAGAAGAGCAAGGAAGAACCTTTCCCTCTTTTTTGCACTCCGAGATTCTTCAGTTTCTAAGCCGTTGGTTTTCGTAAAAGCAAAGCTTCTTGAGTACAATGTAACGAAACAAAGTCGCGGGCTTCCCTTTCTTATTCTTTCCCTTTTATTATTACTATTATTATTCGCGTTTGATAGAGTGAAGCGTGAGTGTGTGTATGAATCGAAGTAGAGAAAAGGAACGAAAGAAGAGAAAAAATATGTCCGGAGGGTCCTCGAAAAATTCAAGGCCAAACGCGAGCTTTCTCTTTCCGACGAAACGATATTACATAGCTTCCCGCACGTGCACGCACATATAGAACACATGTCTCGCTTCTCATACAGTCGCAACTATTAGCATTGCTCTTTTCCCTCACGGCGTGGGCTTTTTTCCTCGTTCTCTCTTTGATCCTTTCTTTATTATTTTTATATATAATATATATACCGACGTTAGAAATTCGTAGATTTCATATTTTTTCCATTTACTTAACTTTCTTTCACAAATCATCATCAGAGCGCTTTCTTTATGTACAATTCAAAAGTCCCGACCACACACGAGTCGACAACGAGCTTCGTTTAATTACTAGCGAGTATGTGATACAAAGTTTTGTTTTAGTTTTCTTTTATCCTATTGGAAGGGATTTTGAAGATGCCATTCTTTCATTATTTCTTTTATTGAATCGCAAACGTTGCCGTCAAAACTTCACTTAATCTTTCTTTTTTGACGCATGCGCAACCTCGCTGACTGTTCATCTCCGTTTGCCGGTGTTGTTGCCGTCGCCATGGTGATTGTTATTCATTTCACTTCTTTTCGCACGTGGCTGCGTGCAATTTCGTGCTCCGTTTTCGTAAAAAGCTACGAACTGTCTTTCTTTTCTATCTATTTATTTCTCCGTAAAAATCTCGTGAATGATGATGCGCGTAACGTTGTCGAACCTCCGATAATGGGAAGGAAAGTGTTGTGCACACCTGTAAGAAATAAATTTAATTAACTATACAAATTTTAATGAGTTTTAACATCTTTACAAGACCTTTTGAAATTTAACGGTTTTTTTATTAAGTATTTTTAAATGTATTTAATTTTAATCTTAACTAGTACTTATTATGCAAGTTTAAAATGAAAACTTTTTCGACTTTTTATACAGTATAGAAATGAAAGACTACTAAAATAAGAGTTGAAGGCTGCGTACCCCTTAAGCCATGTTCGACTGGCTGGGATCCTGGTTTTGCGTTGCCGGGGCCGCGGCATTGGCCTGTGCCTCGTTCGAGTTGCCGGTGCCGGAGCCTGAGCCGGCCTGTGCCTCACCGGATGCGGCGCCACCCTGGCTGCCGGCTCCGTCGCCGTCCGCCTGAGGTGCAGCTGAGCCTGCAGGCTGCGAGCCGTCCGCTGGCTGCATGTACTTGGGTATGAGAGACGAGTTGAGCGATGGCTGAATCCTGAGCTCTTGTTCGGTAAAGTTGAAGAGGGGCGGCAGCTCACGGCTGTTCGGCAGCCGCTTGCCTGGCTCGCGGAGCTCATCGAAGAAGCTGTGGGCACAGGCGCCGAGAGGCGTCATCCGCAACGAAGGCGTGTACTCCAGAAGCCGGGCCACGAGGTCCATTGCCTCCAGGGGCGTGCGCGCCCTGAACACCTGTTACACAGATAAAGAAAGTGTGAGTACTTTTTTGCACGTGTCGACTAAACGGCTTTTCAGGTGTCTTCCTGGAGACCTTCGTCGAGTTATTCATTTGTTTAAGACAGGGAACAACGACAGTAAATCTTCTACGCAAAATATTACATTTTACATTATCTCCTGATAAGCTAATAAAAAATTTCGAATAAAATTTTGCTGACTTTTCTCAAAGCGAAATGAACTCAATACTAAATGGTTCTTTATATCCATTTTTAGAACTGCAGTTGATGATTGGTAAGAAATGGAAAAATGGCCAAATAAAATTAATGACTGTCATATAAAATATGAATAATAATCAAAATAGTATTGAAACATACTTTATTTTTTATTCGATTTTTTTATTTTACTTCATAAAAGTTAATTAATTTTTACGAAACCAATTAAAGAAAATTAACATAAATATTCGAGCATTTCTATAGCCACTATAAGAATAAAACTATTTAGTATCTAACCATCTGAATGAACAGCCATTTTCTAAATAATCATTCTAAATAATCGTGATAGTTAGATACTAAAACATATCATTCTGGAGCTGTCTTAATGCTGACATATTTAGATAAAATTCAAATATCATCCAATATTATTATATTTGGTACATGAGTAGAATCTCGTAATTCTGTGGTTCAAAATATCATAGGTACATGAAAACATGTAGACATATAACTCGTTAAACATTAAAGGAATGGAATATATGATAAGAAGGATAATGTTAATGAACTTCGTAAAAATTAATTAATTTACACTGTGGATCTGAGAAATTGAAATGCACGTAATAAAATTAATCAATAAATATAACAATGAGGAATTTGTATTATTACAAATGCAAGAGATATTCTTAACATTTTAAGTCACATCTATGATGTCATTATTTAATTAAACTGTATCAGTAGTCTCTTTAACTATATGCAAAGGAGTTCTATACATTCTCTATCGTATATTTATAAACATTTGATAGCCTAAATTAATTTTAAATTATTACTGCAAAACGTAACAATTCTGTAAATTTTCTTATGTATAGTATTTAAATAAAAAACGAAGATTAATTTTGTAATTTTAGTTACATTTAGTCATTATTTTGGCTATACTATCTAGTTGTCACACGTATTGTACTATAACGTAATCCAAAATTATTCGAAAAACTTCATTGACATTACAAATAATATCACTAAAAATTAAGCAAACTATGAGAACTTACAATCAGTGATCCATAAATAATAATTATGGATTATGTATGCTAAATACTGACATGATGTTATAATGATGTTTAACACTTAATAAAATCAAAGTGAAGATGCTTTTAAGCATAAGTGGACTACTTGTGAATCTAAAATATTTTTCATTAGGCTTGTCTTGTGTTTCAAGTTTTTGTGCCAATAAAGGAGCACCAAAACATTAGAGTAAGTATTGATTTTCATTAAAATGATTTGCAATATTGGATTAACTAGGTTAGTTATGTTAAGTCTGCCGCAGATAATGATAAAAATAATCGGTTGGGGCGGTAATTCTATAGAAATTAAAAACAATTTCACATATTTATAGCCAATCTCAGATGGATAAAAAGTTTGAAGTGTCCTATTTCGTGTATCATCACTTTATAATTTTCCATCCAGTTTATTTATTATAAACTTGATGAAAGGCTAATTTTTCGTATTAAGTTATATGCTATAGCACATGATATGGTTTTTAATCAGCTTATACGGATGATAACAAGTTTTTTTTCAAAATATTTATGCATTTTTATAATATGGCCGAGATTTGAAATCATAAAATTAATTTTTTAATTCCCGCAACCTCTCTTGGGTACTGAATTTTTATTATATCAAACTGCGGTATAAATGAATTTTTCCAACTCATCACTGTAAAAATAAAGATAAAAATATCTTATAAGTCGTTAAGGAGTTATAAATTTTGTTCAAATAGCCTAAACGTATTAGTTTTTGTATAGCATCCTCGAAGCTGTGACTGAAATTGTCTGGCTTGCATGAACATACGTCGAAAATAGATTTGAATGGATTTAACTTTCAGATGGGGTCGGAATATTTTTATTCGTGAATATTTTTACAGTGATATTCACGAGTTCCCAACTCGTTTGACTATGTTAGTGTCCGAGCTTGCATATAGAAAGAAACAACACGTAGACAGACGTATAGTTTGGCAGCCACGTAAACACGTTCCAAAATTTTTTCACGACTTACTCTAATTCTTTGGTGCTCGGTGGAACACTTTGGCAAGCTCATTCGTTGAAGCATATACTGTAAACCATGAGTAACATGTCGTTGATACATTAACGTAATGGGACAGGACGCTGATCTTTTGGCGTGGTTTTCATTATTTTCAATGTCGATACACTTATCTACCATGGAAGGCTTTTGTAATATATCCAATGCATTATAACAAAAAGGTATGTTAAGAAATAAATTCTCTAATTTACTGTTGCACTAACGATGATTTCTTTAAAGAACCTTTTCTAATACCTAACATTATTTTTGTGAACAAGATTTAGCCACATTCAAAGTCACATAAGTAATGTATATGCAATAAATATAACAAATGTAGAACAGATGAAGACGAACAGAATGACTTTGAAGAAAGACATGATCGTCGTGATTAATCATACCGCTGACTTACACTGCTAGAGTAAAGTGAATTTTTTTATTGGTATTTACCTTTTGCCATGGATGAGACTTGATTTGCGGGAATTTGAATTCAGTGTAGTTAGGGTTCATTTCGCGAATCTGGTCGCGCGTCGGTGTTCCGAGAACTTTAATGATCTCGACCAATTGATCTACGCCACTATCGCCAGGGAAGATTGGCTGGCCCAGTAAGAGTTCCGCCAAAACGCAACCAGCGCTCCAGACGTCTGATAGAAAAAGAAACGTTATATAAACCATTGTCGCATAGGATTTATAAATATATAGTATTATTCTACAGCATCCTTTCACTTGTTCCACTCATGTACGATTTAATAACAATGTGAATTAGTTAAACTCACCAATTTTCGTGGTATAATCAATAGCACCGAAGATGAGCTCGGGGGCGCGGTAGTAACGACTGCATATGTAAGACACGTTGGGCTCGCCCTTGACGAGGTGCTTAGCCGAGCCGAAGTCACATAGCTTCAGGATTCCGGTCTCCGTGTCCAGCAGTAAATTCTGGGGCTTTATGTCCCTGTGGCAGATCCCTAACGAGTGGATATACGCCAGCGAACGGAACAGCTGATACATGTACAGCTACAAATGAACAAGCAATGCATTGGTTAGTTCTTATTATTTATCGAATAGATGTATTGAGGATTGCAAATTATTTATTCAAGACTTTATTTTCAATATATATAATTATTTTAAAGTGCAGGTTTTCAAGCTATGTGCAGGATGAAAAGTAATAATAATAATAAGGTTTTACTTATTTTCGAATGAAATTGAGACATAAGAAAACAACCCGGATAAGGAGTAATAATTCCTACGTTACCTTGATATAACTGATCGGTATCGTCTGCTTGCTCTTGCTGTAGTATCGGGCAACTTTGTACACGGTTTCGGGTATATATTCCAGAACTAGATTAAGGTAAACCTCGTCCTTCTGCAAGTAAGTAATAAAGTCGTCGTTAATATAATTTAACCTGTTATTCGCGTACGATTGTTTCGTACGTTTTGTGTATATATGTGTATGTGAATGTGTCTCGAAAGGGTTAAATTAAGACTTTTCTGCACAGCGAGTCGTAAACGTCGACCTGAAGTGTCTGATTTACCAATTCGCTCATTGATTAACGTGTTATTTTATTAGTTGTGAAGATTAATTTTGGATTGCTTGGTTCTGAATTTTCCGAGTACTATCTATCGTGTGAACCTTGTATTAAAATATTGTTCATTAGTGCATTAACTTTGAAAAGTTTTTCGATAATTTATTCAAACAACATATATTGATGGTACTCGTAAAATAATCTTGAGCAAAAGATGAAAGCAGAAAAGTTTTACACAATAGCATAGTTCGGGACGCAAACACTGGCACCAAAAAAAACTTTAGCTATGACTAGCCAAGCAGCATTAACCATCTAGATCCAATAGATTTTTCTGCTTCTCGTGGTAAATGAATTGCTAGTAAAAATAGTCGTTTATTTCTTTCGTTCATGAATCTGTCATTTTCATTAGTAATTTCTTTTTGCCACTAGTATGGATGTTTTTTTTCTCTTATTATTCACTTGCTACCGTACGAAGCGTGATTGCCTAAAAAACTCGCCAAAAGGATTGTCTCACTTTAACTACTAGGTACGCTTTAACTTACGTCCACGTGAAAAACTGGATTAGTCGCGTTTAAGACGTTCTACAAAATAACATAACAATGACGCATGCATTAAACAAAGGCCAAAAGTTGCGACTTCTTCTTGCCCTAATGTTTTATTATTTTCTTTATTTGTAAATAATTATTGAAGTACGTTACTCTCGCAAAAATAAGTTATTACTCTAGAATGTTTAACGAGGTCATTGCCATTTTAGAATTCATAGTAAAAATGTAGAAATCACTGTTAAAGTATATAAATGTAGGGTTTCTTACGACTAAAGTAGCGTACAATTATAGTAGAACTCAAATCTATTTCGGTACAAGTTAAGGTTTCTCGAAGTCTAATTTGGAAGGTAATAATCGTTTATTTCCAGAAATGATTCGACACGAACCCTTATTTTCTCTCTGCCCGGTCAAAAATCTCATACAACGCATTATTAGAATGAATTCTCGGAATATTGCAAGAGCTTTAAGCGCGATTTTTCGATTCTTTTATTGCGTTACATATAAAAACAAACAAAATAAGGAGATTTTTCATTTCTGTTAATAAATATATTGGTTTCGCTGTGAAATTTTATTTACCTTATCACCACTAGAGTAAAAGAAATACTTTAGTTTAACGATGTTGTAGTGTTCAAGACGTCGCATTATTTGCAGTTCTCTGTTCTGTAATATAAAAGAAAAAAAATGTGTTAATAAAATATTTCGATTTCCATGATATTATTAGAATTAAAAATAGTTGAAAAGAATCGTTATTTAGTAAGATATAAATTTTTATAATCAAATTAGGTTAATATCAGTTGAAAAATTAAATCGTGCTTAGAATAACTTTCCTGCATGACAAGTTTAATCAGACGTTTTATATTACGTAAATAGTATACGCGTTAGAATTTATTCAACTAAAATTAATGCTATTAAAAATAACTCTTCTACGCCGATAGTTTTCAAAAGAAACATACACGAGAGAAAAAAAAACACGTAAAAAATGACTCTTTTCTATGTAGACGAGGAAGACTCGTAATTCGATAAAACTCACTATTGGAAATAGTGCAGTTTTTATAAAAAACTTGTGAGTTTAACAAATATTCAACAATTTTTCTTATTATCATATTACTGAATATATTTTTCCTCGAGAAATTTTCGAACGCTTAAAAATTCGACATTTGTAATAGCTTCCAAATCATAACCCAACGTATCTCAAAGAATAAGAATATATATGACATTTTATAAAATTGTTTTTATACAATACCTTAAATCGTTTGTCCTGCAAGACCTTCTTGATAGCGACGGTCTCGTTGGTCTCGCAGAGCTTAGCTTGGTAGACGACGCCGAAGCTGCCGTTGCCGATGACCTTGGTGTCGGTATAGGATATCTCATGGGGACGGTCCGGCCCGGCGCCGGGAGTCGCCACCACTGTCGTCACCTTGCTGCCATCCTTGCCTGCATTGAACATCGCGCCGCCCATAGAAAAAAAGGGAAAAACGAAAACGCTACAGTACAGCTAAAGCATCATATTAATTCTAATTGATCGTTACCAATATTCATAGATATATGTATATATGTAGTTGTTGATAAATTATTGTTAAATGAAAAAAAGCAATGATTTTGAGGAAACGGATGTAAAATAATACATACAAGAACCCACATCTTGCCGTATAATTTCATCCCTTTCCCCATGACGATTCGGTATATGTATATGCTTTTTTTAAAAATAGAGCCATGCGTTCGTTTTTCATTCATGCGGTGAAGAAAAAAAAATGACGAAAATTCACATTGGTAACCAACGAAAACTAAAACTATTTTCGAGCAGACCGGGGGTATGTATAACCCGCTCGAAAATAGAACGTTTCGTCGTTATAGATCGCGACGTGCTCTGCATGCACACTCCTCCGAAATAAACAGTTCAATTTTCGCTCTTCTCCAATGTCTATACAACACACCTATATATTTTCCTTCTCACCAATACTCAATACCTGCTCATCTATGGTACACCTAAGAAGAAAATAAATATACTCATCGCTATAATTTAAATAAAAATGAACTATTCTATCCATCCACGACAACAGCGTATATACAAACGGTAACTATACGTTCCCCATGAGATTCGGAAGAGCGCGCGCCGCGAAAGCTCGCGACACCTCGAGCTGTAAATAGCACCCGGCGTTGACCTTAATTATATGGCCGCAGCTCGAGCCAGAGACTTATACTGGGGTACTACTATTGCACTTGCGCGGTTCGCCGAATGGATTCGTCACGCCCGGATCCCGAGTGTTAGTGAGTGAGAGAGAGAGTGAGGCGCTATTTTCGCGCCGTGTGTGGGTTATATACGCTCGGCACGATGCCCGCGTTTGCTGAAAAACGCGGTAATGCGAGTTGAATAACTCGTAGCTGAGGCTGAAGGAAGGCTTTTATAAAGTTTGGGTTGGGTTTGAACATTTAGTTTCTATGTCGATGGAATTGTAATTGGGTGACTGTTAAAGAAGAAGATGAGGGTTTCTTTTTTTGCTTTATTTTATATTGATATAGATCGAAAGTTTAAATCGTTCCATTGCAATTTATCTCAGTTCATTATACAAATAAAAATTCTAAAAAAAAAATTAAGAAAACTTTTTGACAACAGTAATGCCAGCACAAAGCAATATCAAATAACCGTACTGCGGTTTGAGACTGCAAAGGAATCAGTACGAGTGTATATACTGCAGCAGTGCTCGTCGTATATAAACTTGGAAAGATTCCCGGCTTCTTCTCCCCTCGTTTTTGTTTTCATACATGCCTCACGCTCTAAGACTCAGTTTGCCGTGAAAAATCTTTCTCGCGAGTTCTTGCGACCCTGCTATGTGTATATATATATATATATATACAGACACCTTATACTGCACCTCGACAATACTGCGACAAAGTTTAAGCTCGAAAAATCCTCTTACCGTGATTTTGCTGAAATATTGAGAAACCCTTGCACGACGTGCGAGATATACACATGTATATGCATTTCAATTGGATTGCACACGACACATATATTTGAATGCCGCGCGCGGTTTTAGCAAGCAAGGCGACCGGATAATAAGTTGAGCCTGGCTTTAACGAAAATCAATTGCTGTCCTATAAACCTCATTTTAACGGCATCACGCGAGAATGCATTTTTTATAATTGCCAACTAGTCGTCAATGATATTCATTGCAAATGTTAAATATATACTTTAAATATATGTATATTACCATTAATATAAACTCAAATAACAAAAAAAATCCTCCGAAAAATATAACACTCGAAGCGCGTCTTATATACCGTAGAAGAATGTGTGGTGTGCTTGCACTCGCGCTTTAAGATCGACGAAGAAGAGCCCTGAGCGCAAGAAGCTCACTGTACTCTGCCTCCTCCTCCTCCTCCTCCCCTGCCACCCCCTGTCTGTAGCCTTACAAGTGCAAAGAAGAAACAATGCACTCGCCCTCAGTCTCGTGCATCGACACTATCCCTCCTCTTTCCCCCTTTTTTTTCTTCACGAGTGTATATCGATCCGGGGTAGGATCCTCCTCGCGCACGAGCGACTATTCTGCGTCAGTCCAGGTGCGCGTGGATGAACGCATGCAATGCATGTATATATACAACACGCTCCAAGCTCTGAAAATTTATGTGCGTGTACACCGGAGTGGTGAGGTGATGCGACGTCGACGTCAAGCTAACAAGTGAGACGATCGATTGTACCCGGCACGCGTTTGTTTGACTCTCTCACTCTCTTTCTGCATATAGGTACGTTTACAATGGAAGAGTGTACGGTGGCTGCTGCTGTTGTTTGGGTTTTTAACGATGGAAGCGACTACGAGAATGAGAACGTTTTTCTTTTTCAAAGTGTGGAAGTACACTTCGTAATGCTTACATATGTTGTACTTTCAAGATAAGATAGAGGCGGTGCAAAAATGAAAAAAAAAAAAATAAAAAAAAATAAAATTGTATAACCTGTCCGTGGATGATGAATCGCGACAGTATCAATGTTAATTTAACCAAGTTGCGTTTTTTATTTAATAAATGTTATCGTGTATGTCTATATAAGAGATAAATCGCCGATCTTGTGATCGGTCTTATCTTCGAACTCTTTGCATTGCTTGAAAAGGCAGTTGAAAGTTTTTACCTCGATTCGGAAAAATTAATATATATAGTTGCGATAATAAAATTGTGAATTCACATATCTATATAACATCGCTGTGAAGAGAGCGAGCTTTCAGATGATACCGTATAATTATTTTATTCCTCATAATTTTCTTTGAATTCCCCGTTTAATTAAAATTCATTCAGGAATATTATATATATATATATATATGCGTAGGTAAACGTTTTGACGTCATTACCACTACGTTTCATCGTGACGTAAAAACTTTTTATTTTTTTTTAATAAGCGCGAACTTTCAATTTTTTCATTAATCAATAACCAAAAATAGATAAAATATAAATGTATAAATTAGAACCAACAAAATGCAAATTTCTAAAAGCCAATCGTCTCAACAAACGAAAGAAAAAACTCGAAACAAACAAAATTCTCGAGAATCCCCAGCGATATCGTCACACGCCAGACTTGAAGCTACACAAATTCACACAACGATATATACACGCGCATCACTTTAGCTTGCTTGCTATTTTGAAAGTACAAAATCCATGGCACGATTCGCGTATATATAACGACGCTTCGAAAAATTCCTCGATTAGCTTGAATTGAATTCATGAATTCGTCGCGCCCGCGTGCACGAATAGACGGCGTGTCTCTGCGTGTCTATATACGTGCGTATGTGTATACCGCTGTATAGAGGTATAACACGTGTCGTCGCAAGCTTGCGAGTGTCTTATCGGCGAGTCTTTTATCATTGTGTGCCCGAATGCAGGAGAAGAAGATTATCGATCCACCCGAAAGAGACACGCACGCTACTGGCCACCACACATATAGAACAGTTTCGCCTTCTGTTTCTCGGTTTGGAACTTTGTTCGCCCGCGCTGAAATGTATAATAAATTATATAGCCGCTGGTTAATCTTTTTTTGTTTCTTAACTTTGATAAGTTCGGATGAATTATTACCGATGGTTATGTATATAATGTCATTCACTTAATTTTTCGTTTAGTTATACATAAGATTATTCATAAGAATGGAAATATATTCAGTGTCAGATTCTAAAAATTGCAATTCAGTTTAATATTAACCTCGTTTGCGAGACAGCTAAAAACTAAATTTCCCAATGATGATTTTCAGATTCGCAAAATTACAATTTCAGAACGCTCGCAACGTGCTATATACAATTTATGATAGATTCTCACGGAGTTGGCCAGTGATTCAAATAAAACTTTTCCTGTGCATACTATACGTACGTGATTCACGTGTCGTATATATATACGCGAAAACAGTTATTTTGTCATTTCGTAAAAATCTATTTTTATACCTTTAACTTTCGCCCCTT
>JAWWEQ010000045.1:26844803-26865134 GCA_035583055.1 Torymus tubicola | reverse complement strand
CCCCCCCATTAAACCGAATTAAAAGCCCCGTTTGCAAAAGCGTTAATCGCGTTTTATAAGAAAAACGAGCTCACATCTATTATCTGCCACACGTTTTTCTCTAAAATAACCTAAGCAGCCTGTGTGTTTGTATATATAACCTCGAAAAACCTTGACCCAAAGAGGTTGGGGTATTCTTTGCCAGAAAGTATACACATCTGCGCTTTGAAGAAAACGCCCGTCTCTAACGAAAAATCAATGCTAATCTCGAAATACCTCGTTCTCCTCCTCACACGTGAACGTGTATAACATTATAACACACATATACATATACACCGAACTAACACAAACTAGCCCTTTCACTTTGTCGCGGTAGCACCGGCCTCCTAGATGTGGTAGGTTGCAGCGGAAGCACATCGGTGCGGCCGCGTCCACGCGACTTCATCCGCAAACGCGCTTCTCTCTTCGATAATAATTGTCCACTACGTTAGTAACGTCCTCGCGCCGAGAGTATACGCGTATATATGTGTTACATATAGAGCGTATACATACACAAACGAGTCACGCGAAGTCTTCGAAGGGGTTAGGGACGCGAGGCGTGCCGAGAGCGCGCGACAGTTGAAGGAGCAGCCGCTCGTAATTCATCTCTCTTTCTCTGTTTCTCTCTCTCTCTTTCTCTGTTTCTCTGAATTTACGTACATCCGTATACGCACAAGGGCGATCGTAAATCGACTCGTGCGATCAGCTTTTCAGTGAGAGACCGTGCGCGCGAGTGGGTAAATTGGGTCGATGCATTTTGAAAGACGCAAAAGATTGGTTGTAGGGCGATGCTCGAGACCGTGGAGTAAATCTTTTACTGGGCTCCGTGGGGAATAGATATTTTGAGAAAGAGAATCTGCACTGTGTATACTGAGCAACGAATGGCTGTTTTGTTGTAATATTTTTTTGTATTATTAGAGAAATCTTTCAATAAATATGATTAAACAAGTGCATATATACCAGAAAAGTAGTTTATGTTAATTAATACATCAGAAAATGCTAGTATTGATTACGTAGATATATACATTTTTTAAAGATAAAGATTTCATTATACGGGCTATTGCGTATAGTATACTACGACACGTAAGCCTCAGACATAACAAATAAAAACAATAGATAATACAAATTTTACGATCAGCATGATATAGATATGGATTATAACTTCGATATCAGATGCACCTGACAACATGAATCTTTCTGATTCTGAGAAGCAAACAAAGCATACTGCTACTTCTATTACAGAAAAAAATCTCTGTATTATATTCTTTATTAACTTTCAAGATACCGAAGCAAATTCGCCGCCTCGATCGTCACCGACAGTCGTCGAGTCGGCGCCGATAAGCGCCGTCGTTAACTTCGATTTGATTCGATCGATAAGCCGCGTACGCGCGCGCGAGCTTCAATAAAACGTCCTATCGGCCGGTTTTTCGCGAAAACAAACACATAGCTCTTGTCCCAGCTTATACACGGTTCTTCTCTGCCGTGACGAATGCTATACGATAAACTTGTATACACTAAAAAAAAAATGAAAAAAAAAAACACTGGCTCGCCACTTTCACCCAATGTATACATACGAAGATTCGCAGGAAACATATTCCGTCTTTATCGTTTTGTTTATCTTCGTACAGGCCTTCAGTTTTAATTAAAAGAAGCGCAGCAGGTATAACGCGGTAAACACGCGCGTCGTAAGAGTCGCCAAAAGACAGAGAGAAGAGAAGCATGCGGGGATCTATGGTAAATAAAGGTTCATTCGCTTCGAGAGATACCGTTCACGTGACCATGCGCGTATATAGCACTCACAAGTGCGTGTATATGCGTATGTACGTAAACGATAAGGTCCGGTGTGTATATATGCACGCGAGAGAGCATATAACATATATATCCACGCATGCGTCGTCGTTTACGTGTACGCTCGTCGCGTGATTTATCACTAAAGGTGTACGGTTCTTTCGTCACCATTGCTCTGTAATATATTACACGGCTATTATTCATATAATGTTTCCTTGGATTATTTATCTAACAAGATTTTCGAATTTATATATATGTCCAAGTGGATAACTACCATATTATTACTATATTTTTTTGTTTTATTAAGAATTCACTAAGAATTCAATGAGTCCATGAGCAAATTACCATATCAAAGCGCCCAGAGCATTTCATCTTTGATAAAGGATACGCTATATACATGATCTGTAATTTAAAAACAAATCGAGATCGTGCGAACTTAGTGTATGAGCGCGCAGGTAAAAAGAATAACCGTGAAAATGAATTTTCTTCGACATTTTACAGGACCACACATTTCGGTAGTTAATAATCCTGAATTTCGAACAAGATCACTATTGTTATTATTTCTAACTGACATTGTGCCTATATCTTTACATTTATAATTCTACAACCCAAACATAAATACATTAACCTAATAAACGTTTACATCGCGCGCAACATCCTCAACAGACGACACAACAAACTATTACTATGAATTTTGCGTTCTATACCAACCAAACAAGACTCTCTCTCTCTCTCTCTCTCTCTCTCTCTCTTCTAATTCGACAATTATGATGGACCGCAGGATTCAACGACGATAATTCAGAAAGCGAGTGATTCTAGCAAATCAGATTCACCTCTATGTACACTCGAGAACGAACAAAATTACGCACAAACTACGCGGCAATTTACCAACTCTGATACTCAACGCATCAGTACCAACCCGCATACAAACCGACACACATACACACAGACACTCGCCGACAGCGATTGCAGAAAGGTATAAAGGCGCATCGTACCGTACCCAATCCATGTGACAAAGTTGCTCATCATGCGCTATATTATATTCACAGCGGCATAATATCACACTCGCGCGCGGTTAATATGAATCACCTGTATACTTTTTTTTCTCTCTCGAATCCGCGCGTTTGTTATAGTACCATCACGCCGCCTCGTCGTCGGCATCGGGCGTGGATATGTTACTGACGAAAATCACACACGCGCGCGAAATCGACTGTTTCCTTGTTTACCTTATATATATAAACGGCTATACCAAACGCGCGCACAGGATTTATAGATCCGCAAGAGAAATTGATACATGAAAGGACGAGAGCGATCGATAACCTATAACGAAAGAGAGAGAGAGAGAGAGAGAGAGAGAAGAGCGTGTGTGTCGCGCGAAGTTTATTGTTTACCGCGTCTGTATATGTGATGGTCGTGACGAATGATGGATATAGAGTGTATAGCATGTATAGCGATTGATATTTCGTCAGCAGATAGAAAGGTGTGTGTGTATATGTATCGGTAAGATGGGAGTAAAAACTTAGTTCCGTGGGTGACTACATACGTATCAATCGGCGGTGTGTGTATGTACATATGTGCTCGTGTAGCTATTAATACCTCTTTATCTTACTCCGATGCTCTTGGTATTGTGCAAAGAGCCCCGGGTGAGGTAAGTTAAACATCAAATAAATTAATATAACACCCGCTGCTGTTAATCGGGCTTAGATATTTTATACGCCTCTGAAAAGTACATATGCGCATGTATATATTCATGCACGATCTTTGGTTCGTGCACAAAGAAGCGTAAGCATTATACCCAAAGTATTGGCATATCGTCACGGCGAAAAACTACACGCGGTTGTATAGAAAGGACACTCGGAAAAAGAGGAATAGAACTAGAGTACACAATACACGGCATCGTTACATAAGTGCACGGGCTGGAAATGAGCCGATCCCACGATACCGCTGTCCTCTCGATATACAGCGACTTGTTACTCATTGACGACTGAAGAAAGAAAGGAGAGAGAGAGAGAGAGAGGAAAAAGGAGCGCGAGGGTACCGCTGAGTGACTAAGGTTTTCAAACAATTCACCGATATATAATATACCTCCATTATCTCGAGCGTATTCGCCCAAAAATTTAACGTTTTCGCTCAAACTCCGAGCGACCTATACTTAGACGTTATAGATGAGCAATTACTAAACATACAACATACTACATTGCGGTTCTTTATGCTCGCGACGTTTATTAATATATCGCGCCTTGAAATTTGTCACTCACGAGTTTTCCCGAATTTATGAATCATATTTCAAAGACGCGTCGCCGCAACCCACTCACACACACACACATATATACACATGCGCGTATACGCATAGATATTTAATCATGAGACAGTCAGGATTTCGAATGCATATGTATATATAATGGTTCTGCTCTGTCCTATTGTTCTCCATACGAACGACGTTGAATATATAAAAGAACTGCCATGGCTGCCCGAGTAATTATTGCGTTAATGTCGCTTATATATGTATTACGTAAGCGTAATTTCTTCTAACTGTATTAGTATGTATAAAATTTTTTATTTGCCGATATTATATATATATATACTTCCGGAATCACATAAGTATATATATATATATATATATACTCTCTTATAAAACGGGTTGTAACAAAGATTCAATATATAATCGCGAATAGTTTACGCGGAATAAGTAAAACAAGTGTATACTTCACCGGTTCTTAAAAGAAAAAAAATTTGCTGCTTTATTGCGAGATTTCAACTTATTTGACGTAAAAACCCGCGTTATGGTTCCGATAATCGGTCAACATAAAACCCCAAGTAATAGATATGTTTTTTTTAAAGGCTATACTCATCGTTAAACACTTCCACATAAAATAAAAACGTTTCCGATAAGTATAATAATTAGCGTCCAGAGAAAAATCTCCAACTATAACGACTCAACCTTCTCTCAGGAGATACCCTCAACCCCAACAAGATTTAACAAAACTTTTGCTCGCGCCTCCATAATCTTATCTCCTCGACCATTACAATACCCCGTATATATAGATATACACACTCGCATAACCCGGCAAAGTTCATCCGCGCGGTAGCCTATATAAATATAACCAGCGGCGAGTTCCTTATGCAACGGGCATAATATAATCCTCATATATCATATCGCGCGTCCTTTTTTCTCTCTCTCAACCACGTATATATATTGTAAACCCTCACATACATTTTTTCGACTTTAATCGCTTGAGGAACTTGCAGATCTTTTTGTAGGCGGTATCGGCTTCTTTGTCGTTGAGCTCGATCGTGCTCTGAGTCTTGACCGCCTGCGGCCTCGTCATCGCTGCTGCTCCTGTCGTTGTCCCGCAGTTTTTACTGCCGTAACCACGCCATTGATGCTGCTGTTGTTGTTGTTGTCGGGGTTCCGACCAGTCTAACACGCTTGCCGGTGCCATACTTTATATTGTTCGTGTGCAGAAGAATCACGCACTTACACTAAATACCGCACTTTTAAATATCGAAATACTGATATCGGTGAGAAAGTGTCTTTTTTTTTGTTTTGTTATGCTCCTTTTTGTCGGCTGAGCTGGCTATTTTATATATACTTTAATGTACGGTCACACTCTCGGGCAGTGTGTATTATTGTACGATATTTCAGTCAATCAGTCTGTATGTATCATATATATGTATACAATATGTGTGTCAGTCTTGTCTCGGGTTCTCCTGTCGATAAAAAGGTCCTGTGTATACGCGATTCCTAAGATCGTCCGCGGAAGTAAGCGAACTCTCGCGTCCTCACCGGTGATAATAACCTCGGCACTTCCTCGCCCATAGTCCTCCTCCAACTCTACGCAGGTGTAAACTCTCCGAGAATCAGACACGCGTGCGTGTACTCACGTATGCGATAGTACGTATATAGATATAGATATTTTTAAAATATATGTATATATGTGACGAGAGCAGAGCTGCTCGGCGCACGACTGAGTGCGAGTGCGGATCGCCCGCGACTGCGGCACTCGCGCGCCGTGGCGAAAAATAGTGGAGAGACGCGCGCGCGCGCAGGTGGTGGGAGTGTATCGCTCTCTCTCTCTCTCGCTTGCTCGCTCGCTTGCGTCTCTCGGTATATATGTATGTGTGTGGTATCTGTGAATATACGGCAAAGTCTTCGCACTGCTGCTGCTGCCTCTTCTTCTTCTTCTTCTTCTTCTTCTTTGAGCGGGTCTTCGGTTCACGTGTCTTCGGGGTGCACGTGCTCTCTTTCTCTCTCTCTCTCTAGCTCCTTCGACGAAGGATCTCTCGTCTGGTATGCGGAGAAGAGAGAGAGAGAGAGAGAGAGAGAGAGAGAGAGAAAGTGGATTGACGGTTGCGAAGCCGGTGGCGTTTGGAAAAGTACCGGCGAAGGAATTTCGTGTGCGTGATGAAGAGAAAGAGAAAGAAAGAGAGAGGTTGAAGCGCTCTCTTAGCTGATATGGGTTTTTGTCGATCTTCTTCTTTTTTTTGAGGTCGATGAGATTGTAATTGGAAATTTCGTTTTTCTCGGTCGAGATGTAGCGATCGATCGACACTGTGTTAGCTGAGGAATGTAACGAGGAATCACGCTTTAACGCATAATCAATATTTGGTCGAAATTCGAGATGCTATATACATTATTCCTAGAAAGAATTCAGAACTAATACAGTGGAAAGATAATTATGTATACACACAGAGAGAGAACTGTTCCGGAGCAAATAAACGTCACGATCGTGCGCTCTGTAATTGCTAGGTATATTTAAATTTACGGTAAAAATTAGCGAGATTCATGGCTATGTGTGTGTGTGTGCGCGCGAGCTGGAAATAGAATCATTTTCACTGGAATTCCGGGATAAAAATTATTGTTTCAAGATTATACTCGCCAGTATATGTACTACTGACATTAAGATCGTCTAACTTTCGAGAAATATAATTCAGACGACACTGAGTTATCATTTGCCTATTAACGACAATTTATTGCAATGTCGGCATATGTAAAACAAACACGAGGAAATGAAAATGTTGATTCAATGAGATGATATATATTTTGTGTATTCAAATGGTGCACGAGGATGAGAGAGTGTGTAGTTGTAAAAATAAACAGGATAATTTGTTTGAAATATATGCGAGCATCAAATAGCAAGCCTGTTGAGATACTTTTTACCCACTATATCTTTTTTTTTTTTTTTAATGTAAATGAGGTTTTTCGTGTTTCCACTTCTTACAAGTTGTCGATTAACCGACGTCATTTCACAATAAATTGCTCGTATATTATGTATATATTTCATACCGTGTGGATAATGTCGAGCGGTAGATTGGAATTGAAATTTGAATATTGACAAGTATAAAATAATCAAGAATTGCTATTGATATGTGTTCTAATATTTCACGCAAAAATATTATATCAGCAAAGCAATGAAAAATTAAAAAGCATGTAGTTGTGAAGAGGAAAATTTCAGATGATGCTTTTAAGTTTTTCCCTGATTTATTAATAACCTTATCAGGCCATATATATACTTATAATAATTTTTAATCTTAAAGCCATTTGCAAGATAAAATAATAGTAATTTTGAGATATTTGTGTTATTGAAATGTTTAAACCAGAAACAAAATTTTAAAATAATTTTAAGAACATCTTGACAATCTCGTTCACTATATAAAATCATATAACCTCAATTATACCATAAACTTAGTGTGGTATTATTTACAAAGACCTTTTTTTCAATGTTAGGCATATTAAAATAAATATGGCGACATTGAAAAAACGGACTTCTATTTACACTCGGCAAATAAATCGATGTCCCATCGAGACACGATAAAAAAAATATCAATGGCGCCAGGGGAAACATAAAGTAAACAGCCTTCCGTTTAATAAATAACAAAAAACATAATAGCGATTTGCCACCTATTCGACTCACCAAAATTCCTGCGCGACAATTAAATTGCTTTCTGCCACAATAGAACAATGACAAATAGATAAATAATTAATTTTTTCTCTACGATCACGATAACAAACCGATTCTCAGATCGATGTATAAACTATACTTTCTTGATGCAATCGCTCGTTGCGCGCGTGGTTGGTTTTGCCACCTATCGACTAACTGGGTTAACGATAAGACGCGAGTTAAGGTTTTCAAGCGCCGTCGCGATACGATCTGTCCAATAAAACTTGGACGATTAAATAACTCGCAACAAGCTCTCGTCAACGGCTGCTGTTGCTATTTTTTTTTCTTTTATTGCTCAATGAACCCCCCAAAAGATAATGTAACCTACAATCCTTAATTATTAATAATCTTCGTACACCTCTATTATTGATTTTTAAAAACATGACGTAGTTTACTCTATATCCAAATTAAAAGCATACGACATTAAGCTTACTTCCTCGGAATATCAAGCAGACGCGTTATCGCGTCAACGCGGCTCATCGGTAAACCCGCGAGATTACGTCGTCATCTTCTTCGCGGGGGCGACATCCCAGTTATTCGCGCCAATTATATACAAACATTGTACACATAAATAAACGCCTATATGGGCTGCTAACCGTACAACAGGAAGCGCAAGCTTTCTTTCTATATCCATCACCTTCGCTTGGTTTGTCAAAGCCACGGATATATTTGTCGCGGTAACGCAACCTTCGTTTTTCCCAGTAACGCCCTCATCATCATCATCATCATCCCTTCTCCCTAGCCTTTACACGAGAGTTCAGGCTTTATTTATACAAGGATGCGTGTGCGCGTGCGCGTGAGCTTTTGTTGCTCAATTTCGTCGTTAATGAATGAAAACGCGCGAGGGCGGGCGATTTTATCGGAGAGCTAATTATTGCCGTGTGCGAAGGCGTCCTCTCCTCTCTCTCTCTTTCCATTTTATTCTCCACGCTGTATCACAAGTATACGTACATTCGTTTCATTCAATAAAGTCTTCTAAATCTGAACGCGCGCGGTAAACAACATACCTCTATATATATACGCGACACGGTGATAAAGAGGGAGAGAGAGAACCCACGAGAGTGCGCGAATTACGCGAGTGTGTGAGCTTGATTCAATTTGGAAAGCTCTTAAAAGCTGGACTAAGCCACACTACTATTCGCATTGTTCGATCTAGCGTAAATCTGCCCGATGCGCAGATAGTGTGGAGAGCCGTCGCGACGGATCTATTTTAATTAAAATATATCCGTAATCCCTTTATTCCACACGTGCGCTGATTAATGACGTCAAAATTGAGACGAGACTGCTGCTGCTGTGCTGTCTGCTGAAACTTGGGTAAGTCATGCGCGTCGAGAAGGTGCGTACACGTGTGTATATAGAACGCAAAGTCACGTATATATAGTGATCTCACGTACATCGACGTGTGTCATTAGTACGGCTGCATGAGAGCGAAACGACGCAACTGCGTTGGTTATGGCGACGTACATTGGTTTTCCGATTTCCGCCGTACACGCGCCCGACGTTCAAGCATTATATATTCATGTTTCGATATGACGTTATTTCAATATCGCGTATATGAGAGTTTTTTTTCTTTCATTTTATGAATTTTCCGATTTTATTTCAAATTGAAATTGCATTAAATTTACGTGTATTTTTTCCATATATATATAATAGAACGTACCGTGATTTTTACGCACTTTGAACATTTTCAAATGCATACGTTTTGATTACAAACGTAAAACATCATAATAAATTTCTCATAAAGAGAAATATTCTTATAATTTTCCCAAAAACTGGATATTAAAAAAAAAAAATAATCACGAAACAACATTCGAACAATGACGATCAAACGGTTCTCTTGCAACGTTGCAGGCGCGCACGCGCGGCTATATTTAGTCCGCGCGGGCGGCGAAAAGAGATAGCGTGTGTCTATAGGAGGGAGAGAAAATTATACACATCGTAACAGTATTAACAATCGAACATTTCTCCTTTCCCCCTTCTGTTTCGCCACAGATTTACGTAGATAGTCTTTGTGGATATAGAGACGAACAATGATTGGTAGTTAGGTTCTATATATAGATAGGTTTAGATTTCTTTGTAAGTTCACAAGTATAAAAGTAGTAATTAACAGAGAGAGATATATAATTATACAACTATCAAGCGATTTGTGCTCGTGTAAATTTTGAAAAAAAAAAATATGGAAATCGCAAAGCAGATGTGCAGCGCTGGAACGCAAGTGATAATTTCGTTGACACTTTTATTTTCTGTGCAATTTCAACGCGGCTGATGTATGTTCTGGGATAAGAAATCATCAAGTTCACGCGTAAACAGGACATTGGATAACGTGCGCAAGCCTCTGACCGTGAATATATAGAAACACACGTTCTTCTCAGTAATAAATTTACGTGTGCGGTGAATTCGTTGTAGAATTTCGCGGATTGATCATAATGGACACGAGGATCTTTTTCATTGCGTTGCTAATAATTTTACAGCTGTGTAATACACGTTTCTGTTTCAACGTTCAGTTTATCATTCGTTTCCATATATATATTTTACTATCAACAGTGATGGCCGATAAAGAGCAAATACTACATGCGATACCGCGTGTAACTATAGTACTTCCACGCAGAAGTAGGAGAGAAAAATTTATAGTTTGACGCAATTCAGAACAGAAAACCCAATGAGGAAGTCGTTGATTTCGTTATGCTAGCTGCGCCAGTGGCAATAAACCTTTGCGAGCGAGTTATATATATTTCTAAAAATGAAACCCAAAAAAACTCACACGATCGCTTTGTTCGCTTTTGACAGATGAAATATTTCACAAAGAGGAAATAGTATACGAAAATTTTTCTTTTTTTCTTCCAACAAACGAATTAGATTTCCGTTTCCATCTCAATTGTCCTGAGTCTATATGCCCTTTTTGTTCAGGAGGGCATTCAGGATAGTTGAAAAATAGACGTAGCTTGCAACTTTTATTAACAAATACTGGACAATTGCGTTACAATTTGAAAATTGCGCAATTCGTCGTTTCGAAGAACCAAAGACGGCTCGTTGAAAGGACGAGCTAATTGCGGCTACGACCTGGTCGAACTATTATATCTACTTCGGTGTATACATTGGCACGCGGACAAACTATATTTCGAAGAAACATTTCGAACGTTAAAAAAAATTTTTTTTTTTAAATAAACTTAACTAAATTTCAAGACTTTCCTTATAGATATATATTTCCAATGATTATTTTTATGTTTCTTCTATTTTTCTTTTTACTAATAGCATTGCCACAGAAGCTAACCAGATCCCTCGCGAGTTCTAGATTTATACCCTTCCCGAATCAGCTATACTCCCGTACAACATCATAACGAGCAAATATTTACCCGAAAAATCATTCTCGCCGCCCTTTGCAGCTTGCGAGCGCTTTCACCCCCTCGATTTTATCTCTATAGTTTCGTGTGTGTGTATATATATATATATATATTCGCTGGGTATAACACAGAACGTCAACAACGAGCGACGAACCATCTTGGATGTTTACGCTCGCGGGACGATCGAATCAAGACGCGAGGCGCCGGCGAAAGAGCAGCAGGCGCCCGAATCTGCGTTTATTTGTTCCCGCAGCCAGTATACAACTCGTTTTACGCGCACACACACACGTTTACGTACATGTATATAGTATACTGTTATTTATCTCGTATATCAGCTTATCCCCGCCGTGTCGTCGAATCGAATCGTCGTGCGGGCGAGTCAAGGCCGACTTTTTATCCGGTTTTAATTGCGTTGTACGCGACGACGACGACGACGACGACGACCCCCCGGATGTCCGTCCGACACACGCGTGTACGATGAGTAGCAGCAGCAACAGCAACGCCTTTTCATCGTCCGGATGGCTACAATCTCCCTCTAGGGGGTGATCGTAAAACTGCATGCACTGACGATGTATATGTGCGCACCGATGTTTGTGTTATGTGCTTCGAGTGTTGGCGTTGTTGCATGGGAAGGAAGTTTATAAGCCGTGGAAGATTCTTCGGCTGGTGCGCAGAGGATATTTTTGGAGGCGCAAAATGTTTCTTATTTTGGTATTTATTAATAGAGTTGAATTCAAGTTGATCGAATTACTTTTATTCCAAAGTTAAGATATTAAGTTGCCTAATGTCGTTGTGTTTAAGTTGATAAATGTCTTTTTAAAACCGGATTCTTATTTGAAATTTTAATGAGAAAACGGCTGAACTCGAGATCTGAAGTAGCCTTTTTTTTTAACGCTAACACTACTCAATTGAGATAAATGTGGTACTTAAAGCGAGTAACTTGCAAAAATTATACATTTCAGTTAAAAGAATTTCAGTTGTTATTTAAAGAAGCGTTATCTGTACGGTTACGAACGTTTTTAGCTGATAATGTTACATAAGCGTTGGTGAATAGCTATTAGAACATAAATAACTTCGTGTTTTCCACTGACGACAATTGTAGTCGTAAAATATTTTTTGTCCAAAAACGAATATACTTTTATGAATATTCGCATATCTTCATTGCTTTTGTTAACAACCTTTATATATACAAAATAATATTACCTCTCGAAACGTAATTTGGTTCAAAGCAAAAAACAATTTAAACATACATGAGTATATAACAAACATGAATTCAGTTGATTACAAATCTGATACACGATTGTGCGATCACGTAAGTTTCATTGCACGTCTTGCTAAAGGTTAAGCACTCCAGTGGATTAAAAAACAAAGTAGGAAAAGTGCTTGAGCAATCAGCTTATCGCGCGAGATTTGATTCGCCGATTGTCTATCAGCTTTTGTTGCTATCGATCGAGAAATTTCTGGTGTGTCATTTTTTCCTCATCGCGGCAGCTTTTCCTAATCATCCCTCGTGATGATACAGAACTTCTTTTGTTTACTTTGAAGGCAAGGCACTTTAGGATATTTCGATGATTCGTTTTATACATATATAATATAAAACGTTTAAACGATCTGTCAATCGTGTATCTTATATTTAAAGTACCTCTTGATAAATTATCAGAAGGTGACCTAAAAGTTTTTAATGAATCACACGATTTGCATTGTATCACGAAAATGTTATCATTCTCTCATCATACATGTATATGTATACGACTCGGTCATGTGTATCATGTGTAGTATCTTTTCAAAACTTCTGAAATCCTTCTCTCTTTCCTCTCTTGTAACTTATGGAATGCATATTGTTTCGTCTACGAAACTCTCTGTTAAAATTCGAAACTATTGATCTTGAGAATAATATTGCCTCTTAAATTCAACACAGCTTTGTTAAGCAACTCCACCCGCAGTGTGCGTAAAAACATAGTATACAATTCAAATCGCGAACTTGATTCAAGTTTCCAATCGAAAGAGCAATAAATACACATCAATCAATGCATTTAGAATTCGCACTGAAATCCAACACAACAATCAGCAGGAAAAACATTGACCGACGAGAAACCCAACAAACCAAGAACAACTTTATCCGCACGAACCCTTAAAAGAATAAGATCTTGTGCCTCAACCTCTCTTCTCGTCTCCCCTTAAAGCAAAACAAACTTTCCCCATACCAGTGGCTCATGAATATTCACGGTAGCAGTGTATACAATGCTGCAATAACGCGCATTGACGCGATAAACAAAACGCGCGTGCGTGCACGCCAAAAAGGACACATAACCGCGCGCATGTAGAGCCGAGATGGGAAAAGTCGATTGCACGCCGCAGACTGCGCGGCGATCGCAATTATTGCCATTTCGCAAGCGATCAGATGATGCGATGACGCGTTATTAATTGCGCGGACTGATTGGTTTGTATGCGTGAAGCAGCAGCGACCAACGCTCGTGAATACCAAGTGGAAAAATTACGTTGTTTAAAGAGCAGAGATGCAGAGAGGGAAAGAGAGAAACAGAGAGAGAGACTTTGTGCGCTAAACACGAGGGATGTTTGTTGATAATGAAATTAGATCAGATTTAAAATTAACAGGCGAGAGAGAGAGAGAAACTCGACGACGTTTATAGTGCACGTCTGACGCACTGATCGACTCCATATAGTGTTTGTTTGCAACTTGTGCAGTAATGAGATATAGCGAATGTCTTTTAAATTGATTTTTTACAGTTTCTAATTAGCAGATAAAATTTTTGTGCAAAATTGTTTTTCGAGAGATACAATATAGCAAAACGATTTTTTTTTAAGGAGTGACCATAAAACAAATTCAGGTAAAATATTAAACGCGGTGTTAACAGTGACTCGCCAAGCAGGCACGCAGTTGATTTCTTTAAACAAACGAAGACAAACATTACATATTTTATGTGATACGACGCGGGGGAGTGACAAATAATCGATGATCAAACAAATGATCGGCATTATATCGAAGTGTAACGAGGTGCTAGCAAAATATTATGATATTATAATAAAACAGTGACAATTTAATCTTTAGATGTATAAAAGTGTACAACTTTTACTTCAAGGGCAAATATCGTTTCTTACGACGCGACGTTTCTTCGGTGAAAATAAAGCATTTTCAACAACATCCTTGAAATGGTTCGCGTATAGCACAGCAATTAATTAATTTGAACGAATCAGCGATCAAAGGGCTAATGAGAAAAATCTTCGTAGCTATGTAGTAGCAGTATAGCAACTACAACAACGACAACGACGACAAAAGTCGGTTGAATTCCACATGCACGCGCCACTGTATTACCGTTCGCTGTGTGTCCGCGTTCTTCCGTCGCAGCAATGAAAATAGAGCGTAATGAATCGAGAGAGAGAGAGAGAGAAAGAGAGGTGCAGAAAGAGAGACGCACACGAAGAGAGAAAAAGCGAGAAAATAAAGAGTGAACGAGAGGAGGAGGAGATCAATGTCGCATCGTGTATTTTCATTCATCGACGACTGCAGAGCGTGTGCGTCAAGTGGCAGTGAAGGTCGCGAACTCTCACGCGCAAAAGCTGCCTCTGACTTTAATCGAAGATCGAATGTAATTCAGGATAACAATATAACTCGCTTTTCCACGCGCGGACATAACATCATGCGCATTATTCGACGTCTATACACAACGTTATAGTTCTAATCGTGTCTATTGTTTACGCTTGTTATTTCGGGCGTAGTTCGAAGCTTTTTTTTCGGTCCGCTTTCTCCCGAAAATAAATTCTAACCGCTATATGCGTAGGTTTTTATCACCGCGCGCGCGTGCTGGTGACTTTGGACCTGACGATTGACGACGCGTCAAATATAGGTTGAGTAGCCGATGAAAGTTCTCGCAGACGATCGTTATAGCTAGCTATATGTCATTGTTCGCTGCCGGCTATTTTTGCGAAATTAGAAAATACGATTTCACGCCCCCGCGCTAGTACACGACGACGACGATGGCATAATACTGTATTGTTTGTGTTTTGCCGCTGATCGGCCGCGAGAGTTGTGTAGTTATTTTCGCGAATGTGTTTTTCTGTGGGCGCGCGCGCTATCGTTTTTTTTAAATGGGCCGCGAGAGTTGTGTAGTTATTTTCGCGAATGTGTTTTTCTGTGGGCGCGCACTATCGTGTTTTTTTTTAAATGGGCCGCGACTAATGTTGTTGTTGAACCTGCGTCTCGTCTCACGCATATATATATTATATATACTCAACGCCAAAATCGTAATTTCGTCGTTGGGTTAGAAAATGTATTCGGCACGACGATTTCTCAATCGATATCCATAAGCGCGTCACATTCGGTTGTTGATCTTTAACTCGGCTCTTTATCAGACGAAGAGTGTAAACATATATAACGTGGAGCTGAAATCCACCACGGGGCTTCTCTATCACTTTTCACGATGGAACAATAATATTTTTCAAATGTTAAAATAGAGAGCTTAATTTGAAAAGGAAAAGGTCACGAGTTCGTTAAAAATAAAGAAGCCGTTACACATCATCAATCTAATGTACGATAAAACTGGGATAACAAATCCTAAAATTCATCTGACGATTACATTATTTCAAGCGTTACTAAAACAGGCATTTATCTACGAAAACAAAGTATTGGATATCAAGTAATCAACAAAAACTACGTACAAACTCGAAGCAGTCGACGTAATTTCCTATAAGAAACCGTGTATATATATATATACGTGTATATATTTGTAACAACGCTTTGCAAGCCAGAATCCCGCGCCAATCGCTATATACTGCGCTCGCGTCGCGCTCCCGGGAATAATAACGCATGGGTTCGTTCACTCGGCCTGTGCAGCAACACACACACAGCTCGGTATACGTATAATATCCCCATGTGGACGCCGACCGACTTATTCCAGGCTTGCGCAGCAGCCTCTCCTCCTCTTTTCTCCCTGGATGCCCAGCGTGCGCAAGAGAGTATCGGTTAATTGGAGCGCGCGCACATGCATCACATGCACACATAAAGTTCCCAGGAAGCTATACGCTCTGCGCGCTTACTACTCTTCCGCTTTCTCGCGGGGTTATTCCTGCGCGTGTGTTCCGGGTGTGTGCAAGCGTATAAAACCGTGCGGATGGTATACAGTGCGTGCGCGCAGAGTCTGAATTTGTATTTTTTTTCTTTTTGCGGTTGCGGGTATAGAGGAATAGAGAAAAAAAGCTTTGTGGATTATGAGCGAAGTTTCATAAGGAATATAATCTATCTAATGGATGGGGTGATCTGTATTTATCTACTTTAGTAACATCTGTTTTTCTTTGGAAACTGGAGATTTCTATTTTAACGTAGCAAAATTGACAGTAACACTGAAACTCGTGAATTGAAACTAGGTGACATCGATTAATAAAAATATAAAGCTTTTTCTTAGTACTATGAAGCGTTTCTGATAAAAAAAAAAGAAAGCGAAAAAAACAGTACAATCAATTATATAAAACAAATATTCTGAGAAATGATGAGAGACATACCAAACGATTTCGTCACGAAATTTCCCGCATGTATTAATAGAGCGATAAGCCTAAAAAGTGTATGTACTCTAAAAATATATATATAATATCGCTCGACAAATTCGTCGAATATGATTCACCCTCTATACAATAAAAACAAAATAAAACATTGGTATTGCAAATGCGTTGTGTAGCAATCTTTCGAACTTTAATCTATTGCAGAACACATGCCTCTCCATCTTGCTATAGTATAAAAAAAAACAGGGTAATTTATAAATCATCGTTGAATACGTTTAAAAAAAAAGCACACATCGTGCTGTCGTATACCCCAAAAAACTATTCATAATTATGACTTCCCGCGTAGACGACAACGACGCCGACAGTAGACCCATTCATTATCTACGTGTCTCCCCTCCGGTGAACGCAAAAAAAGCCCTTATATACCATCAAAATCTTACGTAAATCCTTAACCGGCATCTCTTGCGAAACTATACTAGACTATGATCGTCACAATCTCTATCCTATATCCCCCCTCGATAGCGTATTATACCAATGCGCTTACGCGCGTGCGTATTTTTAACTTAGAGAAGCAACAAGTAGAAAATCTGTCTCCTCTCTCCCCTCTCTAAATTTATATATATATATCGGATGCGCGTGTGCACGCGACAATATAAAATTAGCACTGCAGCGCGCGGTTCCTCGACACCGCGACGCTCTATATCGTGCGCTATTCTATTAAAGTCATATTCGCTGCTGCTGCGAGCTTCCGAGAAGTCGCATCGTCATCGCAGTAGTAGCCGATGCCAAATAATCCGTCGTATCGAGGGTGAGATACGACGACTGAGCAGTGTCTGTGGGAAAAAGTTGGCTGCTGGTCATGATGACAACCGGGGGGGCTTTTTCGACCTGGCACCAGATTGTGAATGAGGAATACCGCGTAGGAGTGATGATGACGCGGTGGATAGAGTATATGAGTAAAGAGGATGGGGAAGAGAAAAGCTGTTGAGGAATCGTCATGATATTTATGACGATGTTAATATAGCTTTGAAGGAATGTGTGGTTGAAGCAGACGAGTCAGAAGTTTCGTACCATAAATGGTGTAGGTGTTGTATCGTTGTATATTTTATAATCACACCTTTTTTTTCGCATTATTTACATACATATTTATTAATAGGTGGTATCAGGTAATGCAGTGTAAGAACAATTGAAAACAAACATACGATTGTTTTTAAATTTCATTGCGTCAGGTCAAGTGAGACTGAAAAAATATTATTTCAACGTTAAACGATAGTCACGCACATTTATATTTAGCTAACTGTTATTATAACTTCTCAAATTAACTGATAAAACCACCGCGTCGCGACGAGACATTGCGAGAATGCGAGTATAGTCGATCGAAAGCAAAAACAAAAATACGTCGTATACCGACACACAATGACAAGCTGATTTTCCTTACGCGCTTGCGGGTCACGCGCGTGAATTCGCACTGCTCCGTATAGGAAAGTGTCTTTCTTCCTCTCTTTCTCTCTGTCTGTCAGCGATTAGCGCACACGCAGTTATTTTCGAAACACGCGCAAAAATGTTCGCTTTATTTTTCGAATAACTATTGCTAATCTGCTGGGTAAACCTCCTCCTCTCTGAGTCGATCCTCACATGACGGCACGTGACCTTCATTTACATTTTCTGTTCGCGAACCCAGCGGCGCGCGTAAATTGCCACCGCCGCGCGATGACTTTGTTTTATCAAGTGCGAGAAATTTTCAATCTTCTCGTAACAGACGCCTAAAATAGATTTCACGAAGCGCGCGTGATATAGGCAACAAACCACATGCTAGACGAACGGCTAAGGAAAATGCGTTTTTCTTGTATGTATTATGTATGTGTGTATGTTCGATTGGAGTTATTGGCGTTTATATCGAGTTTCTATTTTAGAGAATCTTGAATGCACGTTCATGAGAAGCTGCGGACTTTGTTCACAATGATTATTTATTCTAATTATATATACTTAGTAAGTTATCGAAACATTGTGGCGGTTATTATATTATTTCATCCCATTGCAATTAACCTTATTAACCTTATTAGGTTAACCTTTAGAGGACCGGGATACGCCTCTAGGCGTAAGGAGTCTGACCCGTCAACATCCCAACTTAGTTTGGCCCTAACTTAGGGATCTTGGACCACATTTCTATCGAATAATCCGATTTGTAAATTTTTCAAAACCCCGGCCCTTTAAAGGTTAATAACTTTGTTTTTTTTACAACGAAGACTGACTAAAGAATAAGTACAGAGTATTTTTAGATTTTCGTAATCATGAGAAAATTTTGAATTCGATAAGAACAAATGAGACGTGAAACATCTGTACATATACTTCTTTATTGCACGGTTATTCCGAGGTGGGCACGAATTCATTGATATATATACAGACAAAAGTATTTGTTTAGTTTATTCGCAACACGCGTTAATTCCCAGATTACATCTGATTAATATTAATCAAATGACAATTATAAAGTATTTCATCACGCGCTTGGACTTGGAAAAGTTTATTTGCACACAATAAACAACAGATTAATCGTAAAATCAATAATTTATTTATAATTATAGGCGAAGGTTGAAAGTTTATCAATTACAAATAGATTTTAATAATAAAATTTCACGACCTTCGTGAAATCATTTTTACAGCGACTATTTACTGATCGTTTTTCCGTACACCACGCTTTTTTTCTTCTTTATCGTTGTTATCTCGGTATAAAAATTGCCTGATTAATATTAAAATTCTCGGAACATTCACCGCAACTTTAAATATTTTGTCAGTGATAAAACACCTCTTCGGCAACGCAGTGCCTCTTATTTTACGACAAAAACAAGTAGAACATGACATCCATATACAATGAAACTGAGATTCTCTCTCTCTCTCTCTTCACAAAGCCAATAATAATGCCTCTCTGATCATCACGATTACCGCACAGTCTACCTGCAGCTTCTCCTACTCGCCACTTATAACAACATACACGGCATATAAGCACAGCGTAGTAACAAATTAATCAATAAACCGATACATAGACCATAGACGTACGGTTCAAAGAACCGCGAAAAAGCCAAATCACCGGGCGACTGTGTAACCACAAAGATCTTTTTCAATGCGCGCGCGTGCAAGCGATATATATATAATAATCGAAGCAAAGAAAAGGAAGAAAAAGAACAGAACACGCGCGCGCAAGCGCGAGGACCGATGACGTCGAGTCCGATGACGTTTTTCGCGTGCTGCCGTGAAAGAGAGCAACGACGGCTCTTTCTTTCTCTCTTTGTGCGCGTGGCGGAAGTAAGTATTGCTCGGGCGCGCGTGTATGTACATATATATACATATATATAAGGCGCGCGGAAAGAGATACAACTGCTGCCGGGTGTGAAGGAGAAGCGAGCAAAGAGGCTGGAATTTCGCTTTGACATTGTAAAAAGAGATATAAGAGAGATTTTTTTTATTATTATCCGGAGTTGACGATGCATACGCTTCTGACAGAAATTTCGACAAAGTCGTGTTTATGAAAATATTTTTTTCTAACCACTGATTTTTATTTCGACGGTTGAAAATTTACTGAAAATATATCTTGATTAAAATCATTTTTTTCAATAATGATTATCATTTAGCGGTCAGTCAAAAGAAAAACAATGTTACACTGAGAAAAATGATGTATTAAAAATTACTATAATACATAGTAACGTCGAGACATACTTACAATATAAAAAAAA
>JAWWEQ010000045.1:26764354-26840801 GCA_035583055.1 Torymus tubicola | reverse complement strand
TATATATATACATAGACGTACAAACGCGTGTTATTTTTAGTAAACCCATTGTCAATCAAAGAATATGTCGGTTATGACCACCGTAGTATATACCGGTATAGTTTGTGCGAAATTAGCCAGTAAAATTAGTCACAAAGCAAATAATAACTTATCCTAATATATACTGTAGGTTATACCAATAACGTCAAAAACCACGTCCGAAATTCACTCACCGCACGTGCGCGTGTATGACTTCAGAATGGAAACGACAATAAACGGAAGGAGGAGAGAAAAAACAACACGGGTTTGAGATTTTTTGTCAGAGGCCGCGTCAAGGTCACGTCCTCACGTATACACATACACACACACACACCTCTACTTACGTCACGTGTACAATGCGCCGCGGGGATGCAGAACAGCACGCAGCCAGTCGTCATCCGCGCGGGTACACGGCATTATATATGCGTGCCAAGTTAAAAGCGGCGATGGCGATGATGCAGCCGCGCCCGGTCAAAACGCTCTGCCTGCTATACGCGCACGCACGTTCAGAGGTCTTTGGTCTGTGGGATGAGGAACTGCAGGCTTTTTTGGGGACGTGCGGATGCAGCGCGCGAGAGGAAGTGAGAAAAGAGGTCGCGCGCGCAAGACTTTGGTGCGGAAATTGAGAGGCGATTGAAGGTTCTGCAGAGTAATGCTACTGATGTGTATGATGTTTGTTGTGTGTGTGTGCGCGCGCGCGTGTGTGTGTGCGTGTGTGTGTGTGTGTGTGTGTGTCGAGGGTAATTTGATTATGGCTTGATTGAATCCTAATATTATTCTTTTATCGTGATATCCCGATAACGCTGATTTATATTTTCTTTGCTTTTTTCGTCAACGGTTTTTTTTCATTTTCATGCGGAACGTTCTTCGAAAGTATACAATATAATATAGCGAAAGTATCATAAGACATGGTGACAGTGATTGATCAGTGTCGTCGAAATCTGAGAGCATCATGTTTCGTTTTTCTCGTATAATATAATTTTTGAAAATATAAACTTTTCACGCGTGACACAATGACTAAGTTATTACACCGGCAGTCATTATCTTGAGTGTGGATACTTTAAGCAAAAGGTAAAGCTAATTATTGTAGTTAAAACTGAAGTATATATTCTCATATTCGAGTTCGTAATCACAAAAAATTGTTTCGTATAGTTTTAAACTATTCGTGAAATTTTTACGAATGTTTCACTGAAGATGGTAAGCAGTTCTAGGAAGCATTATGTATACTTTGAAAATATACGTGTAGCGCTTTTTCGTCGTAATTGATTTTTCTCTCCGAAAGTAGGTAGGAAGGATAAATTATCTGATTGTAATGTTACGGCTTTGCAGGAAACACGTTTTTCAAGAAAACTACAATTATCAAGTGTCGTAAAATTTGAATAACGCCCACTACTATGTGTATAATAGCTGGTATGCACTTTTCAGCACACTTCTTTAGTTTTTGCACAATTCCAAAACTCAGGCGGGAAAACTTCAAAGGACTTAGTTTCCGATACCTACTACCGAACTAGATCGAGTACGTGGTTTTTAAGTTTTAAAAAGCTTGCCACGACCCTGCAATTTCAGTTTGATTTACCGCTCTTTCTCTCTCTCTCACACTTGCTGGGCTTTTCACGCCTCTTTTCGCTTTGGGGTTAGGAAAGTTTTGACCTAAAAATATTTGACGTACTTTGTTTCGTACATTTTTCATTTCTTTTTGTATATATGCTTCAGCCTCAATTCGTCGACTTCTTCAATGGTAATATTATTTATCGGGCTTCATTCGTATGAATAAAACCTGTATAACGTCGAAGCTATCAATTTATCACCTTTCACATACATACAGTGCACACATGCGCGGTAGAACTATGCTTTCTGTTTATCGAAAATCAATATCGTTGAAATGATTCTAAAGCGCCACTATTTGAATAGGAAATTTTCTTTCATTATTTGTATACAGATAATACACTTCTTAAAAGTCAAGTGAGTCAATTTACACATAAAATTCTTTGTTTAACGGGCCTTTCGAAGTTTCTTTCTTATCTCAAACAAAATGCCATTACTTACTCTGCAAGATGCTAATAACGATGGTCATCAGTTGTAGTATAATAAAACATTAGACTATTGTATATTGTTATTTTTTAACAACGATTCTAAATTATACTACACATATAATGCAGAGTGTCAGTGGAAGATGAACTTGAATGATTGCATTTTCGTCATAACAGTTTAGTGTGGATGGTTATACAGAATCTAGTCTAAAGTACTACTCGATTGTTCATACTCTGGTGATTATTGTCGGGGTGAAAAATTAGGATATAAATGGAAAACAATGGAACAATTAAATTACACTACCTGACATGCATAAGACATATCATTTGAATTACAAGTTTTGTGAATAGAATTTATTGAAGAATGAACATTTTCCACGAATTCTTGATTAATAAACAATGGTTTCCATTAATATCCTGTAAATGACTGAGAACTAATGATAGTCTGTTTGAATATGACAACATATATCGTTTGCCACATTGTTTGGTGATGATTTGCTTTTTTTAGTTCGATTGCGTTTATTTTGTTATGATCGTACTATTCAAAAGTTTATTATCATACCAATATATGGGGCAGATGGCTCGCTCTGTTTAACTTCCTCTTTAAGGGAGCTTTCCAAAGCATCTATAATATAAATACATTTTTATGTTACAAAACATTAAAATCACAATAAATGTAACTGTTCTAATAATTATTAGCTGCAAATGGGATATTGATATGTGACTTATAATTAGGTTTTCCATAATTTATAATAGCATTAATACTAAGTTCAAAAATAAGTCTGAATCAGAGGATAAAGAGATTAAAAAATTAAAGATATTGTCTTTTGGAGTTCAGGTACAGGTATGTGTACAGCTTCTGATAAAGTGAAATTATTTGTAGATAAAATATAAATATACTTGCACATAAACTTTTAAGGAGTGAATGTGTCTACTATTTATCTTCTGATTCTCTTACTTTATAATTCAAATAAAAATTACAACAAGGATATATTGAAGTAACTATTGTTAGTATTAAACAAATAATAGTCGATAAATCTAAAAGATCTACTATGTCTATAAATTGTGTAATTGCTTTTAGATAACTATGGGACTAGCTTACGAGATTCTCAATTTCGCTGCATTTATGAGTAGAGCTTTCCTGGAAAAAAGAACTGCTCCATTCAACTTGAAGTACAAAGGTGAAATGTACTCAGTAATTTATTCCAGAAAATTAATAATACAAAGAATAATAGTTTTATATAAATTTGTGGAGGATATTAACTAATTTTATAATTTTGCCATTGTAAGACAATAATTTTTTGTAAGAATGACCAGTTCGCGATCTTCTGTTCTTTTCACTTCCATGTAAGAGACGTCACGTATGTTCATTGAGAGTAATTGACACAAAGAACCACAAACTGGCCACTCTGGTAAAGAATGGAATAAATGATAAATTCATTTCGCGCAAAAATGCGAATACATTAAAACTCAGGGGTTCAACTCGTGCTTTTCATCGATCACACAATCATTCCACTTATGCATCCAACAGTGCCACCCTCTCTCATCCAAGATGCATCCCCCTCATTCTCAACAGCTTTCTCATCTCCCCCGCGAAACGACCAATAATAATTGCATACCACCTCCACAGACTGTACACACGAAGAGACAGAGGACAGACAGCAGCTGTGAAAACGGCCAGCATCGTGCTCCCATTCCGTTCTCGCGCGATCGCCTTCTCCTCGCAGTCACACTCGCTGTAAGCGCGCGTCGTGCGAACTTATTATCTTTCAAGGACGCACGGGGAGGCTCGACCTTGAAGGGGTCGATATACCACCACTATAGCACTATTGATGCTCTGCGCAGCCGCTGCTCGTTCTTTCTGCGTAATGCGATTACATGCGCGCGAGCGCCAGATTTTCCGGCCGCCGTTTTTTCTCTCTCCTTTCCCTTAGGATTTCCCGCGATGATGTGCGCAGCACGTGCTGAGCGATTAAGCGGTTCTTTGGTTATTGAATTGGCCGCGAGTTGTGGCGATAGAACGATGGCGAATAGATGAGAAAGGAAGGAAGAAAGGTTGCGGCAAGGAAGGATCAGAAAGAGAGAGAGGAGCTTTTTAATAAGTAAGGTGGTGTGCATCGATCTAAAGGTAAAAGCAGAGTTCGAATATATGCAGTGGGGATAGGATTAAATATTGAGGGTAAGGACTTGTTTAAGTATGCAGTAAAGCTAGTCCCAGAAATAAATTGTATCCAGGAAATAAAGTTCTTGGAAATTTCATTTAATTAATTAAGCTCCAAATTCTTTCTGTTAAACTCTTTTTATTACAATATTGCGAGAAATATTGTTGTTCAATGTATTAAAAAAAAAAAGAACTCTCGATAAAAGTAAAACCGCAAGAATTTAAAATTAATATTCTCGATTATAATCTAATCCGCGTTGCGTGTGCATAGCAATGGAAAGAAATCTTATCGACATTAAGTTCCTATCTCGCTTGCGCGTATCAAGATGCTGAATTTCTCGTTTACTTCCCCCCCTCTCCTCTCTCTGTCTCTCTCTCTTTTCCTCTTTCTCTCCCTTAGCACTCGAAATAGAAATTGTTCACTCAGGTATAATACCTGAGAAATTCGAGACGGCGGTCGAGGTAGTGCGAATGAAGTTTTAACGAAGTTTTTACTCTCGCGCCTACTCTCGTAAAGCTTTAATCTCGCCGAGCAAATTAGGTTTACCTTTGGTAAGTGCGTTATTATCGCCTACTAAGCACGCGGTATGCAAGCCCGATTTTCGTTCAAGGCGTGCACCAGTGCGCGCACGTATATAGGGGGGCATTAAGATGCCGCGTAGCGATAACAGGGGGGCCCATTAATACGGGAATTCGCAGGCGCCGCGCAGCGATCGATTTCTATGTTCTCCTGGCGCTTGTCCTACATCATTCGACGCGAATCGTTACGACTGCGCTCTTGTATAAGACATCAGAGAAAATCTTCCAAGACTCAAGACGTGATCTAATTCGTTTTTGCAAATTAAACTGTCCTGTGAGAGAATCAAAGTGGGAATTGATTTTATGTAAATTGTAATGAGCTTTTGAGAGTTCTTCTTGACCTTTCTACTCGCGATATAGTCTTTTCAAATTAAATTACGATCAAAAGGATATATTTTTAAAATTCTGGTACTACATAATTTTGTAGTAACTAATTAGGTCAGTTCAATCGTTACTTTGCTAACATTAATTTCTAGAACTGTATATAACATTATTTTATTCGTCTTTTATGCGATATAAAAACATACGAAATATTTCAACAAGATGATAGCCATTCCATGTTGTATTATACGAAAAGCTTGGATTTTTATTTAATCAATTTAGACAGATTTTGCAATCATTGTTAAATTGCGATAATTGAAGCCGGCAATATAAAGCGAATCTCGCTCAATCCGCAAAATAAAGACATTTGCATAAAGTCAATGGAGCACATAATTGGCAGTTACCTCACCGAGAAAACCCTATATTTTGCCTCTAACGAACGCTGTTTGTTCGCGGCGTGCGCACGCTTCGGAAAAGACCCAGATTTTCGGGATTCTACCGCGAATGTATAGGCCAAGTTCAAACGAGAGAAATTTGTGCGCACCTGAAGAGAGAGAGAGAGACCAGCAGCACATATACAAAGCGAGAGAGAGAAAGAGCCAAAGCGAACGAGCAAGTCGGGCGCTACACAGCGACGAATCGACGGGAACAGAGAATCGATATCCCCCACGGTCAGCTGCCACTGCTAACCGACGGCCGAAACGGTATCGCATCCCGTGCGCGAACGAGAGAGAGAGAGACACGGAATAGAACGAATGAGAGCAAGAGAGAGAGGTACACCTTTGCGCTTGGCAACTGCGAGATACATACACGTACGTGTATGCTTGTATGTATGTATCGATATATAGGATGCAGCCGGGCTAATTCATCGAGCGCGACCAGCCGCTGGAGCGGCGACGTAATTATTCATCGACGTCGGCGGCGGCGGCGGCGTATGTCAATGATGCCGTTACCGCTCGCGTCAAATATCGGAATTATTGTTCGCGGACGGTGAGGTTTATATAGTAGAGGGGAGGAGGCTATCCGATGATTGCGACGATGGCAGTCATTGTGCGGCTTGGCCTTTTTCGACGTTCTCTCTCTCTCTCTCTCTCTCTCTCTCTCTCTCTCCTGCTGCTACTGCTCTTTGTTGACGTTCCAAAGCCACACACGGTATGTGGGCGTATGTGTGTATGTGTGTGAGGGAGCCGACTGGCGGCCGATTGATGGGCAGAATCGATCGGACTTGGTGGACAAAAAATAAGAGAAATGGTGGTTGGAAAAATCGAGAGTGATTAGGGCTAATGTGCACAAGCTACTGATAAAAAAAAGTGCCCTGATTTTTCTACGTAGTTATGTATATGTCCAAGCAATAAATAAATTTATTAAAATTTCAAAAAAACTTAAATGTTGTCAGAATTATTCTGGTACTTGATTTGTAGATTAAATTAAAAATAAGTCAAAAGAAGAAGGTAATGTTCGTACTTGTTAACAAAGCCTCACTGCAATTAAAACCTTACCATCCTTTTGTACTTCGATCTTGAATGAAAAGAGGTTCTCTTTCAGCTCCGACAATCATGAAAAATCAATTTTTTTAATAGATATAACCTTTTAAGATCGAGGTTTTCATTTTATTTAAAAATAAACACAGCAAATCTAACTGATACGCCAAACGAGGATGAAGTACCTCCGCGGTACTCGATGATGAACATTGAAGAGAGCAGAATATAGAGCAGCAGCGGTTGCGCAACGATTTCGTGGTGTACTTTAATTGTGCGATTGCTGAAGTTAATTGGCGAGTGTCATGTTTCATCAATACTTGAACTTTTTTTAACGAACCTTATGCGATTTATCGACGTTTATTAAATCATAAATTGAAGAATTGCGAACATCTCGGGACTTTCTTAGGATTTGCTGGTATTATCAGTTGCCATTCAAACGTCAGTTGAAGTAGTTCAATCGTTGTTTGTCTCAAAAAATCAAATTGATATTAACACGTGCATTGGGTACTGAGAAAATCACTTGATCTAAGAATAATTAACAAACTCTCAGTCGAATAACGTTTAACAGACTCACGAGAACTTCACTTGACAAGAAAAATGATTTTTAATTTTTATAAAAATATGACTCAGCAATATATTGAGTCACACAGTAATTGCATTCAGATCGGCGGTTAGCACATTGACACGAAGTTTTCAGTTAAGGATTATCTTGGATAAATGCCAATTCAAGAATGATCTTGTATTTAAGTTTTTCTGGTGACTATTTTAATTATCATATCAAAAAGTTATACATTATTTGAAACAGTTTTACTCTCATTTATATCATAAAACCAATTTATAATTAATGTTATTATCGTGACATTAGTTCATTAATATATACACTTTGTTTAAATTTAGCACACGGATGCTTAATTTCTCATTTAAGAATATAACTCCCGATTGATTAAGCTATCAGAGTCATCAATTAAAGCTACTGTATTTTTACAATAAATTCATTTATCGTCGAAATCAATTACGCAACGCACTTCGCACTATCGAATAACATCGAAGCCGACATCGGCTTTTGTAACTCCAGCAAACCAATATTTCACGCGAATAGAATGCCACTCTTTTTTTTACAAACCACGCGCAAAACCAGTCGCTGTCGTCGACGTCGAATAAAGAGCACGAAAAAAGCTTGATATTACTTTTGAAAGATACACACACACATACATACACAAGGCGAGCGTGACGTTTCATAAAGTCGCACGACAAATAACTCGATACCCAACAACGACGACGACGACGACGACGACTCGATTAAAGATAGAACGCAGCCGGAGAAGCAGAACTTTAACCCAGTTCCTCAAACGTACGAAACACGTGAATTCATAACGTGATCTGATTACCGGCTAACAAGCAACCGACTGAGAGAGAGAGAGAGAGTGCGAGTTTAGCGCAAAACAAGTCGACGGTGTGATGAACGGTTTTTCGTCACCGTCATCCTCCTCGTCTTTGACTTTTGCTCAAATTAGAAGGTACCTGATGTGTGCACTCAGAATATACAGACTAGGTGTTACGACACATCTACGAAAGCTTTGCGACAGTACATATCTGTGTATTCTTGAGTTTTTGAAGCTTTGCGTATACTTTATCCACAATTTCATAACGATTATTTATTTTAATAAAATAATTTTATATCATCTTTTTTCTTTACTGTAATCCAAGAGTTGATACCCATTGAAACTCGAAACCAATAGATTATAACGTTAGTACATTGTTATTCTCATTTTACGTGAACGGTATCGTTTTTCATGTATATGCAGGAGAGGAAAAGTATTTTTCACATTTTAGCATACGTATTTTTCAAAATTATGTAACTGTAATCGTATTAACAGCATTGAACGTTGAAAGTTAAAGCGAGAGGAGCTTAAAGTACAGCCGTGGCATAAATAAAGTCGAGGGGCAGCAGCAGTAGCAGCAGCAGCAGCAGTAGTGGCTGCAGAGTGGTTGCATAAGAAAAGTAGCTTTTGCGATGATGAGATGGTCGAGGTTTACGGAAGGAATATATTTCTCCGGCAAATGGCTTTATGAATATCCTCAAACTTTTATTGAATAAGTCATTTCACCTTTTTTTATCGTTCACGCGCGTCTCTTCTCTCTTCTTTCTTACATTCAAACGGTACTTGCATGATTTTCGAACAAGAATAGTATGAAGTTTTCGTTTTTTTACAAAAGCATTATATTTGCATAGCATTTATGTGTAGAAATATACATTTATGAAAGGAAATTTCAAAAAAAATTTCCAACATCTTCATAAATGTAATTTATTGGCAATTTTAATGTTCGAAAGTAATTTACAAGTAATTATATAAGAAGTTAATTATACAAGTAAATATAATTTAAAATTATCAATATTTCGGACGGGCAAAGTAAATGTGTATTGAAAAAATTTATCATAAGCAAATACTTTTCTTGCCATACAAAGAAATATATAGAAGAATAACTTTCTTTTCACAATTTTCTTTATTATATCTTATCATTGTATACAATTAGGTCAATAGCTAAGTAAAAGTTTTTCCTTGTAATATAATTCTACGCAAATGGTTTTTTCGTCCAATTAATATTGAAATTTGCGTTAAAGAAGTGAACGTTTCTTGTTATCCATATATGAGGTCCATTAATCTAGATTTGAGGACGACTTGAGAAAAGTTTCTCACATTAGAATTACAAATTTTTTCGGACACGCCTCTTCCTCATCGAAAACAAATGGCGACGTCACACCGACGAGTCAAGAAAATAACGTTGAAAAATATACGATAACGTTATCTAGCATCATACGAAATTGTCAGAGCCGGAATCAACATATTCACCGAATTTTTTGTACAAGCAGTATAAGTTACAACAAATTTTTAAATACATTATAAAGTATTGCTCATACAAGTGGATATATTTTTACTACAATTTCTTTTTGACAAGAAGTCATTCAATATCTGCAATTATCTACTCCATTCGTAAATTATAACACTGTCACTTATGCATATTTATACTCAAAAAGAATTTTAAAATCTTGCTATACCAAAAATTCAACTAAAATAACAATTGACGCATTTTTAATTTTACTTTTTTCAACGTTATCTCCTTTTATAAAAATACAACGAAATAACAGCCGCACGATAAACAAGATAAACAAAATCAAACTTTATTTTGAATATATGAATTTCCTTCTATACAACAACACAAGAGTATTTGTGAGAAGAAAAGCACACACGCCATCTTCAGCGCGTTTGGCCGCGCTATATTTTCAATATTCACGTCGAGCTGTAAAAAGGCAGCCAAGCATAAAGCGAGGGGCGCGCGCGACTCAAAAGCCAAGAAGAATTGTCGAAGAAAAGGGGTGACACATCCCAGTGCGGCTCTCCCGAGAAGCAATAGAGGAGCGTCTTGCCTCGTAAAGCCATTGACCCGCAAACCTTGTTCGTGTCCGACACGCACACATATAGTACAGTGTAGCTGCGCCATGGTGCGTCGCTTAAGGAGGGAAAACGCGTTCCCGTCGTCGTGACGCGACGCTTTCCTCCTCCTCCTTCTCCTTCCTCTTCTCTATATACACATCTATCTCTTCTTTCTCCTCCGTGCAGCTCACGCGTTGAATTTCCATTTTATCCGTGGCACTAGCGTACAAGTCGCTGTGTCGCGGACCTTCGCTCGGGCCCTATAGTATAGCTCGCGCCTGCGTGACTGCGGGATATTGACCCACTTCGAATTTCTCTTTCTCTCTCTCTCTCTCTCTCGCTCTCTCGCCTGCGCGTGTATATTTTCGGTAGAGAGAAGAGGGGAGAGAAAGGGAGAGGATCGTGTGTTTTTCCTTGCGCACCGTCTTCCGTTTCTTTTTTCTCCCCTTCTTCGTGTCTGTAGCTTTTCTCTATACGACGTTCGATAGTGGGTGGGTGAGTCGATATACGTAGAGGTGAGCGCGCGCGCACGTCGCCGCCTTCTTGGTCTTTTTGGATTTCGAGGATTGTCAGGTTTACGAGGCACTTGAGTGGAAGCGGCTTCGATCGGATGGCGCTCAACTGTATAGGTATATATTGCTACTTTCGAAGTGATATTTAATTGGCACGAGGTTTTATTGAAGTTCGTTCGTCGTTGTGTGTATACACATTGTTTTTAATCGAATCCAAAATAATGGCTGTGATTTGATGGCGGTATAATTTGTAAATTTATTATGGAGAGTATTATACAGTTACTTCTTCTTTAAAAGTCGTTGATCAATTAGAAAAATTAGCTCGTAAATTCAGTTTGACATGGTTAGTGCCACTAAAGCATCAGTCGACTACGACATCAATCTTTTTAATGTCGTCCAAAAAAAACTTGACTTGTCTACGTCACTGTTCGGACTACTTTAGAACTTTATTATCCTGATTATTCACGATTAAAATATTATAACTCAGTGTAAAACATTTTACACTAGATAAATTAACAGCAATCAATGTTAATACCGATAAAAAAGATGACATCAAATTTCTTGTACATACTCCAATTCAAAACTTCGCACGTTCTCCGTAATCAAGATCTCTCGTAAGTCAAACTAATTTAACACAAATTAGCCGCGCCAACTTCACTCCGACAGCGATGAAATCCACAAACAAACAAACAACTGAGCACATACTACTCGAAAAACTCTCTTCCTCTCTCTCTCTCTACTCCTTGAAACATACACACACACCTTTCACTTTATTTATTCGACGAAATGTACATAACAGCACCAGTCCGCCTAAACATCGTTCGATTTCCAAAGGATCTCCAAGCCGACCGTTGTTCACATTATATATCCGCAGAGCAGCAGACGAGAGCAGCAAGTATATAAGTAGGTATACGCCTTCGAAAATAAAAGGCTTATTTATAAATCTTCGCGATCGTTGCGCCGCACGCAGACGCGCATCATATACATCACATGAGAGAGTTCTCGCGAGAAAGCGCGCGCGCGCGCGCGTGTTAGTGCGCAACACCTTAATACCTCGTGTAAGTAAATATAGATAGATTCATCGACTTTAAGCCGTATAAAGAGAGGAAAACCTGCCCGAGCGACTGGACACGCGGACGCGATCGCGTTACGACCCTACGTAAAGCCGACGTATAGTATAGTGTCCTAAGATTGCGACACAGGGATAAGCTGTATTTTTTTTTACTCCGCTTAGTTTAGCTATTAGTAGTAGATTTTTAAAGTGCAGCGCTTGTTTATTTTTCTTTTAAAAAAACGGCAGTATTATCAACGTTAATCAATCGAATAATTGCCAAATTTGTTGCATGATTTTGCACTTTTACTTAGTTTCCGTATACATTTTTGATTCGTTAAAAAATTATGGATATATTTTAAAAACACTTTATCTCGAACGTCTAATTGCCTTAATAAGATCAGTTTAACTGTAATCATCGCCGATAAATGCACATGTTTAAGTAAACACTTGATATGGCCAGCTGGGAGTTTAAATTTCTTTTTTAACTTGATAAAGTGTGTGTATGTGTGTGCGGTTGAAAACTGCCTTTCCCGAATGAAATGAAAAGCAAACTGTGGTGAAAGTTAGCGAGTTAACACGGGTACTTATGTGAGTTAGTATAGATAAAGCTCAGCAACGCTAAGTCTATAACGTCTGATGGGATAAGAAGCTCATCTGTGCCCTGATATATATAATAATAACTATGTATCAGTTTGTAAAACTTTGACCCTGTTTTCCTTAATTTTCCCTTCATTACAGGAACTTCGTAAATCATCGATTTTTTACGCTACACTCGACAAATGTGTCCATAAAAAGGTATAGTCACATTAATAGTTCTTACGTAACTCTTTTGCACGACTTTTCCACGTTTTTCCAGTTCTTATCTAAATTACTTCTTTCAATGCAAAGAAAAAGCTATACTCGTTGGCTTTTGGACGATGCAATGGTAATGACTCAAATACATTTGAATAGAAATAGAAATAATCAATTCATTACGATAAATAAAAAAGACTCGTAATTCGCAAAAGTTTTACGAAAAAAAGATATTAAAAGTTTTTTTTCAATATTAACGTTACGCTGTAATAAGTTTTAATGTCTCTAAAAAAATAATTTGAAAAGTATTCAATGCTATTATATACATGAGAAAAAATGGTGCGGTAAAAAATACTGCTTTTTTGTACAGGTAGGCTGTAGTCGTTCTAAAAGTTTACCATCCAACTTAGTAAAAATGATTAAAAGAGCAATAATATTCTATAATTATTTGTAAAAACTGCTACAAAGAGAACCTTTATTTTACTAAATTTAGTAAATTGGTCTCCATTTTACTCTGGATAAAATGAACCATCACAACAATCATAACAATGATTATGTCTTTAAGAACTCAAAATCTTGCTTCTTCTCATTTTTAAGAAAACTCAATCGATTAATTTTCCATCCTACCTCCGTCCAGAATCGCATCAACCATCCATTTCATATACATATCGAAAGAGAGATAGAGAGACACACACATACATCACTACCGCCTACACAAGTGTACACGTGCCCACGTGCTCGGGCTTCCGCTGCACATGGACAAGACACGCGCTAGCGCGCCAATGACACGTCGGTCCTCCCCCCTCATTCCCTTCTCTCCTTGCATTCTCGTGCAAATAAGCCGTCATAATTAACGAGCGCTCTCGTCGCCTTTTTTGCGTTTGCGCGCGCGCGTCTGTGAAGCTGATTGCGCGGAAGTCACGAGCGAGCGGGACGCGTTGAATGGAACTTGATTGCCGTTCTGCGTTTTTAGGGTGGGGAGGGGCAGTAGGAAGGCACTTTGGTCACGGGGGGGTTAGAAGACGTGGAATTTTGAGTGCGGTAGCTGGGATTTCATAGCAGAGAGAATTTTTAAGGGAGAATTTTATGGTTGAAAGAGTGCGGAGACCAAAGTTTTGGATAGTTTTCATTACAAAGTTTTAGTCGTGTTTTAATTAAATTTGATGTATTATATTATATGTTGGTGAATAAAGGTTGTATTATTACATAGTCGTAGAGTTAATCAAAACTTGGGTTGGATAAAAGTCCAATTATACATGTTGCACAAATGGGTCAAAAATTTGAATACTTCAAATTAAAGTTTTATGTACGTATGTAAAATTTAGATATTTACGGACTTTTGTACACTAATTAATGAAAACTTTTTTAAACAATTTTATTTTTGTAAGTACGAAATTTTAACAACGATGAGCAAAGAGAAAGGTTAAACACGAAATGTTTGAAACTTCATGAAAAAAAGCATTGCGAGTATTTAGATGGTCCAATTATTTTTTTCCTTTTTTTTAAGAGCTGTTCTAAAAATAATTGAGTTCACTCAACTCACGAGAAGAAGGTCAAATTGGAGCATATTCGTCTTGAATGCACTAAAAGGTTTAGCGTTGAAATTTTTTTCCTACTTCAAGAAAAACATCAAATTAGAAAATGGAAATTTTACAATTAAGAATATCCTTATTTTTTCATATTGTTGAAAATTTTTTTTCCAGTTCCACTCTTGATGAAAAAGTTGTTATTTTAACACCAAAGTTTATTAAAATAAATCGCAAAAACCGTCATTCTATTTAAAACTTGATGATTTCAATAATAATCATGAGGCTATTTTAAAAGTGTCTTTGTGTTAATTATAAAGTCAACGTGTTAAGTATTTTAGTAATTTTATTCAAATATTACGCTCTGCCTATAGTCTTGTAGGAACAAACATATTATGCTGCAGTAAATTATTTTACAGCCGTGCAATAAAAATAAAATTAGTTTTGCTTAGATATTCTCTCGAAATTATAAAACAATTTGTTTCTTAAAGTTTATTTTTCTAAAAGAATTTAATTGTTGAATAATTGTCATTTATTACAACTTACTTATTATTTGTCAATTATAAAACCTATAAATTGAACAACTTTAAGAAATTTAACATCCCAGAAAAAAACGTCAAAGTGGATTTCGACGAAACTCATCGATTATTCACGAAACAATCGAAACATGAATATTCTGCAAAATAATCGTTTTATTCCAAAGTAAAATTTTCGGAGTAATTTTCTGCAGCTATACTGCATCTACGAAGAAAATTAACGACAGCCTGGCACATAACCTCAAACCTTGTGAGCTGAAAATTTTCGACACTTGCTCAAATATCAACGGAAAACACTTGAGACCTCGGTAACAAACATCCGCAGCGACTGTGCAACCAACCTAGTCTTCCGAAAAATCTGCCCTTGCCCCACCCCTTTGTCATACACACACATACACATTTACGACGTATAATGCTATACACATCGGAGGGCACGACCCTGCGACCCACCGACAACACCTCGACGACTCTTCTTCATCGAGAGAGCATATCACCTGCGACCGACCGCTGCGGCGCTCCTCGCCCCGGAGCCTTCCCACTCTTTCTCTCTCTCTCTCTCTCACTCTTGCTCGGGTGGCGGCGGCAGCTCTCGTGCGGCAGCAGCAGCGGCGGCGGCGAGAGTTGCCGTGACGCGAAAATGGCAGCCGTGCGCTTGTATATGTGTGCCTCGCGCGCGCGTGCGGCCGCCCGGAAAAACGGGGGATGGGCCGCTGCTGCTGCCCTCCTCCTCTTCCTTCTCCTCATCATCGTCGCCTTCTTCTTCTTCGATTTCCCTTTAGCAGGAGAGTAAACGCGTGCGTCTTCTTGTTTCCATGCCCGAGAAAAATGTAGGTGAAGGGACGGCACAGGGCCGATGGGCGGGCGAGATTATAGGGAGAGAGAGAGAAAGAGAGAGAGGTGTATGCCTCGAGGGAGGAGGTCGAGTGTATGGGTATGTCGTCGGGCGCTCTCGGGAGGAGAGAGGGAGAGGATCGATCATTTCGACGGTACGGCATGGGAAGACTCGAGGATATTCGGGCTTTGCCGAAAGATCGATTGTTGTTTATATAAAACATTCAGGATAATGATGCTCATTTAAATGGAAATTGAGAAAGTTTACAACAATTTTTAAACACTTTCTGACATTTAAATCAGAGAAATGTATAATTTTGCCTGGAACCAGGCAACGAACTTTATACGGAACGAAATAAAACAAATGAAAGAAATGATGAAATATACGGGTACAATGACAGACGATGGGAATAGATTATGTGTATACGCATGTACACAGCAAGTAGGAAGAGGCTTTTCCATTTCGCGACCCTTGAACTTCTGACAGCCTCGACCGAGTCATCGTTCCCCGTTTGTCGTTTACGGTTATGTCCGTGCGAGTGAACGAGAGCGAAAGAGAAAAAAAAGAGACGGCAAAAGCACTGCAGAAAAAATCCCAACTAAGGAAACTCCGAGGCAAAACTCGTGCGTATCCGGAAAATTAAAAGCAAACGTCGTCGAACTCTTATACACATAACGCTGCTAAAACACACTCATTCTTTTCAAAGAATTTCCTTGTTTGTTTATTTAATTTGAAAAAAAAAGTGGGCTGTCAAACAATCGAGCAGGCAAGTGCTCGATGAGCAGGACTGACAGTTTCATGTGATAATAATTAAAGAGAAACTCGTTGGGAGTATCGCTCATATTGATTTCTGATAATCAATAAGAAGCAAAATCAGAATTTCTTAATGTTCTTTGTACAGAAGCTTGTGTTATTTGAAAGCATATTGTAATTTATAAAAACGCAACTAATGTCAAGGAGTCGGAACATTGATGCTCACATTTTTTAGGTATTATTTTAAAATATTTAGTCGATAGTTACATGTCAGTCCAGTTATATTTCAACAAAGTCTATTTCAGGTAACATTGAAACCTTTCAAGGAACATCCGGTGCTGCTCAATAGTTAGAAATTTGAAATTGACTTGCTATTAAAGTTTTCAGAAATTGTCGATTGATATGCATAACTGTTGAGAATACTGTCAAATGCAGCTACAATGTAACTGATTTAAACATAACCTTAAAAACATGAGCATTGCCCAAGCAATAACAAGACTTATACACAATTTTTATCAACATTAAAGAGCCATGATACAATTTCACTGAATATTCATAATGTAATCTTTCAAGAAAGTCAAATTTATTGAAGTAATTTGTTGGTTGATTAATTGTATTCTGAAATATTTATATTTCTAATATTATAGAAAATAAAACTTCTTAAGTTTATTTTCTTGTAAATATTTCAAATATTGAGTGGGTTTATTTCAGAAGTCAATCTAAATAAGTAAAGAATTTATTGAAATACAGCATTAAATTAAAAGCAAATAAGATTTTAATCTTATCAATTAAATTAAAGTTAAATTGTTTAATAGAACAAGTTCTAAAGCACATTGATATTTGGTAGTTTGACTGAAAAATTTTATGGACTATGTATATAAATAAGTTATATACACTGGATGTTGCAAGATGTAATTTAGTTGAGTGCAAAATTCAATTGTAAAATTAGAATGTCAAGAAAGTTCATATGAATCATTTTTCTGTCTTTGCTGACAATTCAAAAATTTTTTTCTTGTACTTCAGAAGCAACTTCAAGTTAAATGCTTTTACAAAACAAAAAATTCATTCTGCAAACAATGCAGTTGTATTCAAAAAGTGACACGTTATTACATCAACTGAAATTTGTAACTTGCACATACACTTTATTAAGTCATGATCTTGAACCAGCTGGAATGTATATATATGTTGAGTGAGTTGAGAAAAAATTCTTTATGTAACAACAAAGCAATAACTTGTTTCAGGTGCACTGGCTTATAACAATCATAGTACGTATATAAATACATATATATATATATATATATATATTTCTTTCTCTTAATTAAATCAAGTGCATCTTTTATTGCACAAGTTAAATGTATCAGTTAAAGTGAATTTTTTAAATACATCTACATTAGTCTAATGTGTGTAGATATTAATAGGAACATTGTGTGATGAACTTTAAGTCACCTCATCAAATACGCATGTGTCAATCAGTAAAATTTCAATGTTCTCTTGCCAATAACAGCAATATAACAAAAGATGAAATTCAGTGAAAATGTATCTGTATACTTAGGAAAATGAATATCTAGGTGGTATATATCTCATCTTATGGTACTCACTGCTTATCTTCATTCCACCAAGTGGCGGGTTAGCTGGAGGCTTATTGCCCTCGGCGAAGGAGGTGGTCCTAGGTCGGCCGCTCATCCTGCCTATTGCTCCACCACTGGCCGCCACCTCGGCCACACCACAACCTCCTCCTCCTTCTCGTCCCTGTTACCCTGTTGGGCCTCAACTTCTTCGCTGCAACTTTTGCCTCTCTGGCTTTCTCTCCGCTGCTACTGCTGCTGCCTCTACCTCTGGTGTCTCTCTTCTTGCTCACACACTCCAAACTCGAACCACCCTGCCAATAGTCTTGCTCACTCTGTATAGCATGCACGAAAGCACTATTACATACGCCAATATATACTCCGCAGCAACTCTTTATCACATCTCGCACACCGAATACTACTACACACTGCTCTTCCTAGCCAAATGACCTATCGAAGGAGCTCCTGGCACACTCAGCTAATGACACGTCGTGGCTCAGGCTCTGCTGCTGCGAAGTCCTCCAGAAGGGGCCAGCGAGTGCCTAGGAGGGTGGTCCTCTACAGGAACACGAACTCCTGGTGAACACGATTGGCCGTATAGACGCTGAGGAGGATGGCTGACGGGCGCGCCACGCGCGTGTGAGCGAGAGAGAGAGCGGCGAAGAAAGGCCTCTCTCTTCTCCTCGCTCTCTCCGTGTGCCTGCCTGCCTGCTTGGCTGCGTGCGTGCGTGCGTACGTACGTATATGCCAAGTCGTCGCGCGCGGGCAACTGGCTGCACGTATACGCGTATATCCGGGGCCTGGCGCCGCCGCCGCCGCTGCTGCTCCTCGTCCGGGCCGCGCGCACTCGCTCGTTGGCTCCTCGGTCCGTCCTCTTCGGGCGCACACGACACTGGGCGATGGGGAGGCGGCTACTGCGGCCTGCTGCTGTCGTCGTCCTCGTCCTCCTCGTCCGTCGTCGCCGAGAGCTGCTCACACTCTCTTCTCTTCTCTCCTCCCTCTCTCACTCTGTCTCTCTCTGTCTCTCCTGCGAGAGGCTCGAGAGCAGTCGTGTAGGCGAGAGCGCGGAGCGAACCGACGTTTTCCGAAAGGCGAGTACGGCCGCGTGCGCAGGAGTCGCGCACGCGCACTATGTCCGTCGTCCGCCTTCTCCTTCTCTCTTCTTCTCGCGCTCTCTCTTTCTCTTACGCGCAGCTGTGTGCCACTCTATATCCTCGTCTCTCTCTCGCTCTTCCACTATACTAGAAAGAGAGAAACGGACGCGCGCGCGCGTTCGCGCGGCCACGGAGAGCTCGGGAGAAGCGGATCCTTCTCTCTCTCCTTCTTCTTTGGCTCCCTTTCCTCTCTGCCACCGCCGTTGCCGCCGCTGCTGCTGCTGCTGCTACTGCCTCACCCGCGCGAGGGAGCCTAAAAACAGACACGTTTTCGATTCGTCAGGGATGTGACAGAAAGACACAAGCGTTCGCGCGTTAAGCCAAGCAATTATTAGGTGTCTTTCTTTTGGGGGTGGAGGTGGCGCGGTGCGGTGAATACCTTCGTGGTATATAGGTACACCTAGCTAGACTCTCGCTTGAAGAGGAGGGGCTACGTCCGGGAAAAGCGGGTAAACGCGTCTGCGTGATACGAGGGAGTTGACACGGGAAATCGTATACATGTGACCATTTTCCACTCGTCGTCTATATAGCTTTCTACCTTGCAACCAAAGCGCGCACCCGACAACAATATAAAAGCTTGAAAGCTGACGTTTATAGCTGGAAAATCTATATGGAGACCGCGAGATTCCAAGAATCCCGTTTCCGGATTTCGTATTGATCACAGCTATAGTGAAAATATCGAATGCGCGAGACGTGAAAAGCCCTCAAAGTGTGCCATTAGGCTTTGCCCACAACGCACGCGATTCCTTTTTGCGTATCAGCGTAGCAGAAGAGACTTGCGCTGCTTTTCGCGAGAGCTTGCGAAAAACGAAGTATACATATATACCAACCTATATAGTTACGCACCGTACGAAGCTGATGGGAAGTTCTCTATCTCTCTCTCTCCCTCTCTCTTTCCACGCGCGTACACTGACTTACCTCCGTCTTACCCAGCGTAACGTTACAACCTTATTTACAAATACATCGAAAGTTTGGAGGAGAGCGGAGAGAGAGTCGACCGTACGGGCGAATGTGGGGTTATGTATGCCACCTAACCTAGACGCGATAGCGCGCGCGCGCACTGTCAACTGCGTAGGCGTGCAAGAGAAGCGCGACGAACGGTATATAACTTATAATGTAGGCCTTTCCGACAACACGACACAACGGGGATGACACAACTTTGAAGGCTTTTTCGCGTACTTAGTTCTGTTTGGTTTTTTTTCTCTTACTTGCAGGGAAGAAAAAGAGGACAGGGCCCTGCGCAGTCCGTCAGCTACACTTTCCCTCGTACACCTCGACTGGCTTGCTCTCTGCTGCCGCTCTCTGGTGCACACACGCACGTACCTTCGCGCACACTCGACTCTTTCTCACTCTCTGCTGCTGCTGCCTACACCGCCGCCTCCGCCGATGCTACCTCCTCCTCGGCATTCCACCAGACGGGCGCGCACCACCTTCTGTATATATATATTATGAGCGTGGTGCAGTAATGCTCTGCTGCAACTGCTCCTACGCGGCTGCCCTTCGCGAGCGATTATTTGCGCGATGAAGAAAAACACGCGCGCGCACGCTCGCGAGGTGTATATATATATACAGGACTGTATACGCGGCAACTGTATAGAAACGGAGGACGAAGGGACGGAGACAGTGCGCGAGAGACACGGGCACACACCACACGCACATACACTCACACAAAGAAGAGCGAAGAGTTGCGCGCGCGCGTGCCGATAGTTTGTCTCGCTTGCACTCTCTCGACCAACAGCAGCGATGATCACGTACGCACACTTCTATCAAGCGAGCGCAGAGGCAGAGCGCGAGCTGCTGAGAGCGGAGAACTCGAGGCTTGTGTGTGTATTAAGGGGGTTCATCCAATTTTCCATTTATTTGGGAAGTGTTTGAAATTTTCGTCACATGTAAGTGACATCATTATCTATATGATATCCTCTGAAAAAAGGACCTAGCTTCACCGTTATCGAGATATTAAACGGCAAAGTTGAACATTTTAACACGGTGTCTTATGGGACTGCGTACGCCTGCAAGACCGTTACAGCCTATAACTTGGAAGTTATATTTGGCGTTTTTCTGAAAAACTAATATGTTATTAAGATCAATAATCAGAATATCATATCAGAAATTCAGAGAGCCTAGCTTCACCGTTTTTAAGATATTGTAGTTCAAACTTGCAATATTATGTGTACGACCGCGCGTGCAGGGCTCTGCTGGAGTGGTGGGGGTAACACAAAGACGAGCGCCGCTGTGTGTACGCGCTCACATACGGGCACGGAGCTTTGTGTGCTTGCCAGTCCCGTATAAATACGCGCTCTACCAATGGAAGTGGGGGCACCATGCGAGTAAACTTGCGTGTGCGCGGTGTGGGGCGACATTGATTCTTGATACGTTCCTCATCGGATAAACCCGTGTATAGCCCGTGCCGCCGCCGCCGCCGCCGCCGTCGATGTATGCTCTGCTGCGCAATAGAAAGAGAGAGAAGAGATAATCGAAAAGAGCCGCGCGCGGCGCGCTGCTACCACTGCACGCGGCATCCTAGGGTGTGTGGAGATATATGCAGGATGATGCGATGGTTACGTAGGTGCGGATCGCGTTCATTGACAAATTTTAAAGTAGGTGTAAGGCAAAAAATTGTTTTTGCGGTGAGGTGAAAGAATGAATGTGTATAGGAAAATCGAACAATTCGTAATTTTATCCGTACGATGCAGTTTGCTGTAGGTATAGGTATAGAGATGTAAAGGTATGAATGAATGATTGGGAGAGAACGATTGATAAAGGAAGATTGATACATCGATTTTGCTTATTATACTTAGCGTAAATTTACATATATTGTTAGGGTCACAACAAGAAGGAAATTTGTATTGAAGAAATTTTTTATTTTTTTGAAAGACTATTTTTATATCAAAATATTTATATTTTGCTATTTTTAAATAATGTAAAAATAATTTTGTATAAGTAATGCAGTAAAAATAGTAACAATTTAATTCTTCAATGTGTTATTATTATATTGATAATTTTATTAGAACATGATATAAAATTATTGATATACGATTTTCTTAAGGCAATTTTAGTGAAAAATGTAAGAGTATGGTTTATTTATCATAAATTTATTAAATAACATGTAGTAAAGTTAAAAAAGAAAAATTATACTAAATTTCATATTTTATTATAATTATGCTAGTATAAAATGAATAAATATTTGTTTATAACTATAATAAATATCTTGCTCGTAAAGATCTTTGAAGTTAAACTTTAAATTCTTTCGATTAGTTCTTTTTTATATACAAATACAATCACCGCCAATATTTTGGCTGATCCAGCTCAAGTAATTGATGACTTTCGTATTAATTCCTGGAAACTTAGGTCTCGCGCAACCATTTCCATTTGAGACAAGACCTGTAACAAATTTATTGATTTAAATTTATTTAAAAGTTGAAAGTATATTGTTGATTTACGGCATAAATCGAAAAAAAATTTGAGTATCGAAATTCAACGATCATGTCGAATAAATACTCATTTTTATACAAGAAAATTTATTGTTATTCATGTGTGCTTCATAGCTATACATACCTGCAACTACCATACGTCCATTGACACGCACGTGAACTGGGCCACCACTGTCACCCTGAAACAATGAAAATAATATTGAATATACGATTCTCAATAAAAATCGTTAATTTTTAAATGAAAACAATCAACTAACTCTACAACTGTCCTTTCCTCCTTCCATGAAACCAGTGCAGAACATATTTTTAGTGACCCTTTCTGGTTTATAGAAAGATTTTGCGCATTCTTCTGGCGACATAATAGGTAGAACCACTTTGTTCAATTCTTCATTTCCTGGCTTTGTATAAGGGAGATTCTCTTGAGTACGTCCCCATCCAGCAACAAGAGCATTGGTACCATTAAAGTTTTGTCCTATAAAAAAAAGCAACTTTTTTATGTGCCACAGAACTTGCGTATTACAAAACTACGTGGTAACGTAATAAAATCATAGAAATGTTATTTTTTTCTGTTCGTAATTATCATCAATTAGGTGGCTTAAAAGCATTTTTAATATATCAAATATAAAATTTGAAATGTATAATCAAAATCACTGAAATTGTAGTACGCTTTAAAAAATTGATTACATAATGAAACAGAAATAAAAAGTGGTCAATTCTTTTGACTATGTATTTTGACCTCTCAAATATGAAACCTGCGCCAGAATTGCTTCATTGTCGATTTTTCCGTACCTCAAAAATCAAAGTAAACAAATTTTTTTTTGAATCTACAAAATAATATAGCATTATTATGTGTTTTTTTTAAACCTATTTTAGAGCGTTCTTTTACGATTTTTTCCTTTGAGATCTAAATTAGTCAATTTTGGAAACATAAAGAGTTTTTAAAATAAAAACAAAAGGTTTAGTTTCTTTTTCAAGATATTTTTAAAAAGTTTAAATTTCTTGATTACACTTATAAGATTTTACTATTTTTCAATTTAATTAAAATCAGCTGAAACTGTATATGCAACAATAAGGTTTTTGAATTTATTCAAAAAGTAAAATGTTTGATTTTTAAATAACTATCATTCGAAATATGTAATTGCTATAAAACTTACCTTCGCTGGGTAAGCACACTCTTTTAACAGTTCCAGTAAATTGTACGGGTGCGTCTAATTCGATGAGTGCAATGTCATTGTTGTAAAAGACGCTTTGGTACTGAGGATGTTGAATTGCCGATTTAGCTCGACGTTCTGTTCCATCGGCCATTTTTACAACAAAACCGCTCACTTCTTTACTGAAATTAGAATCATATATCTTTATTGTAATAGTTACACTTTTTCATTATAGCTCTATGTAAAACATGCATATATATAATAACATAAAAGTACCATTGATTGGCGATTATCAAAGTTTAGAGTTAGATCTTACAGTAGTTCAACGTGTAAACATTTTTTTCTAAATATTTAATTGAAAATATTAAAATGTTATATTTTATATCATCGACATAAATTAATTAAATAACCACACGTATCAATGCACTAGAGATTGGCCTTTATAGAAAAAAAGAGTTCAAATATTCTTAAATTTCTCGTCAATACCGGTCTTCCTTACCTACAATAAACTATATAAAACTTTCTTGATCTAGAATACGTGACAACTTTAAACATACAATGAAACAATGTTATTTGAAATCCACAAAAATGTATATTCTTCGTAGTAGATGAATGGTACAGCAAATATGACAATACAAATTTTAATTAATTATCTCTTATTGAAAGGATTATAAGAAAATAATGTATTTTTATTAATGCAGCTTCGAAAAGATACGATTAAGTGTATGCGGCCAATCATTGATACACGAATGTTGTCGATTAAACATTGACACTTTATCTTATTTCATCTAACTTAAAAAATGAATATGGTTTGTAAAAAATTTATTTTAATCATAAACTTACCGTGTAAGGCAGTGCGCAGCAGTTAAGATGTAATTTGGGGATATCAAACTTGCCCCGCAGTGAGCTTTGTCAGCATAATCGAGCTTGATCAACCAGGGAAATTCAATGTGACTCGCACGATCTCCACCAACTATTCTGTTCTTTTTGACAACTCCACATTCTGTTAATAATTATTAAAATATTACAGTACTTACACATTTTGATATATTCTTATAAATGTTATCGTCTTATCGTTATTATATTCATGGCCATTAAACCATAATGCCTATATAGAGAATTATATTATTTACATACCACAGGAACTGCAGATATTCATCGCTCCATTTTGTCTTTGATATTGATTCTGTGAATAAGAAAATAAACTTTAAAGTAGTATTTATAATAAATTTATGATATTTGAGAAGTTATTATTAGTAAAAAATAAAAAAATGCGAATAAAAATGTTTTGTTCGAAAAGAGTAAAAAAGTTATTAATATAAAAATTCATCTATCCAAAATTGTGACATTCAGTGTTTTTATTGTAATAGACAGATAAATAAGCAATTTCAGAACTGAAAAATCTGAAACTGCAGTATCTAAAATAATCAAAAGAACAAAAAAAAATTTTGTAAGTGGTACCGCTAGTAAATCAAACTTACAACTTGTTGAGATGCTTCAGAAAGAACAATCAAACAAACTGCGATGCAGAATGTACAGCTCCAAATGACTGTCTTCATTATGTGTTAAACTTCACCACCTTCTCACTAAATTGGTACCATGTAACTAAATAATATAGATCACTTGCACCTTATATAGTAGCTGATCATTACGTCTTTAATATTTACGGAAGATAAGATAATTAAATTTATAATCAAATAGTATTCAGTAATGTAAATGAATATTTTATGAATGGTAAGAAGCATTATCAAAATCAAATAATAATACATGTATGAAGACAAATCCTCCTATATATTCCTATCTTTAAAAAATGATGGATTTGTTGTGAAATCATTTTATTCGTGATTTGATTTGTTGGAGTATATGGGCTGCTTGGTTACAAAAAAAAGTGGCGCGCGAAGCGCGCTTAGAGATGACTACCTAGTATATAAAAAATTATAAAAAATGAACGTTTTTCTGCACAAATTCTTATTAAAACAAATAAAATATTAATATTATGTCTGTATTAACTTTTAATGTTTACTTATGATAACGTTCAGTGGTTTATTATTTCTTTCGATTCCTCTGTCAAACTGGTGATTTATTTCCATTATCTACTTTTTGAAGGTTATGTTAGAGAAAAAATTAAAACACTTGATTAAATTTTACCCTAGTGTATTGTGTACGTGAGACTGATTTTTTTAAATTAGTTATAATAATGTGTATTCTACATAAGAACTATACTTTTTTTAAATGCACAATAATTTTGATTCAAAAATACAAATAATTAAGTTTCTTATTTCTTTGATTGAAAACTCGTAATACGTAATATTTATAAAATAAGTACACACGTACACAATAATACACGTGCATTTAATAGGTATTACAGATTTTATCTTTCAATAGATAAATAATGAATTCTAATTAAATATCAGATGGAATATATTAACTACTGTATATTACTGTATAAATATTAATAATTACTATGAATTATGAATTTACGATATCGAACAAACTAATTAATTCGATGATTTATCGACAGAAAATTTTCGGTCTGTTGATTTTTAAAGTGAAAAATGATAATGTGAATATTTAACACGAACCATTTACAAGATTTTGGTTTCGAAAAATCGGGAAGATAGATTTAGGGATCAAAAATTGTATGAACTCATCTTGAACAATGCGTGTACTAAACTATTAAAAACCTTTTAATATAAAAAGCATTATTATTTGTATTTATAACGGTATCATTAATTATGATACTTATTTATTTAGAATCTGCAACGTTAGGAAACACGAAAAATAAGCAATGAAACTTAACATGTGGTAGCGGGATTCTAAGTTTATTCGATTTCACTAATCATTTACAGTATAGGTACTTTGTCATCATCGTGATTGCAACCACTTGAATAAAACCATAATTTTATTAAAAGCTATATATAAACCTGACTAAAGGATTAATTTGGAAGTACATTCTTCAAAATAGAATTAAACTTATTCCAGAATATTTCCATTTATTAAGAATTTTTTTAGAACAATTTCGAGAAAAATTTGTTTGACTGAAATATCACTGTTTTCTTGTGTTTAGAATAAGCTTTAGGAACAGTTGAGAAACGTTACCAGCATTTTCTTTTTGTGTAATTATTACGAAACTTTAATTTAACCAACTTTTCCACAGCTACAATCTTTTTGTGTGGTAATTCATTTTTCGTAACTTTTCTGAACCTTTCTATTACATAAAAAATTGAATTCAACCGTTAACCTTCAACCATCACGCGCTATAGGTTTACTTAATGCTCACCTCAATATCTCCTTTACTACACTCAGAGAAGAATTTATTTATCGTTAATAAGAAGATATATTAAAAATATACAGAAAAATTTATTTACATTTACTCTTTGTGAACTCTTATTAACTAAGCATTTATCTATCAACTCGTATTAACTATTAATATGCGCATCATTAATAGTAATATTTTGGAATTTCAGTCAAATGTTAATGTTTTCACATTATAATTTCATTATTTCTCCCAAATCAACTATTTTAGTATTAACTGTTACTAAATATATAAACTATAAATAAATCCTATTCTCAGTGTAGATGTGATGAATAGATGGATATGGGACTATGCATGTTTAACACATTTGGCTGTTGAAAAGACGTTAATATAATAATTAAACATAAACAATAAATAGAGGTTATAACGCACAACAAATCTATTATCTGCAAATTTATTATTATTGATTGAAGATTTGAAATCAATTCTTTTTCCATAATTTCTTCAGCGATAGATTAGATAACTTGTTGAATTGTGATTTGATTTTTTTTTAATTGAATGGAAAAGTTTTAGAATTTTTTTATTCTCATTATTCATGCAATTTTGAGAACTTTTTTTATTAGCATTATTCATACATGGTTATTTCTAATCATTACCATAGAGCCCATATATGATGAGTTGGTTTACTATAGAAAACATTTGCACGTGTAATTTCATCAGATACTTTAATATTATAATATATGTATAGTTTATCAATTTCTATTTAGCATTTAAATATGCATGTATGATAAAGTTCACTCTTTCTGAGTCTTAAAACTTATTGACAAGTGTAAATGCAATGTTGTCACAAAAAATATTTTTTCGTTTAATTTATTATAATTTAACATTTCTAAATTTATTAATTAAAAATTTGTATTATATTAAAAATTATTGTTGGCCCTTGACCGTTACCATTGGTAGATTTATACTATTCTTTCTAGGAACATGTCACCAAATACAAGAGAAACTAAAAACCTTTATTATATTGAAATGCATCCCTAATCAATATTCGTAAATTATTATAATTTACAGTTCATTTTTATATTCTAAAAACAAATGCATGTTACGCAAAATATTAAATTAAAAAAATTTATTTTGTTTAAAGGTATATATAAAAAATAGATAGTCATCCCTTGGAGTGTTTATCAGATATAATACAAACGCTATTATAAACATGTTCAAAAGTGGATTGGAGTGTTTGTTGCAAATTTATTAAATACTTCCGAATTCTGTATTAATAAACGATTATCAGTGTATTAAGAAATCAGTTGCAACATTGCTCAACATTAATTATTATTCGTCCGATCCCCCACTTTACCACCCGTCGCTCCCGCCTTTTTTCTTGGCACCAGCATCGCACTTTTTCGTCCGCTTTCCGATATATACAAGAGCAATATGAAAATCAGCGACAAAGTTGGCGAGTACGGACGCGTGCGTATATCGCTACGCAGTGTACTTATATACATATATGCGTGAGAGTGAACGGACAGAGCTCGATAGAAAGAAATCTTCTATTCTCCGCGGCGCATTTTTTTTCAACTCCCACGTACGTCGCGTGATTCACGTATATCGTGCGTGCGTGTCTCGTACCGCTGCGGCTTTCTCTTTTCACTATATGTGCATAGATTTTTGTGCCGCGGGCGCTTGGAAAAGTAATATGGAAGTGATTTGCATTTTAGGTGTAGGATGGAAAATTTTTTAATTTCTTATTCGAACGTTGACTGTATGCGACGATCAGTTCTGTGGTGATATTGTGAAATTGATGAATCGTATACAATTAGACATTCATTACTTCGATAACATGAATAGTTTTTGGATTCACAATGTCAATAGTTAAATTAACGTCAATGTCTTATACATTTCATCGTTATAAATTCATAATAATTTTATAAAATTTTATCATATTTCATGGACTTACTTAATATATACGCAGTATGCGAGCTACTTTGAGATAATGAAAGTGCTGAAAACGATGCGCATTTCTATCTTATAGAAAAATGACGAAAACGTGATGAAATTTTGATGAAATATGAATATTATCAAATTAAAAATACTTTATTATACTTAATCTTTTCTATTTTACTAGAAAGTTTTTTCACTAATTAATAAAATTAATATAAAATTTAAAATAAAATATTTAAATTGTATATACGTACAGTTACTCAAGGAAAATTATTAAAATATATATTTTCTTGTTTTTATACATTTGTCTGTGTAACCATAATACTTATGTTGCCAAATCGACGGTGAAAATAAACTAAGGTTTCCGTATGATTCATCTGTTGTCTAAATTGGTTTTATTAAGTAATAAAATCCAGTTAAATAAATATCTTTGAGCTACTATTATAATATCTTTTCAACCACTGTTTATTTTTAAATAATTTATTTAACTCGTATTACAATGAATACATGTATATGATTGCAGGTATTTTGCCATTTTATTATTTCTTGCAATCTTATAGTAATAGATATACAAACATTAAATTTTTTGAGTAGTCAAATAGGCTTTTACGTTTTGGTTATAAATTCCAACTTGTATTGAAAATTAAAGTCTTTGAATCGGTTCTACCATAAAACTAAGAACCAAAAAGATTATATCATGATACCCGTAATATGCGATAAGAACAAACTTTACAGAAATATAATTCTTAATATGTAATCGTTTTATCTCAACTATAATCAATTATTATCGGCTAAGGTAAGTAATAATACTCCAAAAACATGAGTAGAGTTCGTAGGCATCGGTCGTACGACGTATAAATGTTTACGAAAACAAATCTTTGTTTTCGTAAAAATGATAAAATTAACAGTTGTTTTTATAGATCACTTAAATAAATATAGCACTGACTACTATTGATGTATAAATAAGGTTATTCGTTAAAAATCAAGCAATTAAATTTAACGTTAACATGTTTTTTTCTATTTTACTTTTTTTTCTCTGTGCGTGCAATAGAACAGAACACTTAAAAATTATAATTGAATTCTGGAGTAGTGTTCCTCTGTATAAAGCAAGACAGATCCAGTTTTCTAGTTTGATGCAACTATGATGACTCATCGAGTGTATACTGCTAGTATATTATATGCATGTTTTTAAAATTAGAAAGCACTTTAACACAGTGCTTCACCGAATACTAATCACGCTTATTACATTTTCGTGTGTTTTTAGTAAAATACGACTATTTTATGATAAATGTTAACGCATGAAGAAAAACTTCAACATTCAGTGCATCCTGTACATATATCTGCCATTAGTTTTTCGTTCTCTTTGAATAATAGTTGTGTTTTAAAGGTTTTTATTTATTCATTTCACACTGCTAAAATGTGACATATTTAAAGAATCAGTATTATTATGAATAATTAGTTTGATTTATAGTCAAGTTTAAAGTTAAAACTATACTTTCGTTTTAATTTATATATTACTTAAGTTTATGCTGGAATTCTAAATTTTTAAGACCATGCTTGTAGAGAAAGAAGTTCTATGTGGGTAAGCAATAGATTCTAAAAAAAACTTTTTTACTTAATAAAATTAAAATATCAAGAATTTTCTTTATACTTCAAAATACTTATGGTTGATTTCTTAATATTATTTCATAGTAAAATTTAAAATTTTGATATTTGTTTTAACCAATTTTGTGAAAGTCATAGTGAAAATGGAACTTTGAGAAGTCGTACGTTTTGTTGCAACATGTCGAAGTTTAAAGTCAAAAACAAAAATGAGAAAGTAAAGTATTACGTCTTCGAAGTTCGATTTGAAGTCTAAAGAAAACTTTGTCCAGCTGAACTAGTCATAAAAGATCCGGTATCTGTCTGTGTCTCCTACTTATGTCTCTGTGTGTTATTATATTTTTGAACCTTCTATTTCATGCTTCAAACTTCAAATTCCTTCGTACAATCAAAAAATGATCAGACACATGTGTCGTATAAATACGTCATAAAAGCATAACCGCCACTTCACGTTCTAACAGTCCATCTCTGATAAATTACAAAACCGTATGCTTATCTTCGTTTCGCCCACACACTGAAAAATTAGCGTCGCACTTCCCCCCCCCCCCCCCCCCCTCTCCCTCCCTCTATTTCTCTCGTCGATTAATCGCAAAATAAATACTGCGTAAGAAAGTAGCTCTATTTCGAACTGCTTGTATCTCGAATGCCAAGATACGCAGATTTCGAATATGTCTTATATGCTAATTCGCAAGCTCCGAAATTTCTGTAATAACAACTCCTATATACTTGATACAACCGGAAGAGAAACGAGTCGCATTACCCCACGTAATTTTCATAAATTGCTTGGCTCGCACAGTGTCTCGGCGTAATATTGCAAAATTGAAGGCTAATGAAATCAAGGGGGAAAAGAGGGGTTGGGGAACAAGTGCCGCGAGGCAAACGTGTGATAGAGGCCAGGTTTGGAGGGACGGCGCCTATTTGCACGACAAAATTGCTCGCTAGCCCCTAGACTTTTCGAGGGAAAAGAGGCCTTGATATATTCATTAATCAGCGGCTACTAATCTTCTTTCGTATGTAGCTGGTATTGCGGTATTTATGACTTCATTTTTGAAGCTGATGAGACAGTAGTTGAAAATGCAGAGACAAGGTTCAGAAAGTAAACTGTTGTAAAATATCACAACCCTGGGGCATGCTAACTTTAACATGTTTATAGAGTTAACTCGATTATCGAAAAATTCACGGAAATAATTTTCCTCAAATGACTAGAATATAAGCATGATAAAAAATTGTTTTTTTTTTAAATTCTCAAAATTTCTCAAAGATTTATTTTTCGTTGTATTTTAACTGTAAATCCATTTACTACATATCATCACAAAATAAAGGATTTTAAAGAATACTTATAACAACAATCAGCAAATGCGTTGAGCCGTGAAATGAAGATAATTTTTGCACCTTTGTCGTCCTAGGAGATTGCAAAAAAAAATTTTCAACGAACATCAAAATCGTCGATCATCGGAAACCAAATGTTTAATTGTTTTATTCTTATTCTTATTCTTATTCTTTCAGCCACTCAGAGATATAATTAAGTAATATCCATACTGTAAAAAATACGGTAACGTTGATTAAAAATTTCAAACCACCATCATGATCAAGGAAACCTCAAATAACATAATTTTCATTGTCAAACTCGCATTAATGTACTTTTGCAGAGTTATAATTTAATATAGCATTAAAAATAAATAAAAAGTGAAACATATCTAAATCAAATCAATCGCTTCGCGCGCGATCTCCGCATTCGATCCCTATACTACACTTCGCTTCTTCACGGCGTAGCGCGAGCTTTCATTCAATTCGAGGCGTTCCACGGCTTTATATGGGACTGCAGCTTGCCCGACCTGAGGATGCGACGCGCGCAAGTGTATGTATATATGTATGTGTGTCTGTGTATAGGACGCCGACGCCCCACACACCAACCATTACATTTGACCTGGCGTATGCCCGAGAGAGTAAGAGAGAGGGAGAAGGAGTGCGATATATATATTATGCGAGAGAGGAAGAACACTGTGCGCTTCTGTTCTCCGCGAGTAAGTAGCAGTGCTAGGATTGCTGATCGTCAAATGTCCCATTCGCAAGATGGTATACACGCCACAGAAGGTGAAAAGAAAGAGTACCAGGAAGGTTGCATTTTCGAAAGAATTTTATTAATGAATGCATTTAAGTTTTTCCTTGTCCTATAATAATATTGAAAAGTAGTTAGTAAAATCTTTTCCTTTTTGTGTAATATTTTTTGACTTTGCATACAAATACGATCAAAGATCCCAGTAATATTTAACAATGTCATCGGAGTTGTTAAAAGCATACTTTTGCAATCTTGCAGAAACATATAATTATATAACAATAGCAAGTGAACATACTGCGCAGATATATTGCAAAAGTATCACAAAAGAAAATTCAATGATATTCTATTAACGTTAAAAGTTTTTGTAAAATTTTATTTATTACCGTGAAAATATCGGAGTCAGTATGATTTTTAAACTTATATTGCAATTTAACATAATATTACTGTTATTAAATTCTTATATTATTTATATACGAGCACACTTTTCAATTGTTTTGCGTATGTTCATTTATAGTGTTATAACGAATGTTTACTCTAAGTATCCAAACATTAACGAGGAAATGCTTGTGTAAATAAAAAAAGTCACTTATCTCTTATCTCTTCGCGATTGGGCTATTACAGAATTGCTGAAAACTTAAAGTTTTTACATACATACAGTAGTTTCCCGAATACATAAACGGCACACATATTTATGTGAACCAGCTTAGTCACTATTCCACGCATTTTGCAATGTAAGGCTGGAACGTTAACGCAAGGCAATCCTGGCAATATTCCAGCATCTCATACAATTCTTTTGAACCGCATTCTTTGACGTCAATATGCGAAGGACACGAGAAGTACTGAATATTAAAAATGTACTAACGAATCAAATGACCTTATAAAAGCTCTCGTTTGAATGTTGATTTTGGTAAATATTTTGAAAAATAATCTCGAAACGAAACTCCTTGTACATTAGGAATATTGGAAAAATGATGTGTCAATATTTAGAGGTGAACAAAAACGGTGTTTTCGACATTTATTTGAATGAATGATTTATATAAATTTATACATAATTCACACAACAGCTATGTATTATTAGACCTTTCGATTACATTATTATAGCCTATTATCATTAGATGTTAAGTTTCTTCTCAACTTATTATTATTGTCAATTATATTTTTTATCGCAAATTATTAGTACTGCAACATTCAGCAAATTATATTATATCACATAAATTACTTATCATCAATTATTTAAATTTGCATAATTTAAATGCGCCAGATAATCGCATTAAGAAATGTTACGATGAATTATATTGTCTAAACTAAATAAAATTTAAAATTCAAATTTTAAAAATCGCGCGCTTTTAATATCGACCATCAGCCGCAAACCTATCAGCTACCGATAGCTCGATAAACCTCTATCTCTCGAGATTCTCTCGAATCGACGACAATCGCAAGGTGGTTTTCATTCTTGTCGTTGATGGCGCTGTTCTTGCGATTTTTTTTTCGCCAAAGTGATTGTGCGCCCCGCCGCGAGGCGAGGAGAGCAGGAAAACACACACGTCGTCGTCGTCTCTCGCCGTGTCGTCGTCCCGCATTAGGCGCTTTTGTGATTGTCCTCGGCGCGCGGCGAAGCTCGATTAATTTTTCGTTTTCATGATTTGAAGTAAGCTTATCAGGCCCGGCGCGCACGGAGATAAACCGTGTGAGTAAAACAATTATTTTACCTTTTGTTTGTCTACCTGCTGATGGGTATACTCGCGAAATTTATTATACGGACACAAGCAAAATGGATAAAGGGTTAGTGATAGTGTAGCCGGCCGGAGCCGGCGCTCTTGCGAACTCCTATGTGTATACGTGGTCAGACTACCTATACTGCGATTTGGCGGATGTCCTTTTTTTCGCATTTTGCCACTGTAGATTACGGAAGTATGTACAGTGTTTATTGCGCATCGTCGAAGGTTTCGAGTATTGAGTTTCAAATTTCAAGCGATAGAGTTTTGTTACAAGGAGTGGGTTTGATAACCGTCGCTTGAAAATATTTTATTTGCTAGCGAAATGAAGCATTTCAGATGGTGCTAGGGTTATGATTTTGAATTATTTATAGTGATAAGATAGACAATTTTTTCGTACGGTTATTGGTTAGTGCTTATCAGTGTTTTGGAGTGTTATCATTTGAAATAGTGATAGTTTTACTATTCAAATTTCTTATTATTACATGTAACTTGTAAATTATTCATTAATATTGAACCATTTTTTTTAAAGATTTTTTTATTAATTTATGGATTATTACATTATTTTGAATGTTTTGAATATTTTGATAAAAATAAATCTATTTAGTATTTAGTTAACTCTAAATGAGAATTAAATCTTTTTCATGATATAAAATGATACATTACTTTTATGAATTTATAAATAAATCATGATTATTCTTTGTTCAGATCAACCATGGGAGTCCTTCTAAAAGCAAAAGGACTTCGTATGTCCACCCAGAAACAAGAAACTCTTTTGAAACTAACTATTCTGTCATTTGCTGCAGTTTTATGTAAGTCTTAGATTTTTGAATAAGTTATATTATAGCTTTTTATAAAGTTTTTTTAATAATAATAAATTTTTGTTTACAGCATTTGCTACTCGGTTATTTTCTGTCTTGAGATTTGAAAGTGTTATCCATGAATTTGATCCTTATTTTAACTACAGGACAACAAAGTACCTGGCCGAGGAAGGTTTTTATAATTTCCTCAATTGGTTTGACGATCGAGTATGGTACCCACTTGGCAGGATTATCGGAGGTATTTAATTAGTAGTTAACAGTACATTGTAATCCCTATAGATGTAATAATCAAGTTACCTGTGTGTAGAACTGGTACATCTATAAACTAACTGAAAACTATTTATTACAAATATAGTTCTTGTACAGTTTTAATTTCATATAGGTATTTTTATATACTTACGCTACAATTTTGTTTTGAAAAAAAAAATATACCTTATTTCATACTAACAATTTACGAAAGCTTTAGGTATATCAACTTTAAAGAAAGATATAGAATAATAGTATAATTTAATTTAATGGTATTGCTATGCATATTATTTATTTACAGTAGATATATGAAATAATTGTCTAAAAGTATTTATTTTTAGAACTCATAATTTTAACTTTTAAAATTATTTTATCATTAACTATTTTATTTAAATTGCATAGGAACAATATATCCTGGATTGATGGTAACCTCAGCAGCATTTTACCATTTAGCACAAATGTTAAATATCACCATAGATATAAGAAATGTCTGTGTCTTCCTTGCTCCACTGTTTTCCAGTTTTACAACCATTGTTACATATTTACTCACCAAGGAATTGAAAGTATGTTATAAAATTTTTCATTCATTGCTCCAATGTATTAAGTTATTAATACTTATGTTATTTTGCAGGATTCTGCTTCAGGATTGTTTGCAGCAGCCATGATCTCCATTGTTCCTGGATATATTTCTAGGTCAGTGGCTGGATCGTATGACAATGAAGGCATAGCCATTTTCTGCATGCTTTTGACATACTATATGTGGATAAAAGCTGTGAAAACTGGCACAATTTTCTGGTCAACTTGTACAGCACTTGCATATTTTTATATGGTTTCTTCATGGGGAGGCTATGTTTTCTTAATTAATCTCATACCTCTGCATGTATTGACTTTGATGGTGACTGGTAGATTCTCTCACAGAATTTATGTTGCCTACAGTATTTTGTACTGCTTGGGAACAATTTTTTCAATGCAAATTCCATTTGTTGGATTCCAGCCTGTACAAAGCTCTGAGCATATGCTTGTAAGTAAATCTATGAATTAAATTAATGTTATATTTAAATTCTAGAAAGTATTTTTAAATAATTAAAAAAAATTTATTTTAAAACTTTGCTGTAAATATATTATCATTTCCTGTTTTTCAAAGTAGATTTATTAGATTTAGAAACAGCAATTGTAAACTTCGATGAAAAACAATTATTCTTTTCTTTTTAGATTAAAATGTACATGTATTTATTAAAGTATTATTAAATATAGAATTTTGTTGTTTAAATAGAAGTATGCGGTGTGATTATCTTAAAAATTTGTAATTTTAACATATTTTCACAGGCAATTGTAGTTTTTGGCTTATGTCAGATACATGCTTTAGTTGATTATCTCCGTAGCAAATTGTCACAAAGTGATTTTGATGTATTGTTCCAAGGCCTCATAATTTCAACATTGACAGTATCTTGTGTTGTTGGAGCTATTCTAACATTAACTGGAAAAATATCACCATGGACAGGAAGATTTTATTCATTACTTGATCCATCTTATGCCAAAAATCACATTCCAATTATAGCATCTGTTTCGGAGCATCAGCCAACTTCCTGGAGCTCTTTCTATTTTGATTTACAAATTTTAGTATTTCTTTTCCCAGCTGGCTTATACTTCTGCTTCTCAAAGTTGACTGATTCTAATATCTTTTTGATTTTATATGGTGTCACAAGTCTTTACTTTGCTGTGAGTATATTTTAAATTAAATTAAATAATTCTAATCTTAACTAAAGATTTAGTAAACAGTATTTATTTAAGTTTCAATTAACAAATTTAACTTTTAAGTCAAATTTCAATTGATTTAATATTTATTTTGCATTTTCTTCAAAGTAGGATCTTTTATTTTTAATACATTATACAGTGATATTAAAAGTTTTACTGATTTTATAATTTCTTATTAGCTTGATGATTTTTGAAGATATTTTAAGAGATACAAGGTTCATCTAGCTTTGAATCTGTTGAATAAATTCAAAGTTTTATTTTTGATTATTTTACATTTTTTTTATTTTAAAAATTCATTCATAATTAATATATTCAAATATAGTAGAATAATTGAATTCCATATATTTTTCATTGTTATAAAAGGTACTTTTTATTTTGTGTTTTAGGGAGTCATGGTGCGATTAATGTTGGTGCTAGCACCTGTGATGTGCATTTTGGGAGGAATTGGTGCTTCATCCTTGTTGCTTAAATATATGAAAGAAATAGACAGCGGTAAAGTTGTTGACAAAAAGTCCAAGAAGTTTGAAAGTAACTATGTATTAAGAAGTGAGGTAAGAAAATTTTGACTATATTTTGTAGTCTATAAAAATTTATAAAATCATTTAAAATTAATTTTATTAATAATTATCATTAGTAAAAATAGCAAAATATGCACACTAATTTGTAAAGATATTGTTACTTTTAATTTAATTTTTAATTTTTTATGAGTTAATAAAATTTTTTTGTATAGTAATTTCTGTGAATTTATTTAGTGAAGTAGTTTTCAAATAAAATCTGTTCATAATAATTATATTTCGATTTCCAGATTGCCACGCTGTTTATTGTGATAATGTGTATTCTTTTCTTTTCTTATACGTTCCATTGCACTTGGGTAACTGTAGAAGCTTACAGTTCACCAAGTATTGTTTTGTCTGCTCGTTCTCCCGATGGTGGTAGAATGATTTTCGACGATTTCAGGGAAGCTTATTACTGGTTAAGAATGAATACGCCAGAGGTATGTGTATATTTATTTTGAATTATAAAGAACTAATGTAGAAATAATATTATCTAATAAAATAGGAATAATCTTATTTGAAAATTCATATTAAATTTTTCAAATGTTTTGTAATGAAGAAAAAGATTTCTAATTTTTTGTTTTAATGATTATAAGGATGCGAAAGTTATGTCTTGGTGGGATTATGGCTATCAGATAACAGCAATGGCCAATCGAACAATATTAGTAGACAATAATACGTGGAACAATACGCACATATCGAGAGTAGGACAAGCTATGGCAAGTACAGAAGAAAAATCATATGAGATTATGAGAGAACTGGATGTAAATTACGTTCTCGTTATATTTGGAGGATTAACTGGATATTCGTCTGATGGTACGTGTTATTTATAAAACTTCCTTTTTCAGAAATATGCACTACATTTTTAAAATTTAAAATACAATTCAATGATATAATTAATTGTAATTTGTTTGATAGTAAATTAAATAAAATTTTGAATGAATTTTATTCCTTATATTTAACTAATATTATTTTATAAATAAATCTAATGTTTTTTTCTACATTTGTTTATTTCTATTAATTTTTTTTATAGATCTTAATAAATTCTTATGGATGGTGAGAATCGCTGGTAGCACGGAAAAAGGAAAATCAATATCTGAATGGGATTACTATAATCCTGCTGGAGAGTTCAGAGTTGACAAAGAAGGAACACCAACGTTACTGAATTGTCTAATGTATAAAATGTGTTATTATAGATTTGGTCAAGTTTATACTGAAGGAGGTAAGACGTTTAGTATTTTTTAAGTACTTGTAAGATGCTTAAATAATTTAAATTTGAATATTTACCTGTTACGTATACCGACCCTCAAATGTAATCTTCAATTATGTATAATTTTCTTCCGAAATTCAGTAGCAAACATTTACTATTGATATGATGATTGATGATTAGTGAAATTAAAATTAATTGTTTGGTTGTAATTTGAAAGTATTAAAGTATGTATCTCACTATGTTTAATATTACGTACATATTTATTGTTACATAATTTCAAGTACAAAAATTCGTGAAAATTCAGTAAATGCATTATTTCTTGTACACAAGCTTAATTCTATTTTATAAAACTATGATACTAAGACCAATAAAACAAGATAGAATTATTCATGTTTTTAAACCGAATTTACATATACGAAGAAAATATTTACAAAGAAAAATTTTAAAGCAAGTTAACATTAAATTCGACGAAATCATTAAAATCATTTTTAAGAATTTCATAAACTTATTACTTTAAACTATAAAAGTGAATCCTTAATAAAATCTCGTGTAATTTACTTTAATTTAGGTAAGCCATCTGGTTACGATCGAGTAAGAAACATGGAAATTGGTAACAAGGATTTCGAACTCACTACGCTAGAAGAGGCCTACACGACTGAGCACTGGCTTGTCCGCATTTACAAAGTGAAAGACTTAAGAAACCGAGGAAATTGACGATTCATAAGTTCCTTATCCTAGTACGATAATGCGTTTGGACTTCCAGTGACAAAAAAGTTTCTATGATAATTTTTTTTATACACACTAAAAGTGTTCTTTCCTTTCGCTGCTCCGTCGCACGATACACATGTCATGTACTGTAAGTTATAAATAAGATTTTTTTAACAATTATAAATATAACTTTTTCAACAAGTTTTTTGAACATTTTGAGTCTTATTTAATAAACCTACAAGACATCCTGCAATTTCGTTTTGACAATTAAAACGCACAATTATTTAATTAGAACATTTATTTATTTATTTTAAATTAAAAAAAAATAACTCGGTTGACTTAAATCATTTATTATATATTTTGAATAAAATATTTTTCTTTAGTCGACTCGGAAGTGAGCAGAGAGTCAACGTTTGCCACTGTTCTCCATTGACATGGCACACTAGTCTTCTTTCTTTTATATTCATTATGAATTACAAAAATACGATTAACAATTTACATCTAATATTTTACAATTTCTCTCCTTAACTCGTAAAAATTATCAATTATTTAATAGCTTACATCGATTTTATAAGAAACTCAAAAGAAATTATAAAATGGAAAGAATAAAGTTGGAATAGAGAAAAGGGACAAAGTACGATGGTCTATCATTAAAAAAAATTGAGTATTTATGTAGTACATTAACAATATACAAGTTTCACAAGTACAAATTACGGAGAGCGAGAAAGAAGATGGAGGTAGAAAAGAAGAAGGGAGGGGGGCGAAGTACATGGAAAAAAACTTAAAGAACACAGTGATAGAAGGAGAAAGAAAACGAAGTTGTTTCTTAAGTTCTAATCCCATTCGCCGATGAACATAGCGCGAGGTGCCGGTGGTATCATGCCTCTCGTAGGGATGGGTAACCTTCCGTAAATGTGATTGTATGGAGATTCGATTCTATCGTCGGAATCTGTAAAGAGAGAATAAATTACGTTAGATAATACTGTTAATGGCTATAATAAAAGTTTTTGTAACGTATGCTTATGACACTATTAATTGGAACTTGAAATAAATAACAAACGAACATTCAAATTTCTTTTAATAGCACTTTAATGTTTGAATTTTACTTCTAATATGTGAAAACTACATTCCTACGCATATATTAATTTTTTAGAAATTCGTCTTTAATACAATTACGTAAAACAAAACTTTCTATTTTGAAATCAAAAGGCAAGAATTTGTAAGAACCGTAAAGCTTATCTTACTGATTCTCACGATTAATTTTAAAGCGTGAATTGAGACAAAATACAATGGTGATATGAAAAATTTGCTTAATTCTACTAGTAATAAAAAATATTCTCAAAATTAATTTAAGGAACCTTCTACAAATATATTACTATGATTAATATCGTTATTTTTTTTTTTTTTTTATATTTTTAGTAACCATATTTATCATTTTGTGTAAATTACTACTGTAATAATTCAGTATGAAAACTCATAAGCATTTTAGAATAATTAATGTTACTAATAAAATTTATAAATGTTCAAGTTATATAGTGATCGATCAAAAATTTATTCGAAACTGCCTTAAAACCGATTAATGCATGTAATCACGGTACCAAATTTATTTTGGATACCCTCGAAATCCAACACTTTTTCCTTGCAATTTTCTTGAGTATAAATTATCCACATACGTGTAGCAGCCTTTAAAGCCTCTCCGGTATTATTACTGAACCCATCAATATACTCAAAATTGTTGGGGTTACAGCTAAAAACGCGATACGTATGAAATTACTGATCGATGGGATGGATTGACTACGCTATAGCACATATTCAAGTTAAATGGCGCATATAGAATTTATAATTAGAAATAAATTTTCATAATCAAGTCTGCATGATTATGTACTCTTTGGCAATCTGTTATTACCACATGAAAATGATCTTTTAAAGTATTGCATCGGTTTCGAAACATTTAAATATACCACCGTTTATTTTATTTTTTTTAAATTCGTTTTTTATATAATTTCAAAATGTCTGAAAAATACAGTTATTAAGCTTCAAAACATTTTCAACGAAAAAAAATCTTTTTCACTCTGTTATAATTTCTATATAGCAACTTCTATATACAGTAAAGCTAAAATGAAACTTACCGAGTCCACTCTCAAAGCTGCGCGCGTGGTACATTATGGGCGGCCGTTTCGCAGGCGCCGGCACAACGTGGTGGCCGTATATTTGGGACGACTGACTGTGGATCAAAGGGTAGGCTCGGTCGGTGTACGCTGCTGCTGCTACCGCCGCTGCTGGATGATGGTGATGGTGTACGGATGTGCGTCCACTCGTGTGGCCGTAAATGCCACTGCCGACGACTGCGGCTGCTGGACCACCGCCCACTGCTGGTAATTTGTTCGACGGTACGGACGCCGCTACTGCTGATACAGCCGCTGGATGGTGACCGTTGCTCTTCGCCATCTTCACGAAGTTCGGCACGCGCGCTCGCAGGCCGCAGTAGTACGGGTCGTCTGGAAGAAAGATATAGAGTGGTTATTATTAATGATGTCTGCATTCATGTTTTGTATTGTTAACGTTGCATGCTAAAAGAATAATTTTATATTGATTAATGAATAATTTACGCCGCAGTAAAATTTTACTTTTTTTTTAAACGCGAATTTTAAGAACTTTTTGATAAACTGCTTTGATATTTTTGTATTATTCACATAGTTATACGAAAGATTCATTAAAACTATTTCAAATAAGTTTTTTTTTACACGAAACCAAGCGAATTATTTGTCATTCGGCACCGGAATTTTATTTTAAAGTATTCACTCCCGTCGTTTTGGCAATGCGGCATCACGATATTTCGAAATCCTTACACGTGAGCAAAACGTGAGATGAACCCACTGTCAGCTTGGAGTTATGCATACGGGCATAATTCTGACTAGTTGATGAACAGCGTAAAAGGCGAAAGTTACTTGAGAAGGTTTTGTTTACCTTTCGTTAAAAATAAACAAAGTATTTTTTTTATTTAAATTACTGTTTAAAAATCTTTCCTTTTACCGTATTCTTTAGAGAAAAATAATTGTAATAACTTCAAGATAGTATTTGTTCTCTAATTTTTTTGGTTCGTACTAAAAGGTTTCTACTTTACGATGCTTCAATAATACTTAACATAATGGTTCAATATTACTACAAAAAGTTTTTCTAAGCTTCCTACAATCTCAAGTAGTATTTTCTCTCGAATCCTCGAGTTGTTCTTAATTGTAGTTTGTAGACATGCATTCAAAAACGACTTTTCTTCTTTCTACACTTAATACTTTCGAAAGCATCAACTCACCATATTTCTTATTATTTTCCTTTTTACTCTTCTTCTCTTCTACGGCAGGTGCTCTAACGGGATTCGCCATGTAGTCGTCTTCAATATCGTCGTAGTCCGGCTGCAAGGAAAAATCAAGCGTTAAAAATTCGGGTTAATAGTAAGTGCGCTACGCGTGAGGTTTAATAAAACAAGAAGTGTAGAGAAAATCGAGGCAGGCTGTAAGTATATATATATCCATTTAATTCCTGAATTCATTTGTAATTATTATTATTATTATTCCGAAGTAACACCAAAAATATAGTTATGTTATTCACTATAAAAATAAAACTTTTGTTAATGGAATGTTCGTGTAGAGTTATACATATATTTTATTTTTTCGATGAAAAAAGCCATATACATATTATTATGGACCTCATTAAATGCAATAAGCTAGCTATCCTCTACAAAAACATTTCGAAAAGTTAAATTTTCAGGCAAATAAAACGTTACCAACAACATTCTGTATTTCCTTGTGAGTAAAGTGCGAGTTTTAATGTTCCTATAACCATTGTATAATATCTCGTTGTACCAAAAGATTTTCAATATCCCCCGAGGAAAATTCATGTGCAGTATATGAGAAGAGACACGTGCAGTAATCTCGGACGGTACAATCGGAAGGGTATATATGTATATAGGGGAGGAGAAAAATTTCGTACAACCTCCAATATAATTACGAGCTGTATAGGATTAAAAATGTTTGTCGTGCAAAAAACGTATATATAAAAGTGGATGTAAATAATTGTATACATATATAATATATCTATAATAGTTTTTCCCATAACAAAAAGAAGTCAAAAGCCAGAACGTACCTTCACGTAAACCTGCCTCGGCATCTTAAAATGTAATACATAATACAATTACAAAGCTAGATAATGTTCATAGTAGGTAGTATAAAACTTATATTACTAGTCGTACGCGCATCTATATACATACACATATATACACAAGTATACACGCGAGGCGCACGCATAATAGCCATACGCACATGATCACACATCACGTAAGTATGCGTATACGTGTGTGCAAGCGTATATAGAGTTTATACGACCGCGCGCGTATACAAGCGCGAAGAACAAGTATGTAAAGCAGAAAACGGGATCGTAAGTTTCAACTCGAAATTCGGAAAGAGATCTCTTACCTAATACGTATATAACGCTGACCTGTGCGATCTGTTAAATTACGCGTCGCGTAAGTGTCGTAGCCGCGTGTAATAGTTAAATTTTATGTTTGCTCCTCATCAGTGAAACAAGTTCTATATATACGCGCGGTTCATGACTTTTACCATTTGACCGGTGCTCATATATACGTACGAACAATGTGGCTATTTTTAGTTATAGTGCAGAAAGTGTGGATGAAAATATTTGATTTTGTGCGTATACATATATAGTATAGGTATATTGATTCGAAAATTCTTTATACTTTAACAATACCACAGCACCTTTATAGCATACTACAAGACGTAATATTTACGTGCGCTTTATATTGACGTGTCCCGTAGAGTAAGAAAAGAAAAAAATACTTTCGATCAGATACAATAAAGTTTTGTACTTATTGGACGTAAACCCTCTTCAATTCGTAAAATAAATTTGAATAAAAATTTTCAAAAATATACAATATCACATTCATATATTCATTCACTCGTTGTATAACAAAAAAAAAAAAAAAAAAAATCGACAAACCAATTTTCGCTAAACATATGGTACAGTATAACCCAGTACAACAGCTATTACTTCAACTATATATATATATATATATATCACATTTCACCGAGCTCCAAAGTACAACCCACGTTCACTTAACCCATTGTCTGCACGGATCCGTGCGCGCGCGCGACGCAGCATCGATTACCTCATTGCTCCCCTTCGCGAGGCCACCGCGCGATCCTATATTCACCTATAATACGAGTGCTCGCAATCGCCCCCTCAGACTCATCCTATATATATACTCGCTTTTATATAGCTAACCGACCGTCGAACACGTCAATCACTCTTACACCCATCCTTATTGCGAAACTCTATATATATATTCTCCTTTCTCGTTCTCTTACCTTGGGTATATCGTGGCCATAGAGGTTTTCACGGGGCGGTAATTTCGGCGGTCGTTCGCCACGACGATGGCCACGTTGTTGTAAGCCTTCAGGTTGCTGTTGTTGCTGTTGTTGCTGTTGTTGTTGCTGCTGGACTTGTTGCTGCTGATAAGCGACGTAAAGCTGCTCGCGACTGTCACGGCTAGTGGCCAGACTATCGCTCGGGCCAGATGATGAGGAAGCGCCTGCTACGCTGTACGGGTCCTCGTCGGGGATCGGGATGCGCGGTCGGTTCTTTATGTCTACAGGCCTTTGCAGTGCCATTACTGTTGGAAGTGGATGAGAAAACGGTTGAGATTGGGTGATTAGTAATTTGTATGGCAGTTTTTAAATGGAATTTTTAGTAATAGAATATAATAATATGTAAACGTCTAAGTTATATTAGGTCGTATATAACAATGCGTGATGGATTTTATTCTTATGATGATTTATTTTGTAGAATAAATGTAGATTCTTTGTTACACAATATTGTAAAATTTTCTTTAGCATAGATGGAAAATCTTTTGCAAAACATATAGTGACTGTCGCAGCAAATATAAAGAAAATCGCATTGACAGTTAAAATCCAAAATACGAAAGATAATATATACATACCGGGGGGAAACTTCGACTTGAGCATGTCCAGGCCGACGACGTTGACGATGAGGACCCATACGGGACACTGGAGTATATCCGCTTCTGTGCGCACGAAAACGATTGCGCTGAGACACTGCTTCTCCAGTCTTCGTCTGTCCGGGTAGGCTCTCCGCGTCTCGCGGGACAAGTTCGTTTGGAATTTGTTCATGTCGAAGAGCTGCAACCAGCGCATATATATTTTAAACATTGCAAAATTGAAATTCGAGCGTTTCTTTGTCACAGTAAATCATGCATACGATTTGTATAAGAAGCATTAATGTATGATTAATAATGGACGAAGGGTATGTGTGACTCGATTGTACATTTTTTTTTCATTAATCTTTTGTATTATGTCACCGTTGAGGCAATCATTTTTTGCACTTATATACACGGGTTGCTAAATGTACAATGCGGACTTTTAAATTGAACAATATTTTAATACCTTTTAATATCTCATTATATAGCTATACAAAAAAATTCGAATAAAAAGTTTATATTTTTTAATATTGACAGTTGTAAAATAGCTTTAATGCCTAAAGGGACAACGAACAATTCAGACATTAAATCATTTGACATTATGTAAGTATTACGCTATATTATACGATTACATACGAATTATAAATCATATAAGTTGCTGTTTTTGAAATGTCCATTTTTATTTGTTCACTATATAAACGCAAGAATTCAACATTACAGATAATGAGCTATATAAAAAAATTTTTTTCTCCCGAGTCATTTTATTACTAATAACCTTTCCTATATACAGAAAGATTATAGGAACATAAATTCTATGCGTTGAGGATTTCTACGAAATAAAAAACTTACGACGATACCACAAAACGCGACTCACAGTTTTCATCTTTCTCTCCAATTTATCCTAATAGAAAACAATTTTCGTTAAATTTACCTATGCTCATCCGCGACTATATATACCATAAATATACTAAATAAAAAAACGATATAGAGTGAAACTTAGCCATATAATATACACGAGACTTTCAAATTTTTGCGGTGTTTATATACATAAGTAAAAGTTTTTGTTATTATATTCGAAAAACTTTCCGATCCTATACACACATATATATATATATATATAAAATCGACAACGAACTGCGTACAATAGAGCAATGGTCCTCATATACACTATATAATAAACAAAACTTTCGCGTTAATCGAAAGTGCGCGACTCGATCACACTCTCTCGGCTAGCAAACAGCCTGAGGCTACGTGTATTATGTATATATACATGCATTACTGCTTATACTCTATAATATATATATGTATACAGCGACTAGCGCGCATCTTCGCTCACCTTTCCGGGTTTCTCGTGTTCGAGCGCACCCTGAGAGTTGCGTATGATTTCCGCGCCGATCGCGTTGTCCTCCTGGTTCGACGCCTTCACGTATACGTTGCTCTTGCACAACCTCTTTATCAGTATGTTGCCCTGCTCGTCCATCTTTATCTTCACGCCTTGATTGATGTGACGCTTCGCCTCCTCCGTCTTGCTGTCCCGCATTGGGTTGTCGAAGCCGCACAGTCCTATCCTGCAAATTTCACAACGACCACATGTCGACGATTACGCAATATGTCCTGTATATATATATACATACGCATACATAAGTTCTTTCGCTTTCTGCGTTTTCTGTGTATATGTGAGTGTGTAGAGAGATGAGACGACGGTTGGTTTTGCGTTTGCCATTTGGGAGTATGCAACCGTGCGGGAGCCACACGCGTGTTTTTATTAATGGATGTGTCAGTCGATCGTATATAAACGTGTTGTTTGGAACGAGGGGGAAAAGGACGATTATGACACTAATGACGTACGTTTAGTGGTATATTGTTGCGAAAGATTTTTGGTTTTCGAAGATGAGATGTGTGTGTGTGTGTGTGTGTGTGGGTTTCTATATATATTATAATATAATACGAAAAAAAAGAAAGCTTCTTTCGAATAATATTTTTGCGGTATCTGTATTAAAGAATTATGTTCTCCATTTATATGTTACTCAAGTTACTGAAAATTTTAATCTGTACATTTAGAAAGTAGGATGTATTCCAAATTTACCAAATTACGTTGTTGCATAATGATGTAGAAAAGGTAGACTGATGTCCAGTTATTTTATAAATAATAATAGGCTTTTATTGAAATCTTACCTCGTTACCTTGGCTAAAATTTTTTTTAAAGACATTTTAAAGAAATTATCAAGTTTTTAGTTAATTGGCAAACCAAATGTATTATTGGGAAAAAATTAAGAGAAATCATCATTTATTTATGGAACAACATCGTTAAAATGTGTTGTAGACGGGCGCAAAAAATCGCATTAATTTCACTAAAAATGATTATACGTTTAATTTTGGTTTATACATTTTTGGCAAGCTAATTTGCATTTACGCGCGTGTATCATCAAAAGTAAAAATACCGAAAAGAAATCCAAAAACCTCATCTGCCCGACGAAACTTTGACGACATCGTGCGTGAATTAATTTCTCTTCGCATCAATCATCGGCGAGAATCACTTGTCCTTTGATGATACATTGGTGATTGTATAATGATGCACACATATGTGTCTTTTTTATATACATACGCCAAATTTTTTTGAACAAACTTTCATTCACTTTTGAGTGATGTTCTGTGTCTTGGAGTGTCCGATAATTACACCTAAATTTTGAGGTACCACAGGATAAATTGATTGTAAGATATAGAATCGAAGGACAATAATTCTGGTTTTAGAAATGTTGCCGCGGGGACGACACGAGTGATTTAATATTTATAGACATACGTATTTTAAAGTCTTATAATGAACGTTAAGAAAACCATAAAAAAAACTTTCTCCGGTTACAGCTGCGTGGAGAATGAATTATACGGTAAGGATTTTTCTAGAAAATCGAAAAAGAGAAGATATACCTGTAGCCTCATTTCCTAGTATAGGCTAAATTTCAACTCTAAGAATTTGATTTGGATTAAATTTACCAAAATTATTTTGGCCCTTGATTTTGAAATTGTAAAATTTTATTTCTAAACTACATACATTAATTTTTGTTACAATTTTTCTTTCCATCTTATAAAAAAAACAAACATTTTTCCCTTACCATTAAAAATTCCAATTTTCATACCGAACACCGACGACGATATCATTACATCGACAGGCTCAGATCATGTTGACCTAAAATCTATTCCCTGCCTAGCGCTCTAACACGTCCTTATCCAAGGCCAATTGAAGAAACCCCGTCATCCTATAGCCCTCGAGCTCTCATACATCCCGTGCGCGCGCGCCTGCGCATATAGAGACGACACACCGAAACCCTCTATCAAATCGCGTTATAACATCACGACTGCGCGCCACGAATCGGAACGTGACCAGGCGAGAACGCGCGCAGCAGCAACAGCAACATATAGTGATAATTCCTCAGCTCGAATAATTATAGAAATCGGGACGCAGCAAGTGTGTATAAAAACGCGCACGCGCACGCGCGCGCGCTCGTTTCTCCTCATCTCTTGACTTTCAATGATTCGTGCGCGCGCGCTCGCGTAGTATTATAAGTTTCACCAAGCAGCGCCGCGTGGTCTAAACACGAATTTCCATGATGCGAAAGCATCGGGTATATCGCGCATCGCCGCGGCAAAACTCTCTCGGCACTTTTTCTTAATGTTGGTATTATAAGTATATAAGCGTGAGGCTCGGTTTCATGCGGGAATTGCACCTGATTATATACACGTGGATCACTGGACGCTTATGGTATATACCGGGACTTTCTGAAATTAGGAGGCGGTTGCTTTTGTGGAGAGAAGTGATCATGGTTTTGGAGGCGAGGGTTATTGGGTCGGTATAAGGTGGATTTTGACTGTTTGAGGTCAGCTGTTGTACAGAAGCTGAACTGCTGTAATTATTTTTCTATGCTGTAGTAGGTAGTTTTCGTTTCTTTAAAGTGGGAGAAAAGATGGAGAGGCGTTGTTTGTTGAGGTATTAAGTGTACAAGTAAAATAACTTTTTCTTCTTTTATAAAAAATAAAACAAATTTACTAAAAATTGATGAGAGCCATATTGTTGAGAGCATTGTAGTGCTTAAAATTTCGCATACTTTAATTAAAATTTTGAAAATTTATATCTATAAAAATTGTACAAAATTTGAACGCTTTCAAATTTTCTAATTTGTAAAATATTATGTTTTTATAGATTAGAGCAATCCTAATTTCGACTAATAACGGTAGACTACTTAATATTCAACTTATGATTTCTAAATTTTTGCAATTTGATGAGAAAATATAAATTTTTTTTTTAAGCGAAAGTTTAATGGGAATCTTCATCAGTTTATCATTATTCTAATTTCTTATGTTTTCTGTAACGTCCTGAGGATATTTTGATCTTCCACTCGTTTGACCTACATATTCACCTAATTAACTTTCGGGTGACGTACGATGTGATTTATGGGAATTTGATGACGCAAAACATTTTTTTTAATTTTCAAACAAATGAAGTTTTGCTAAAAATCATTGACACTAATCACCATGATTTAATTACAGATCAATAATAGCCAGTATCAATTTCTTTTTTAATTTCAATCTAAAAACCGTAAGTGACAATTATCTCTGACAGACAGATAATATAACTTCTGAATAATGTATATTTATGCTTCATTTAGTGACCTATTACATGTCTTTGCGACCAATTAAATTAACGTTTATTTAGCATTACAATAATGATACCCTCTTATTTCGAGACTCTTTAATTTCTTCTATTAACGAGAAAGCATTTCAATATCTATTGAACTATTAGCAGCACAAATGGCATGTTTACTTGTTGAATGGCGTATTGAAGGAAAGTTTTTTTTTGTTTGAATAACAATTTGTAGAAAGTATCGATAAATTTTTAAATGCTATTCTCCAGCAATAAAATATATTTGCAGCATACTTTAAATGTTTTTTTTTCAACGCCACGAAATTCTTTTACCGTTAAGAGCTGCACTTGAGTCAGTTTTTAGCGTATGCTTTAAGAGGTTAGTAATTTTTATCTGGCATGCAATAAAATTTGAACTTTACGCACGAAATAAAGATGTACAAAGTTGAAAAGCAGAAAAAATTTCAGTAAAAAGTTTATGGTCATGAGCAAATTTCTTCAATTCTTAACGTCTTACAAAGTGATTAAGACAAAGATTTTTATCCGAAACAAGTTTTTTACCTCGACCATCATTGATATTTTTATATTAATTTAAATAGTATTATCAAAAGATTTAGACATCAACGTCGCTAAATCCATTTCCATTAATCTTCCACAATTGCTCGTTTCTTCCAAGATTAACCCAAATGCTTATTTTTTTATTTCGACCAATCAAGTAATTCTTAACTTTAAACTTCTTCATGAGCATCTAACAACATATACACGTTCCCTCAATTTTACGTAACTATGCATACCAATAGCAAATCTCAACTCTCTGCTACAGTTTATATAAAACTACATTTCACAATCTACCAAATATAAATGCATCTCACAGTCAATTTTTCTTTAATTTTCTAATCTCTCCTTCATCTAGATATCACGTGCCCGCACCAATTTCATCAACCGAAAAATTACCTGCTATACACCCACACTTATTGCACAATCGTTCATAGAAAAAAAATCTCTCAAATTCTTCCTTTTCGCAGCTAGCATCAAGGAAAGACATAAACCCGGGAATAATATAATAATCCGGGGGCTCTGGTCTCCCATAAAATCGCGATTTCCTCCGATTGAATTCGCTAAACTCCCGCGGGCTTTTCCTGGTATATACGTATATATATAAACGCTCGCAACATAATAACGACTTGGGGCCGCGGGACACGCGAAAAACACGGTGTACGCGGTGACGTATATATATATATATATATCTATATAGAAGTCGTTAACCTCTCGCGCCTTTTAATCGGCCTTTCACGCCTTGCGTTGCACGTGCCTGCCGTTTTCGTTTTCGTTTTCATCGCCTCCGGTGCAGAAGAGAATGGAGAGGAGAGCAAGAGAGTGAGAGAAGAAAAAAAGGGAGAGCGAAAGAGAGAAAGATTCTAACGGAGAGGGAACGAGGCGTGGAGAAAGATGCGGTTTTCGAGGGCTCACTGTAATTGTCATAGCTTTTTTTTATTGCTCGAACACTTGACTGTTACGTTAGATGCACGCTATTCTTCTGATTTTTTAATTACTCGCGTGCGCTTGTCAGCGATCTCGCGTATTATTATTGAGACAGAATTACAAGAAGACGCGCCAGTACACGCGCCAATACATATTTTTTGTTTATTTTATATGGGCAGAGTTTCTATATAAAATATAGCAGAAACACCAACATTAATCACGATATAATTACCGCTTGACTTATAGTATAAAAATCACAACGCGACATAGTATATGAATATTTATAACCATTTTATACCTACGCGCGCGCGCGCGTGCGAACGATAACTTCACTAATCTTAAGTTAAATTCTTTTTCTTTGCTCAAAATTTTTTCTTCAACTACTTATATATATATGTATATTCCGGTACAGCACGCGCAGCGATGCAATATTTATAAAGTTTGAAACAGGATTTCTCTCCGGTAATTTACAACCAAAATCAAAGTAGTTTATCAAGTGATTAAGGCAGTCAGCACGGAGCCGCGTGAATATACGTTGTTAAAGCCGGTATATTTATGTGACGGTAAAGAAGTGAAATGCAAAACAAACTAGTCCTATATTTCGAAAATTTAGTAAACGCATATACGCGAGGCTTTGCGTAGAGTATAATACGCGACTTCCTATATACCTCACAACTACATTGCACATTATACTGATTATAACCACGTCTGTACTCAAGTTGCGTTATAACGTTATCAAAGCATATATATATATGTACACCCTTGGTTCTGGAAACTTTGAAACCATGTACTTTGTTATTTTCTTTTTACGTGTATATACATGTATAGTAAAGTGCACGCCATCGCCACATTCTCCAAACTCTCGAAAGTTTCGTATAAAATATAACGTTGCGTAAAACCGTCAGAATTTCATTCTAATTAGCGCTCCTCAACGGCGCATTCTTCCTGACTGTATATTGATTAGAAAGGTGACTTCTTCTCTTTCTCCCTCGCTGTGTGTGCGAGTGTGTGTGTATAGCTCTCGCGCGCATCTCAGACGCGAGAGAGATAACGAAATGCCGGGGAATATATTATACGGAACCAGCGGAAAAAGAGCGAAAAAGCGTGGTGAAAGCGACGACGACGGCACTGATCGATTACATTAACATTTTAATCACGGAAAGCTCAAACGTGTACATAATATATATATATATGTGTGTGTATGTATAACTGCCGAAAAGTGTCTATATAATCTGTGGTCTGGATCTCTGAAAAATTTGGTATAAATATATAGACAATTCGAGAAAAGTCGACGGGTGGCTCTCACTTTTTGAGAAATTAGCGTTTTTTAATTTCGGAGGTACTTATATCCTATCGGAAATTGGATGTCAGAAATATCAAAATGTTTGTGATTTGTATTGACAAGTATAATTTTGAAAAAAAAGTGACAGTTACGTAAGATCATATAGTTACATGTTTCGGTATATATCAACCGTGCAATGGACTGAGTCGAATTTTTAATAATCGGCCGCTGCATATATAGAAAGTTCGAATAAACCACGCGTTTCGTTATCGAGTATACCATAGGCGCTGAAAAATCTCTCGTTAAGACGAATATTTTGACAACTTGATTATAAAATCAGAGCGCTTGTATCATTCGATTGGTGTGTGTATATATATATAGGGAGAAGGTAATAGAAAAATCCATCCGTATCTCGATACGATCACTTGAAATTGAAACTCTAGAAAAATGAAACTCGACTCGTGCAACGGGCATGAACGCGCGCGCGCATAGCATAGCATAGCATAGCGCAACTTTTACTTTTCGTACTACATTTCGTAACTATATTTCGAGCGGTATAATTTTGTAAAACAGCATCATGTATATATATACATACACACACCCATATATGAATTCTTTATCTAATAAGCAAACACAAGCAAGAAAAAAAAATCAAAAACAACCGTGAGCCTATCACATATTACCTTATCTTGTACTGTTATAAGATAACGTTCACCCTACGGTCACGAAAACCAAATCTATACGATTGTACGTAGCTTCGACGCGAACTTTTTTCGACTCTCTCCCTCTCTCTCTCTTTATATATGATTATTATAAAAGGCTATAATACGACAGCAAGCCGCGCATGTCCGCGAAAGTCACGACTCTCTTGCGTTACACTCCATATAGCGCATGTGCACTCGTCACCCGATCTATCGCCTTTTCTACATATATATATATATCTATCTATACTTGCACACAGTGCGAAGTGTAACACACGCCCGGAAGCCGATCGCCGAGAGAGTGAAATCGCGTATACCTATCGAAAACACGTACATTATACATGCGCGCGCGCCTATATAGAGTGCGAAAAAAGCGCACGCGCGCGTATAATACTCTACTCTCGATATATATATATATATATATATCCATGGAAATTCGCATAGTCTATCGGCTTTATGAATTTTCGCTTCCTATATACGTGGAGTGTAGCGCATAGTTATGAAACGCGCTGCAGCTTGCGTAAGTCAGTTGGCCGTCGTTATATTGTCAATTTAATTATTATATGCGCAGAGGCGAGAAAAACTGTTTGTTTTTCGGCGATACGGGTAATCCGAATTGTATCTATGTACCGCGTGTATAATAAATTTCCTCCCGATAATAGAGTGTGAATAACAATCGGCGAATATTGACGTGAGATTGTTTATGGCTCGAGTTGTTACTTTCGGTTGCGGATAGTTTCGAATGGTTTACGGAGGTTGTTAAGGGTATATAACAGTGCAACTGTGGGAATTTTTTTTCTTCCGAATTTTTAATGCGCCCGTTAGGTAAGAGAGGTTTAAATCCTTAAGACCATTTTTTATATTCGAATTAATGTATTGTGAGAATATAATAATCGGCGATTTTTAGAATTGGCTGTGAGAACTACTGGTTATACTTTTCTTTTTCTATCTGGTTTTCGCTGCATGTGTGTGTGTGTGTGTGTGTGTGTGTGTGTGTGTGTGTGTGTGTCAAAACTAATATATTTCGATATAAGAATAAATTTTCGAATTGAAATCGTTTGGAAATAGTGGATATCTTCAGGTTACTTAACTTCTGACATAATAAATTTGAATAAATTATTAAGTTGCCTTTCAAATTTCTAGAAACATCTGAATTACTCAAATACTGTTTTAAAATTTGAAAGTTAATCTCTAAGAATAAAAAACTGAAAAGTCGTTCATTTAGAAATATTAGTAAAAATCTATTAATATTAAAGAATGTTGAGTAGTTTATTATTAATGAAGTTATAATTTAATTTCACTACAAAATAAATTAATTTTTTTCATTAATTTCCATCAGTGAACTACTTTTTCCCTGTATATTTTTAGAGAGTGCAACGAATTAATGAGTAGATATCTAGATAGATATATATAATAAGAAAAAAACGTTTTAGATTACAGCAAAGATTGTCGACATATTCAGGACAGAAACCACAGGATGTTACGCAAAAATTCTCACCTATCCTCAAATGACAAACGCAAAACCGGTTTATCCACAAACGCTATTATATATATAAATAATAAAAATAATAATCAATAAGAAACTTCATTGGCAAACATACCTAAATCCATCGAAGCCGTCGTTGGAGCCGTTGACCGTGAGCACAGGAGCGCGGGCGTACGCCTTGGCGACACGTCTGTTCCTCTCGAAGACGATGACCTTCGCCCAGATCTCGTCGTCGATCTGGTTCCACTTGTCCAGTACTTCCTGTATGTGGTCCTGGAAATAAGAAGAAAAGAATATTACGGGAAATTCGTCACTGTATATACATTTCCCAATCGCATGAGTATAACGGGTGTAACGTGTATATATACACACTGGCAAAGCAAAGTGCGACGCGCTAATAACCGACAATTAGGTACCGCTGGATTATGCTTTTTCATGCCACCGAAGCGCCGCTTTATATATATGTGGCACAACGAGTGACGTGCAGCGATCAAAAGCTGGATTTGTAACGGTTCGAGTGATTACGATTGACATAGTGACAATTAGATGAATAGGTCGAGAGGTGGAAGGACACGTGAGGATGGAAGGAAAATAGAAATTATAAATATATGGATGATTGAGTCGATCAATGATTGAAAGTTCTCGCCGTTGGACAATTATCGGGTATGATTGGCTATATGAAAGGCAATAAGGAAAAATTCATTGTCCAAGAGGTATAGGTATCATGGTATAAGATTTCATTCTAATCGTACTTCGTTTACGAAGTTTAATGAAAACTGATTGTTGATTAAGTCAGCTTTATTCATTCACGCCTCTAATTGCACAATGCAAATATTTTTTACCGTTCTTAGAATTCAAGAAATCGTTTTCTTTTTAATTATTCACCTTTTGTAGTAATTGAGTAGGAAGTGTATATGGTCATGTGTAATCATTCTTTTTATTCAACAAGAGGTATATGTAATAATTAATTATAGAGTTTACTGTATGGTTACTTCTAAGAATTATTCGATATTTATATCTTAACAGATTCATATATATATATTTAACATTTTTGTCTACTATTTTTAACATTGTTATTTTGATAAAATTGAAGAAAAATAAATATATTTTTACTATATAGTTTCTAAAATGATCTACTGTTGAATGGTAAAAGGTCTGTTCACTTTGAGAAGAAGAGAGAGTTGAACAGTCATGCACAGCAGCAACGAATGAAATCGAAAAGCAACCGAGGAATGAGGAACGGTACCGTGTAAATCGCGATCGTAAAATATCCGAAGTAGGCTAATAAATATTTGCCAAACTAGGAGCTCGAGTTATGTGACGTCTATATACTATGTATACCTACACGCGAGATCGTTGCTCTGACGATGTGTCCTTGCGGTTGCGGTGCGGTGCATGTCCGAGACATTCGTTTAAGTGGTTTTCCATTTATTTTTATGCGGCGAGAAGAAAACGCGTCGTTCTGCGTATATATATATATATATATATATATATATATATATGGACAATCTATAGTATGTTACATACGCGGTTTCACACTGATAATTAAAAGATATTTAATGAAGTGATCGACAATGTATGAAGAACTATATTTATTTTAAATTGGCATTAAATATAAATTACTATTTTTATGTTGATCAAAAGTGTATATATATAGGTTTAAAAATTATTTTATTACTTGTTTTTTTTAACAATATACAATAATTTCAATGATTTATAGCTCGGTGCGGAGCTTATGAAAATTCGTTTAATTTTATGAAACAAGGATGTAAAAGAGAATCGTACGTTGCTTTCACCTGTGTAAACTTAGAAAATAATAAATCGTTTGAATACGGTGAAAGCTTATCGTAACTGCGTGTTTTTGATTAATTCAATGGTTGAAATAATCGACTCTACGGCCATTATGTATTAGAAAAATTAAAATTTACTTCTTAAAAAAAAATTTAACTTTCATATTTCGTTTACAAAAATGTTCTTATCAGTGTAAAACCTGTGTGTATACCCAAAGGAAATTACTAACGCGTCGAACGTTAATTTTGTGTTTTAAATTTATCGTACAGTCAGTAAGTATTTTATTATTAAGTTTACAACAATATTAATACTTTTATACGCTAATAATAGGTATAATAACTGTTATAACTTATCCATGTAAAGACCTTATTAAAAGTTTAATTACGGCTGCGGCTATATATTAAACTATTTAAAGGACCATTATCGCAATTTATAAACGTGCTCTTTAATAATTATTGGCCCGTTAATTATAAAATCCTAAAAAAATCAACGCACCCACGCGCAACCCTACATAGTCCTACTACAAAATTCATCTACATACTCCACCACTACATAACCTGTTACCTGACGTACAATCCGATCCACCTATAAACCCGCGTAAATTACAATCGCTCAGTCCCTTCAGCACCTGAGAAAAAAAATCATACCCCCCCCCCCCCTCTTTCCTAATAATCGTGCTTTACGGCTTGACGCAGGGAGAAAAAGAGACGTATATAGTTCTAGAGCCTTGGGCATCGGGTGCAATATCGATATTGTCATGGCGCATAGAAAGTGAATTTTACGATCGCTTCGGGCTGTTTTCTTCCGGCAGCGTTTGCGCGCGGTTGCTGGACAAAATCGCGAGCGCGCGCACGAGCGAGAGAAGAAAGCGCGGCGGCGTATACTAGTGAGGAAAAACAGGCGAAGAAAGCCTGCAGTGCGGAGTTCTTTGACGAGCATTTTCCGCTCTCGTTGTGACGCGAGCGTGCGGTCGACCTTTTAGTGACTTTTTTTTCTTGGGAATGGGGATTGTTGGTTAGGGAGTAAAGTGTTTTTTTTTCTCGAGTAACCAGGTTGCTGATTTTTCTTGGAGTTTTATAGTGGTGGATTATAAAATGGATTATTAAAATGGATTATTAAAATGGATTTTTCTATATCAATTTAATATTATATAAACCAATAAAATTATTATTGGAAATGTTTAAAAAAGTAAAAAAAAAAAATAAAAATTTTTCTCGATAATTATTATGAATCGATTTTATTAAGTTTCGAAGTCACTGTTACGTATGAGATCATAACGATATTATCGATCTAGTTTATTATAATTAAGTTATGAGAGGTGCCTGTCGGATTATTATTCTATTTTCATTCGCATTGAATATTAATAGGCATGTTGCAACGAAGCATATCAAATAAGCAATATAAATTAATGAAACTGCATGATAATCTTAACAGTCAAATGAGTAACACGGTTTCTATAATGCATCTTTTCTATCTGCGTCAAGAGTAAATTATCATTGCAGCCGCCGCAGATTATATATAATTCCTATTGTCTTTTTTTGCGAGCAGAGATTATTTTGTATGGAAATGGCTGAGAATTAAAAAGTTATTATGACGTAACGGATAATGCACATTTTTACATAATGACGTCATAATGACATTGCTGCTACACAATTTCTTTATTGTTTCCTTTCATTTTCCAAGACTAATTTAAGAATCTGAAATCTTACTTGCACTGCTATTTTTATGAAGCTGCATAAAATTACTTAATCAAAATGAAGTGTAAATAAACTGATTAACGTTATTACTACGGTAAAAAAACTTATTTTTAAAAATATACATAAACACTTTAAAGGTTGCAATATTTGTTTTCAGAGCCGAAGTCAGAACGATCATGTTTTTGAATGGCAGATCTTATTACGAACGAGAACAATCAGCAACGATTTTACAAGATCTCAAACCTCTATATAATAATCATCACGATTTTTATTCCACACCGCCCGTCACCCAAAACTGACGCGCACGCGAATTTTCGCATTACACATACATTAGCACCCACTTTACACATTCCCCTATGGCACGCGGTAGAAAAAAAACCACACACTCCTGCTCGTAATCGTTACGTTCTTTGCCGCGTTTCAGACGTATAAATAAATAAATACAGCCTTGCAGCCTCGTTCATCATCATCGTTGGGCAAACGGGAGGAAAAAAAAAGTACGCGTGTGTACGTCACTTTCCGCATTCTCTGCGCGCGCGCGAGAAAGAAAGAGAGCTGCAATCAGTAGAATGCGTTCGCCGAATTCTCCCTCGCATCTCTCTTTGCTTCGTTCCTCACCGCGCGTCTGCGGCTTGCCAATCACGCGAGAAATTAAGATCTCCAGGCTGTGCTATAAGTCGGGTTGCTTGCTTTTTCCTGGCTAACAAGAGTATAAGTTTATGTGTGTGTGTGTGTGCATATACTGACTTATCGTAAACTAAATGTGTATATATAAAGGGTTGCTTCTCTCACGTATAAGTCGTTAAAGTTTTGATATTCTATGTATGTAATTTAAAGCTGTACAAACGTTCACGAGATATATATGTTTACTTTTATCGTTTTAAAGTTTTATAAAATATTAACAAGACTTTATGGAAACATTAATTTTACAAATACTGAAATTACAATTTTTTACAGTACACACACACAAGCAAACATATTTGTTAAAAATCATAACCACTTCAATCCAATGTTTTAATAAAGAATTTATAGGTATATAGGCACCAAAAGCAAGCGAGATTCATCCTCCACGTCACCACGGCGCGCCTTCTAAACGACATCTCGCACCATCCAACAAAAACAGCCCTTGCTCACTATCCACGCTTCTTACCTCGCTCAATCCTTCATGTATATATATATATACACACGCAACACAATAGCCCCGCCCTTGCGCGCGTGATTCGGCGCGGCGCGATGCAAAAACCGGCCTGTCATTATTTTCGTGCGCGTGCATTCACGTTGTTGCATAATAATGCAGCCCGCGTTGAATCTGTTTACTCTCTCGACTGACGGCTCTTCTCACCTTCGCGTATAATATGCATTTTTCCCATCGGTTGGCGCATATATATATACACACACACACACGAGGAAGCGAGCGAATGAACGCAGCTTGATACAGTTATTATATCTATTGTTGAGATGATATTCAAAAGTGATCTTATATATGTATAGATGGCGGAGATATAACGGAGGAGAAAGCAATTAATAATAGGAGAGGGCAGAAGTCGAAACTCATTCAGCAGCCATTATTTTCAAAGCGATTATATTCACGCGCTGTATGGCGGCGTCGCGATTTTGAAACTGACGGATCTATCGCGTCCGACCATCTGCCCGCGATTCTCTGCCCCGCACGCGTCGACTGTATTATATATACGTGTATGTATGTGTGTGGGTATGTTTGCGACTGCGAGAAAGGATCTGACAATTGATTATTTAATAGGGTGAATTTTATTGACTTTCGCTTTTAATTATTAAGAATTTCGATTGCGAGTGCGTTCTTTAGAAATTTCAATGTAGGGGTATGATGTTACATGTGTATAGGGAAAGTACAAGAGCAGTTATTTAAAAAAAATTTTTTTGATAATTGTTGCACGCGTATAATAGAGAGTTAACTGCAAAGGGTTAACTTTGAGCTGTGTTCGCCCTTAAGTAAATACCGACTGAGCAAATTGCAGTGGACGACCTGCCAAAAAAAAATAAGAGTATACTCGTGAAAGGCACTTAATGACTGTTTACTTAGCATCAAACAGGTATCTCTTTCACTTTGATCATCCTTCTTAATGGCACACTTAAATAAACCATAACACGTTTTTTAATAATCTTCAATTTTAAAGGCCGTTAAACTTTGAAATTTATATATATATATATATATATATATACACATTCAATGGGTTTCAAAATAAACAAAAATGATTTTGCATTAATGTAATATGTGTAGTAAATGAATTTTTTTTTGGTATGTAATCTGATCTGGATTGAACAACAGATTATATAAATAATAAAGAAATTAAGAGTTAAAGTATATCGTGTACAAAATAAGTCGTGCCGTTGTTAAATTAAATTAAGTACCGCGTTCACTCGATGTAAGCAAAACGTCTTGACACGAATTCATTTACGATGTAAATTAGCGTAACAACAGTATAAGGAGGGAGAGGAAAAAAAAGGAACGCAACAGGCTTAAATGGGAAAACGGTGTATACGTGTAATTGGGATTAGAAACATCGGTGCAAACGGCTGTCATTGTGTTGTGATGTTCGCAAATCGGTCGAGCGAATCGGGGGAAACCGAGCAAGACGCGTATAGCGAAAAGATTGCAGAGTCTATCTTCCTCTCTCTCTCTCTCTCTTTCTTAGTGAGGAAAAGAAAGTTGCCGGCTATTGTGAGAATGTATTCGCGTATATACACATTTTTGCAGATTTTTCGAGCACTAAAGTGAGATTTGTATACAAATTGAGAAAGTTCAGTGGTGTTATAAAAAAAACGTGGAGTTAAATGGCTAATTGTACGTACCTTGTACAGTTTGTCTACGTTGTACCAGACATCTTCTTCCTCTTCTTGTTCATATTGCGCGTCCGCGAGGTTATCTCGCGAGCGCGAAAGAATTTTCCGCCTCGACACCATTCCGGGGCCGTTATTTTAAAATCTGAAACATAAAACGAAATTCACATTAGTATTGTAGAATTGTAAATAATAATAACAACAATATATAGTAGTTTGACTCCTAAAAATATTATATGTGTTTTGCTACTTCGTAACATTTTGTCACGCATCTGCGGTTGTATACAGGTTTAACTACAATACAAAATCTTTTAAGTTATCCACCCAATTAAAGCAATACTTTAAATTATAAGGACTATATCCATGGTGTTATATTGCGCAATTATAGCCGGCTAATTGCTTATCTGTCGGCACTTAAACCCAACAATCCACAGCGTGCGGTGACATAATCACAACGGAAAGAAAAAGTAAAATCCAATCGCCAAAGTAAACACGAAATCTCGCGAACGAACCGAAGAACCACTACTACGCCTCTGCACGCAGATGTCTGCGGGTTTCACTTTTATATTAAATTACGTAAAAAGTCGCCGCGTGATTTCGGCACCATCGGTTCTATACACCCTTTCTTCCCTAAAACAATACGTTGCCATTGTTGCCACGCGTTTCTTCGATAGGTATATTATACATAATACAGTGACACATTTCTTTATATCTCGCAGTTGATTTCACGCCGAAAGTTTCGCCGAAATAATTGCCAGCGACTGTATACATATCCAGGGCGCGGTGATGTCGAAAGTTTTGCTTTTACATTGAAAGAACTTTGTATTACATATGGGAGATAGGCTTTTTTCGGTGTGAGCAATTAAAACGAGACTCGCAATTATTGTATACGGAAGGGGCGGCAAGTGGAATGAAATAAAGGTTATACGTGGTAAAAGAACAGCTTTTACGCGTACGTGTGTATATACACGTACGTACGTTTATGTTTTTACGTTAGGCGATAAAAGCGGGGACGATGCTCATATAGCGATGTTGCCGATTTTTGAGATCGGAATAATTGGATGATGGTATGGTTGTCCGCGGATTATATATTGATGCCGCGAGTGAATTCACCTTCGGCGATTTTCGTAAGACGATTGAGCGGATCTGACATAATCAACCGCGCAGATGAATTAAAAAGAATAATTTTATCGGTTATTAGTTCATTGTCTGTATATTTTATATAATATAATAATGAGATAAGTGGGTGTTTATATATAGGAGGTGTAAAAACGAGATCGGCATAACGAACGCTTATAAGGAGGTAATGGGTTTAGAAATTATTGGATGCAAAATATAACTCTGTTGGTAATTTGTACTGAAAGAAGTAATAAATTATGCTATTATTTTTATTGGTAAACATATATAGATAGACGATTTAAGTGATTGTCTAGCTCTAGGCATTGTATAAATTGCACTTATTACTCATTTAAATATATAGATACCTATATACTACGTACATCTAATTGTTAAATTTAATCAAAGATGTTAAAAATAATATTAAAATTAAATTTTCGGTGACTGAATAATATTCTTTTTCAACCAATTAATTAACATACTAAATTAAATCGTTCTATTATATATATATATCTTAAAACAGAAGTGCCCATACAGTGCGTCGGCAAATCTGTGTAATTTATGCGTTCTAGATTACCATTAGAAGCAAACCATAAGAGTTTTTCCACTTCACACTTTCCACCCCATAATCTATATCCACGCACAAAATGCGTATATACAGAAACAAGGTGAGAGGTACGAGCATTTCACAACGCGCGCGGGGGCGTGTGCAGATTATTACACAGTCCGTGTTTTTTTTTGCTTCCTCTCGCACGCACGCGTCTAATTGCATATGTCGAGTTTGCGTTGCGCAAAATTATATCCGATCTTTCAAATTTCGGAAATTCAGATTTTAGGTGCGTATACCTACATAGTTAACATGATATTGAGATGGGTTTCGGTGCACGCATGCTTGTGTGCCAAGGTCGTCCCCATGCATTCGTATCGTTGCATCATAACGAGATGAAATTAAATTTATAGACGTTTTTTTTATTTAGATGCATCGCAACACGTTACTGATTGTTTATTCATTTGTTTCGGTATTATATATATACAGAGAGAGAGAGAGTTGGAAATCTGTGTGTTCAGGATTAAATGTGACGCGTTTGTATGTAAATTTTGTTGAATTTTCGTGGATAAATCATGGGTAATTTGTAAGAGAATTTAGTATCGTTGGCATATATTTGTATTGTGTAATGTGAGGTTAATGGTTATGTATATATGTGAATGCCAAAAATATCCTTGAATTTTAAGTTGGAAAATTAAACTTGCCATAGGAAGATATACTAACTCACTAGGAGAGGCTCAGACCTCCGGATCACGGATTTTGCTCAAACTTTGAGATATGTTTTTGGATACCAAAATATGATGAAAGATGGAATATTAGACCCTAACGCTTCGATAAGCTCGAGTTATCGACATTTTTAGTTGCATTTCAAGAAAATATTGCAAAAACTGCTCGTTTTTATTTGTTAATTATTTAGTAGTTTATATAAAGCATACATATAATTATAAACATAGAAATTAAAACAAGAGAGCGCCAACTTTTTATTACATTTTTCAGAATTAGAAAAATATTGAATCTATCCGAAGTTGTGATAGTTTAGGCATCAAAAAATCGTTTATAAATCAATGGAAACTAGAGCATGTCCATTTTAATGTATTTTCATTGCTTAAATTTAATCTATCATAACTTTGGATAGATTCAATATTTTTTAATTCTGTAAAATGCAACAAAAAGTTAGTTCTAATTTATATTATTATTTTTAATAATTAACAAATAAAGACGAGCACTTTTTCAATATATTCTTAAAATATAACTAAAAATATTGATAACTTGAGTTTATCGAAGCGTTAGTGTCTAATATTCCATCTTTCATCATATGTTGGTATCGAAAAACATATCTCAAAGTTTGAGCAAAATCCGTGATCCGGAGGTCTGAGCCTCTCCTAGTAAGTGTGCTATTCAATTTAACGTAAAATTTTGATTGATACACTAGAATTATAATACGATCATTCAAGTATTGAGATTACAGACACTTATTAATAACTACAACTAACTGTCTCAATGACCGCAATGTACGTTTAAACCTCCAAATTCTTAATCCTATCGAAAGTTACAACGTCAATATAGAATCATCATTACAATCTCAAACTCGATCCACTTACGCATATAACCTCACTCAGTCTTCGTCCTTAAACCCAATTTTACGCCGCATAAACACGAACAATCAGCCGCGACGATCGGACCACTCTCACCAAGAGAGAGAACGCGAGTATAGTTGACACAGATCCTCCCGCGTTGGCGTCTGATTATGTACGCGCAGTTGGCTCTTGTGACCACCGAAAACCATCGTCAGATTTACCTTTCATCTCGCCGCAAAAAAAAAAAATATTCAAACGAAAGTGCGCTATATGCGCTCGAGCGCGACTAAGATACTCAAGTACAAACGTTTGTTTTATAGCCACGCGGTACTTTCCTCGGACGGGTAGAAAAAATGTAGAAAGGAGGATGAGAAAAAAAAGCGGAGGAGGAGGAGAAGAGACTTTTTTTATCATATGGTTTATATTTCGGTCTAGTTATATATATATACAGGTTGAAAGTTTTTACAGAGGATTAGAGATGCTAAATAGTCGCGTTTAACACCTTTGCCTGATTTTTCATGCGTTGATAATCATGGCAATTTGGGTAAACAAATCGTGTCGAATTCAAGAGATGCTGAGAGTTTTCACTTTTCCATGGTTTTTATATATCTCGGCTGATAGAATACTTTTACTCAGTGGTCAGGTGTTGAGTAGACACGGGTACTTTGGAAGTAGTTAAATTTCGCTTCGATTTTCTATATACACGTCAAGAGGTGTTAATATTAACATATTAATATTACAGCTTTTAATATTAACATATTTAAATATTACAATATTTTAATATTAAAAAATTTTTCAAAACTATATACATATACCTTCTGAACCAACGCCACACCTATGTACCATACCATAAATTATATACCCGCGCGTATATATATGCACGCAGTTATTATCACTACGCAGAACTTGACACTTCGCACAACGGCGACTATAACTAACTGTATTTCGCAAAGCCCACGAAAAGCGCTTCGAAAATTCTATTAGCTATTCAACTCGTGTACTGTCTCTCGTTTCTATTATGTGTATACCTCTGTATATATATATATCGTGCGTGCTTACCGTTACACACACCTCATAGTCCTCTTGACGGCTCAATTCGCGATCCATGGTTGAAGGACGCGCGCGCATTAGCCGCGAATTATAGAATAATAAGCAGACTGCGACTATCGGTGTATGTGGAGAGGGAAGGCGATGTGGCGATTAGGTGACATCGCGGCCCTGGTAGAAATTTCTTTATTGAAAATGGACAGGAAAATAATAAATAGCTAGTAAAAATAGCTAATTTCTAGGTATAGATGAAAGACGATTTTTTCGGTCATATTCTGTATTTAATGAAAATAACATAACCTGAAAATACTTCTACTAAATTTTCTCTGTCATTAGATCATATATTTAAAAACAAATATTAAAAAAAGGTAGCCAACTAAAATATAAATCGACAGCTCCTATTCAGACGATGTTATCTCAGCGGCGCGTGCAAAAAATGCTAACTGAGCGGCAGTCTAATATGATTTTAACTCGCTGTAAATTCAAGATAATGCTATTTGTATTTAATACAAATTACTGGTATTTAATTCGTTTATAGTACTGCTTCAGGCGATCATACAAACGAAAACAATGATTTTTCCGTTTTATTCTGTCTCTCTCACTTCTCGTCATAATAATAAGCCTCTTATTAGCCATTTCCTAAGTACAAAAAACTGGCCAACTTTAATATCTTTTAAATACTCATAAATAAGCTAATGTAAATTTGTGAAAAAACTGAATCTATTATTCCGCCTATTAAATGGAGTATATGATCCAAAAAATCGTTTCATTGATAGATAGAAGTGGCCAAGAAAAGTGTCTAGTTTTTAGCAATTAATGGAGAAACCAGCTATTTATTAGGTAAATAATGGAATCGATTTCTACCAGTGGGGCAACGCGCGGGTGTAATTGCGAAATGTTAAGTTGACTTTCTAGAATCGATGACCAGTGGATTTAGGGTTTTGCAAGTATAAAACGAGGAGCAACTTTTTTTTGTAAAGTTTTAGGGGAATAAAATTTTATAACTGATGAATAAGTAGTATAGCTTATATAGCCGTAATAAAACTATGAAAAGCAAAAAGTCGGATATAATTGTAATACAATCTTGCCTCAGAGATCAAGTTTTAACTACCGAAGAATAAGTCTTTTTTTATATATCTATATAAATACAATAAGCACAGTTTAGTTTAATCTATCTCGACGTTTCTCATTAGAAATTTTTACCAAATTTTTTCTTTATTGCCATATATCAATATTAATTTCTTATTACAGCTGTGCACATCTTCCATTAATATATACAGATACCGAGCAAAGAATAACTAGGAAATCCTGTATATCACGCGTATACAAGTAAACGCTATAATGCCTCGTACTTCCGAGAAAATCGGAAGGTTCTCTTCACATTTCTTCACACTTTTCTCATGTTAATACCGCAAGTGTTTATACAAAATGAAGGCTATTATAGCCATCGCGTTTACTGAATGAAAATGGGAAAATGACTTTTTATAAATGCGCCTCGACGTATAATATATTTATACATCGCCGTTGAGAGTTTGACCTCCGCACACGCCTGCGCGTATATTAATTACCTTAATCTACTGTCTAAGTAGCCTCACGTCGTTATACACTAGACTATAATCCTCCAACGGTCACCAGTCACTATATGTACTTCAACTTCTTCAATATTATAACGGAGGTCTGCTCACACACATACATACACACACTGTCACAGCCACCCTGCACAAAACTCCGCACTATATCACAGAATCACATATACACTTATAACTGCTATATACATATATACATATACAAACAGCAACGCGTGCGGGCGGACAAATAAAGTAGGCCAGGTATCGTTTGGATTAGATCGGAGAACCGCTGTATATATATATGTATATGTACGTATATGTATATAGAGGCCTTCGCCGCGATCCCGGATACTCGGCGAGTGGCGACGGCCGCGGCGGGCAGCAACGACTTGCGAAATGTCTCTCCCCAAGTTCGAGAGAAAGAGAGTATTGTAACGCGGCCTGCGCCCCGGATGTATTATAGGCTATATGTATATATATATACTACAACACAGGCGTGTGCGTACTGACCGCCGGCCGCGCGCCGACTGCCGAGTGGCGATATATCGGATATATAACCATAACGGCGCGCTCTCGCTTTCGATCGTGTGGCGCGCACACACTTTGCTCGCGCGCCGCCCAGTATAGTCTATACACAGAAGCGGTTGTATATCGCTTTCGGATATATGTAGATGAGGTGCGATGGACGATACGATGGTGGGAGAAGGTCGCGAGAGTTGTATATGTATATATAGTCGATTATAACTCGGGGCCGAGCAGCGAGAGAGGAGCGCGTTGACGAAAGTAAGGAATATTTTAATCGCTGGGGATATACGCGGGTGGGGATGAGATGAGGTCTTAGCTTGAGAGGGAGAAAGAGAGATGGTAGTGGAAATGTCGTTAAGTGTGGGTATGGATTACGTGGCTGATGGGTAAATTTTGCGGTATTAGCGGAATTGGATTGCAACATTATAGGTATATATGTGTAACAAGTATATATACACGTATTACGTTTTTGTGTCATTTTATTGTAATAAAAAATGCACAAATTTACGGAATCAATCATCGATACTTTCAAAATATTGTTCGTGCTTTGTAAATGAACATATGTAGCGTTTTGATAAGATTTTACAAGGAAACAGAAGTAATTCGTAATCTTCTAAATATGTAGTAAATAGCCTCATCTAATCTAACAGATATGATTATAATAAAACAAATATTATATCACATAAGTGAAAACATACAGACGACTATAAGTTTCAAAATTAAATTCTGAATAACGTTTGCGATCACGTTGAGATTATCTAATCAATCAAAATAATTAAATCAGCGAGAAACACATTACCATATTTAAATTAATACTGCCACAATCTGCGGCAAATCATCTATTACTACATACGCTATTTATATATCCAAAATCAATTCCGTCAATAAATATATAAATCTCGTTCTAAAAATATATTGAAATTCATATCTCGGTGTCTCCTGTAATCAACGAAAAAAAAAGGTCTTCGACAATTCACAAAAACCCATCGACCACAGCACGCACACATATACGTACAGCATTCAATCACCATTGTTCCTGCGGCTATTAACAAAAATAGCCACGTCGAACAACAATAAAGCAGCCAAGCTAGATCCTTATCACCCAAAACAAACAATCGCATCGTTCGTATACGCGAGCACCTGCATATACCACCGCGCTGCGCGTATTACTGGCACAGAGAACAACCACGCGCGTCGTGTCGTAAAAAGGCGCGCATACGAGCAATAAAATGCCGTCTCGCAAAAAAAAGCAGCGCCTACGAGTTCATGAATCAAAAGGACTCTCTCTCTCTCCCACTCTCTCTGCCATTGAAGAAAAACTCTTAGAGTATGAAGCCTATATACTCCCGCGCTTCTAATTTTAGAAAAAGTGATTCAAAGAGCCCCGGCGGTGATGGGGGATTCTCCATTGCGGTAGCGGCACGGCATGTCTCGTCATCATCGCGCGTGCGTCTTTTAACGAGCGCGCGAGAGAGAAAGAGAGAGAGAGAGAGAGAGAGAGAGAGAGAGAGAGAGAAACGAGGTATGAGGTACTATACACACACACACGCCTATATTGCCTATTCGCAGCCGAGCATTAAAGTCTCTCTCCCGCGGGCTGATTTACGTGGCTTCCCCGCGTGCGAGCTGGCCAAGAGTACTTAGCGGTGTACGGTTGTCTCTTTCTCTTTCGTTCTGTGTACATACGCAGAACGAGGGTGATATTAAGGGAGGATGAGGAAAACAATTGACGGCTCTTTTATGGGAAGGTTCATTTTTTTTTTTAGAAAAGATAAGAGGGCCTATAGGGTTTCGTGAAAATTATAAACGAATATAGCGTTATAACAATATTAATCTTATTGATAGAATTTTTTTGTAAAACGTTATTGTATAACAAAAAAAAATTGGAAATTTCCACTTTTGGTTCAAAGACAGTGCAAGTATATAAATAATGCTATTTTGAAATATTTCTCATGAATTCTAATATGTTACGTTACATGAATTCTACTATAAATTAGTTAAAAACTACCATGGACAACCATCTTTAACCATCTCATAAGCTACAGACTATGCAGCTTCATAAAAAAAATCATATAAAAATTCAAGATTTCCTGCTAACCCATTTCCCACGTTTCGTTACATACATGTCATCACTTTTTCCCCCGCCAACACTTTCTTCCTCAACACTTCGCTCAGCAAAAGACAAAAAAATCTCGCGTATTTATAAACATTAATTAACGATCCGCCGTTATCCGTATACATAAATATTAACGATGATAAATTACAAAACCCGCATCGACGCACATATACGCGGAGCTCGTCATAACAGCGAGAGGAGTAAAAAAAACCCTCTCGTTACAAAATTTCAGCGATGCGGTATATACGCGCACGTGTATATATACGTATATGAATCACTCGCTGAATGAACGACCAAGAGAATCTTACCGCTTGATTCATGAACTTGGAGAGAGAGAGAGAGTCAACTACGACGACATGGTCTTTCGCCACGTTTATACGCTGCTATCGATGAGTCGCGCGTATAGCGATGCGTCAATTTTACACGCCATTAGGCGGCAAAATTTTCGTAATCTCGCACTTTTCGAGAGGATATGTGAAAGAACGTGCGTATAGGTGATACTTTTCTTCCCTTGTCCGAGTGATTTAGCGAGCAGTCGTGCGGATAATTAAGCAGGATAGCATGGTATTTGGGTCGTGAGAACAAAGAGAGTATTGCACTTTTATATTTATGCTGTGTATAAATTATCGAGAACGTTTTGTTTAATACAGTGGTATACGAGTTGTGATGATTAGGAAAATTGACGGTTAAACATATATATATGTATATGGATAATTAGAGAATAACGTTGTGATAATTTATTGAGATGGTTTGTTTGACCGTTGTTGTTTTTTCTCGCTAATTATATATTGGTTATATAGCAAATGCAATTATCTTTATGAAGATGCAATAATTATTAGCTGTAGAACACGATGATCCACAATGGGAAAGAAAAATTTCGAAATTTGTTGGACTAAACAATATCAACATGACACCAATGTTTTTTCTCACTGAGCTATATCATATAATATATTTTTCTATCCCATAAAATAAAGTATAAAATTCGGCGGTATTCGGCTTCTCACTAATATGAATTTCAAATTCACCATGATATGAAATCTTCCATTGCACAAGTTAAATCATCGAAACGAAATTTTATTACGCAACGAATTACATCGGCAGTGTCGCTGTTACCGTGACTTTTAGGATGCATTAACAACCCCCCCCCGGGAACATGGTAAGAAGAATAAAACCATGTTAATGCGTAGTTTTACGCGAGCTCGCGTTACGCTGCGTTCGAGCTCGACGCTTTTAGATTTTTATCAAAGAAAATTCATGTCCTCTTAGATTACACGCGGGGTCGTGCCAAGGGTGGGTATATACGCGGGTACAAATAGTTTCGTTGTAACAAAAGTACGATTGCCTCGTAAGACGATGCAAATTGTAAATTGGAATTTTAGTCTCTTAATTAAATGGAGAATAATAATAGTGAAGTAAAAACGTATAGAGGTTATAGAGGTGGCATTATTGTCTTTTCCGAAAATGCTATATACATTTAATTACAAAGATATATATGCGAAAATCATCTAGAATTATTACAAGCTTGCTCAATAAAAAGTTATATGGTATAGTTTTTAATCTTGCATCTATCTAAATGACACCTTAAAGTTGCGTTGTAAAATTTTCTTTACTGCACATCTATAATTTAAGACTCTTTAAAACTACCGCAAACTGACGTCACAGTGCTAAATCCTTACCACAACAAAGTGATGTCACAATGAAACTATTTAGCACCCGCAGCAACTTCCGTGTATAAATGCTTGTACTAGCCAATGTAAAGGAAGTGGAAAACAAACTATCAATGAAAAGTATACAAGTATATAAACGATGAGTAACGATATAAAAGCTTTTTCTTTAAATTCAATGGCCATATTTCATTTCTCAAAATGAGTAATGACGATAACTTAAATCATAATAAGATTCCGAAAGATATACAAAAACTATGAGCCTTGTCAACAAGAACCATCAGTAATTCTTATTTATTATGTATTGAGGAACCCAAATCTACAAAAAAGAAAAACAAGCTGATGTGCACGCGTCTATTCAATATTACAGATCTCGATTCGACACGTGGAGGAATTTTTCCTATAGTGATCCGGAAGAGATTTACAACGCCAATTAACGCTTGTTTTTATCAAATGCCATTTCCATCAAACTGGTGTATAATATACACGCCACAGGAACGTGATAATACCGGATGAAAATGGAGTAATCCCGTGAAAAGCACGCATCGTGTGTATAACTATAAATATAGCTTATTTGTATACCATATACCTGTACGCGGTCTATAGTGATTAAATTTTAATGTAATGCATATTTAATTGGCAGAGGACATTTGGTTTGTAAATGTATTTGCCCTAAAGGCTGGGAATAAATTTCGGCGCGAGATTCGGCGACTGCTTTTCGTGTGCCACGTGTATATATACATATATATATATACTATTATAAGGAACTCGGTATCAATGTCATACGTAATAATAGCACTTAAATACAAGGTTTAATAAGTATTTTTTTTTGTTATCTATTTAGCGTATAATTATTATCCATACGGCTATTGTAATTAATTTTTTTTGTTCAATACACTTTCGTTAGTTGTTAATCTACAATGTCATATAATATATAATATGTACTTCATTAATAATACGTTAACATATGTTTATTTGACAGGTGACGTGAATAAAAGTTTGATAAAATTTTTAACATCGCGTAAATAAAACTATAAAATAATCATGATTAACATGTCCTACTTCAAACTATTTCCCAAGGTCAGACCATAATTATATTTACAAATTTGTTCAAAATTTATAATTCCCAATCACAATCGTCTCCCTCTTTGTTCTCTCTTTCTCTTTATACAACTTTACGCACATCCTTCTCTTTTTCTCTCTCTCTCTCTCTCTCTCTCTCTCTCTCCCTTTTTCACCAAGGAAAAACAATGCAAGGCGAGTGCGCGCGCGCGTATACGCGTAAAGGCAAATTTACTAGTGCGCACGGATGGAAATACTGCGAAACGTACAACCACGGCGGCACGGTACACTGTTGCAGATCCGGCTACAACTTTTCTTTCCTCTCTCTCTCTCTCTTGTACTCTGTGTTGCCTTGGCGCGCGACGAATTCGCGCGGCTTGCTTTTGTGTGCTGACCGCTTGAGACTTTCCCGGGAATTTCGCGCGCAGGCTTTTGGTAATGAAGCGGTGGTGGTGGTGGTGGTGGTGGTGGTGGGCGGATGGATTTATGGGGTTGGCATGCTGGGATAAATGGAATATGGCATGCGACGGGTGTGAGGAATAGGCGTAGTAGCGCAACATATATTATATACGTTTATGTTAATTTAAACTATTTTGTTGAAAGCATATTATGTGTTAGACACATTTTATTTTATTTTTTAAGTGATTTTATATACATATAGCAGTTTCAAGAATACTATTCAATTCTATAACGATATAGACCAACCAATAAATTAACATAATTTTATCATATAGAATATCTCTGAGATCATTTTTTCTATATTAATTTTAATCGTTATTCGATCTGTCAATGTTTAATATAGTTATTATACGCATTTTAATACAAAGAAAATAAGAAACTCTTAATCCTAAAACCAGTTTTCTTCATGGACACACGTATAACGATACGAAAAAAATTCCTACACCACTTCCCTCACCCTAATGAAACCTCAACTCACTCAAAGCGTCCACACCGCACGCGGCGGGCATGCAAAAAAGGAAGCAACAAAACCGCGCGAAAGCGAATAAGTAGCGTCGAGGTGATATAGGAAAATGGCTTTATCGAAAAGTAAGAGTGTAGCATCGGCTGCGGCCTCTCTCTCTCTCTCTTTTCCTCTCGAGGCTGTGAGAGGACGCGAGGAGAGCAACCTCGAGTGAGCACACGAAGAGAGAGAGAGAGAGAGAGAAGGATAGTATAGTAGTATAAGAGAAACGACGCGCAGGAAAACCGGCCGATTCCGTCCTTTCTCACGACTTGTCGCACTGATCCGCCAAGGACGGGAGGAAGAATATACCCGCGAGCTAGCTATATATATACATATATCTATGCATGTGAGTGCGTCTCTCGTTCTCTTGCTATGTGTATGTGTGTTTAGAGCGATTTATGTGGATTTGATTTGCCTGCGCGTGTGTGCTCGAAGGTATTTTGAGGTGGATGCACATGCTGTGGTTGGTATTTTATATATGGATAAAAGGGAAATAGCCAGTTCACGGCATTCTTTTCTTTTTAATAGCTTTCGTTTCAGTTTTATAGACGCGAAAGTGTTTCTTTTTTTTCTTTTCGTTGTTACATAAAACGTTGACGAGAGAATTGTTTATGGTATTCGAGGTATGGTGTATTCGAGAAAGAATTCAAAGTCGGATTGAGTGTGTATATATACATTAATTAAATAACTCTCGAATAAAGTAGCTTTTCGTCAGGTTAAAGAAAGAAAAAAAAGAAAAGTGAATTGAAAAGTTATGTACTTTAAAGGGACACGCTCTCTCGATCTTGCATCTACAGCTGTAACTGTAACTAATTACGAAACGGCCTTTCCACTGTCTCCCTATACATCCGTCTTATTCTACTTATCACTCTCCGTACCGATATTCACTTTATTTAATTATATACTCGCCACCGTCTGCGCTGTATACGGTTTTCCAAATTGTTATCCATGCGCCGTGCAAGAAAACCAAATTTTCTTACGCTCCGGAAACCAAATTGAATCCGATGACTATCTTCGTCTAGATACAAAGCTGCTGCTGATAAGCATCAAATTTCTCTCTAAACGAAGTGAAAATACTGTTACATATATATACTCGCGAACGTTTTACGATGACTACTTACTTTTTTCCTCCCCGCGTGTGATTGTTATCACCACGGGGCTTGAAAAAGACAAAAATAAATAAATAAATAAAAACACTTTGCGCGTCACGCGTAAATTTTAATATAATAGCGATAATGACGGTCACGCGGTGCTACTTATGCATGACGGTAAATGGGCGAAATTATCGTAGCCCCTACCGAAATTGTTGCCGAATTAAAAATTTTCACGACGCGAAGTTTCGACATGTACTTCGTTCTCGCTTCAGCTGTTAGTCTCACTATACTATATGCGGGATTCATTCATAAGCCGCTGCTTTTACCGCTATACGCGCGCTGCTCTTTTCTCGGACATAATTAGGATGATGCAGCAGCAGCAGCAACAGTCGAGGACGGAAAAATTAGCCGGCAGTTTTATATATACGAATTTTTCCTTCGCTCTCTCGGTGAGATTTTCGTAACGCAGCCTTGTCCTCTTACACGCGGGTGCTAAGGTACACCATTATACATATTGCTGTTACACTGCTGCGTACTTTTAATTTTAAATATAGCTATACTTTTGAATTCCGCTTTTTTTCGTTATAGCTGTATATGTGTGTGGTTTTTTCTTCATTTTGAATCTCTTGAAACGATGACTGTCGTTTAGAAAGCTTTCAATGATAATTAGATGGTTGATTTTTGCGGTACGATAAACTTGACCTCCCGCAAGCGTATGAGTAAATGTAGAGGAATCGTATATATATATATATACACGCACGATTAGCAATTGCTCAAAGCTAAATTATTGAAAGAAGAAGAGCGTGTGTACCAAGGGCGACTGCTTACATGTATATATCTCAACGTAAATAATTGTAATTATAGAGATTACCATATAATTAATGACTCCGAGTGCCAAAAAGGATGCAACTTAATAGATGGATCATTATTCGACCTGACACTCACGCACGCGCGTACGTGTATACACATCTTGATTAATATTTTTTCAGAATGAAGATTGCTATCTGAGATTGATGCGCTTCACTGTGTGTGTATATATATATATATACACCATGGTATCGGTGTCGATGCCCGTCATATGCTATTAAAACTTGCAACATTTTACGTAACCTTTGCATCCATTAGTTAAATTTTTTATATTATATTTACTCGCTTAACTAAATAAATGGTAGTTTGCTCAATATAATTATATACGAATGCTAGAAGAAAGTATATATATACGCCTACGCGAGCGAAGGAGCGTATTAGAGTTACTTCTAAAATTGCGCACTTCGCTATTCAATGGGATATATGTATATATGGATCCGTGCGAAAATGACTCCTGAAAGTTAGAGCTTATACTCGTAACGATCGGATATAGCTGAAAGAGAAAAAAATATAGCTATGTAAGAAAGTATAATAATATCCTTGCGATTTGACGTTTATTTGAAAATTTTAAAATACGCGAGTATCACTTAGAGTAGTTAATGACGTACTAGAAAAGATGTATTAGAGATTTTTTTTATTAGTGAGGGTTACCTAATTCTACTACTGTAAAATTTCAAGGTTTTTTAGCGAATGAAAGTGCGTTATGTAACGTCAAAAGTTTCATGACAGTTTTATAAAAGTATTATAATAATGACAGTTAACAGCAATGTTAATATTAGTATTGAAGTAATTACACGAACGTTTGTATAAAGCTATAGTAGTGTAGATAAACTCAGCTACCCCTAAATTAACGATTATTAATATTTAGAAAAAAGTATAATAAATTAAAAATAGTATTCCCGATTATAATAAGAATAGAATAAATAATAAATTCTAAAATCTAATTATCCGATTTCTGACATATAATAACCACATTAATTCGGCATCTCTCTTAAAACAAAAGCAACCACGTTTAAAATGCAAAATCCCAAGCAGCCCATTCTCATATTCACTATAGTCTCCACTTACGAACGTGTGCACCGACATCGTTACATAAAAAGCCCGTCCAGCGTTTAGACTTGTCCTTCCGCGTATATATATATATGCCTACACTACCCGGCGTACTATTTTAACGCTCTAAAAAATCCCATCCGCACGCGTATGT
>JAWWEQ010000045.1:26594791-26764254 GCA_035583055.1 Torymus tubicola | reverse complement strand
GAGAGAGAGAGAGAGAGAGAGAGAGAGAGAGAGAGAGAGAGAGAGAGAGAGAGAGAGAGAGAGAGAGAGAGGAAAAAAGACGCTTAACGTAAGAGTACCGCTAGGCGCGACTGACCCATTGAGTAACCCGAGTTCATTCCTAATTCTAAGACTATACAGCTCTATAGCGGTATATTAAGCGCACTATGTGTATATGTATAGACGTGTGTGAGAATCGGGTAGCCCGATCAAGCCCGAATTAGAGGTCGTGCCATAATGCTACCTGTTTTTCGTCTCTCTCTCTCTTTCTCTCTCTCTCTCTCTCTTTCTATGTCTATGTGTGTACATATAATACATATATGTATGCTTGTCTGGGAACGCGTGGGTATATGAGAGGCGACTGGCTTCTTCGCGAATGAACTAAGAAATCTCCATTTCACGTTCGAATTCATATATATACTTATTTGCCAATGGTAATTATTTGTGTGTGCTGACTGGACGCTGCTTCCAGTATGTGTATGTGACTGTTACGACTGGACTGTTATACATGACATCATGGCGAGACGAATTTGGTGTTGCTGTGATGTCACACGGGTTATTAACCTTTTCGTCCGGGTGTGTCTTTGCAGATTTTTAATTAGTTTGAAAAGCTATTGGTGAGTATATAAGGTAGCGAGTAAAGGTGTAAAGTGTTGCGAAGTGCATGATGTGTTAGACAAGGGAAGTGCAAAAATGAGATGTTGACGATGCATTATCAGGATTTTTATATTGAATTGAATATTTGCATTATTTTAACAATATAAATATAAAAATAAATGAAGAGGAGCAGATTTGTCAATATTTATTTGCTAATCTTAAAAATATAGTTTACGTGCTGATAGAATTAATACAATTATAAAAAAACATAAATGAAGCTAATTGCTTGGTAAACATATAAACATATACATACATATACACAACATAGGTATTATATAAATTTTCTTAAACTTTTAAATTGTAAAATATGAATATTTAAGAAGTTATATTGCAGCACGAATGGTTACAAATAATCTTGTGTCACAATATTGTCATTTTAACGGCATACTAATTACTTTTTAACACGGTCTAATATAACTCTATTATTATAGCATTGCATATACTGCATTTCTCAGAGAAATTTATTATTACTACTGCGTTGCTGTTAACTATGTAAATCATTGTCCCTCTATTGTAATTTAAAATGGTACTTAAAAATGCAATGAACACGTATTTTGAAACAACGCACACATACCCATATGTAATGTAATTACAAAAAAAATTATTTTTGCATCCCACCTCTGTTATTATGAAAAAAATTTTAAAATTACTTCCAACGAACTATAATGTATATGAATTTCTCGCGAGTTAGCATTTTCATACTTCCCATTAGGATTTCTCATTGATTTTACAACACATCAAAACAATGCAACAACCAGCGTTATAAAATTTTAAAAATCTTACAACACAATCCAATTCATTCCGCACTACACCGCATTATAGTTCAATAGCCTCCTTAGGTATAAATACAGCAAGAGATTTCAACGGATTCTCATAAGAAAAAAAATCTTCGAAACATCTCTCTTTCTCTCTCTCTCTCTCGCGTGCAACGCGCCTCTCGCCTATTAGCCAACCGCATCGACGCTATATAGCTCTGCTCACACCTTGTGTAAATATCCCAAGCCACGCGATATCGATTCAGCTTTCATTCAAGATCTTTTCCCCTCTATACACTGATTTTCCAAAAATTACCCAACACGACGCTGAACTACAGAGCATATATATACACTCGCCAAATTTTGCACAACTGTCTATATACACATTCAGACTGAGAAAACACATCCGCTCCCTTGAATTTTACCATGTACACTACTTCGTGCTTTTCCCTCTTTCAAAAACAGCGCGCGCGCGCGCGTTCTGGGGAGAGCAAAGTCCCACGGCCTAGCCTCGGTCCCGAATCATAAGCTTGGGAAAAAACGTGCGCACATTTCATTTCGCTCTCTATGAGCGCACGCGCGGAGACACGTCAATTATGGTTCTAACTAGCTCGCTATGCTTTTTGCTTTTAATCCCCCCCCTCTCTCTCTCACTCACTCTGCGAGCCCTGCGCGAGTTATCGGGATAATTAGCTTGGCTACCGGTGTACGCTATATATATGATCGTTTTGAGATTTCCGCCGCTTGGCCTCTTGTATAACAGTCCCTTATCTGCACTCTTTCAAACGGGACACAATGAGCGCGCGGATCGACGAGCGTTTTTTCTCTTCGCGTATATATATAGTGACTAACGTTCGTGCGCGCGCGTGCGCAGGGAGAAATAATTATTGGCGCGGGCAAGGATTTTAACGAAGAGGTAACGAGAGAGTGGATAGTGGAGACTATATATATACGTGGATAGAAGGAAATTCGTGATTGGCGATTGGATGGTTGTCTCTGATTGTGTCACTCGTTGCGGTGTATGTATGTACACAGAGATTTTCAGCGAGGCGAACCAATTTTTTTTCCTTTACAATGTGTCCTTTCGGATTTAATTAATAAGTTTGGAAGCGAATAAGTAGGATTTTAAAATCATCGTTAGAAAATAGACAGAAAGTGTTATTTAATATATTTTCAATTGAAAATTAAAAAGATGATGATTGTGTAGAATAGTTTCAAAGAAACGACAGTTGTTCAATTAGGTTAAACATGGATCAATTAAATATCAGCAAATAAAACGATAATTGTCGACGTACATATGTTAGCAGCAAATTATTTGGATCGATTAGCTTCTGATTGCTGACAATCTTCTCTATCCTTCTATAGTAAACGAATAAAAATAATGAGACACTTACGAAATTGTCGAGATTTTTATGTGAACGAAACAAAAGACAATCATTATACTTATATACACGCTTATTGCTTTCCCTGATTTCTAAATGAACTCTGAGTCATAAGTGCAAATAAATTGATATCATTTTATTTTAAACATTCAGTTTATGAAATGTCAATTCCTTTGATTTATAGTAATCACTATACAGGGTACGCGCTATATAAGGTAAAAAATAATTGTTCTTATATTCTTTTGAAAAATCGAATGACGAAAGTCCGCCTGCTAAGCTTGTTTTTTTTGTGTGAAAATAAAACATTATAGATCTGTTAACATTCTTCGACTGATCGTTTTTCTTTTATATTTGATTAGGCACTTGATTTTACGAAGAATGTATATCCATTAAGCGTGAGAAACGACTTACAAAGTTCAACGTTGATTAGGGTAACACACGCTGTATTTTACAAATAATAAGGACAATGTCATAAGTGCGAAGGTTCAGTCTGGTATCCATTAGAAGCGATTTATTTATTTCAGAGTTGCAATTACTACAACGTCAATGTTTAAAAATAACTATATATACATATAAGATCTGTAATATATATAAAGCACTGGAAATGCGCCGTGCAGCGCCTGGCACGTGTTAATTGTTATATTAATTAACAATTAGTAAACAAGGATAAACATTAAAACATCATTAGTCGAGAGCGACGAAATAAACCCATAGAGATGTCAAACTATATACATACATCAGCGCGCGAACACTATCGATGACCATCTAAGAGCACCTCCAACATATATACAGACAGACTACAGCGGCGTTGAACGAAAAAGAATTGTATAACTCTCTCTCTCTTTCTCAGCAACAATCCTAGAATAAAAGCGAAGAAAAAAAGCGAGCCATTTCTCAGGCCGAGTGCCAATTAACGGAGACGAGTTTCTCAAAGAAAAGGCGCGCGCACATACACACACCAAGTGTATCAATTATGTGCTAAGAACTAATCAGCTGTATACGAGCCGTTTGGTGGTACACAGAGTGTAGGAGAGAGAGAGAGAGGGTATAAGAAAGAGAGAGAGAGATAGCCAAGACTTTGTTTTCATCAATGCAACATTGTGTGTCCCGCGGCCGCGATCGCGCTCAGCAGCGAGTCATTAGCGTCGCATTCCGAGCGGCGGCACTCGCCGGGATATTTCGTAAATATTACATATCATTTCGAGCGCCGCTTTAATACAGCCGCATGTTTCTCAATAGCCACTGTGTTGTGTTTATATATGTATATATGTGTATATATCTCGAGTAGTGTATATACATCAGCGGCGAAGACGGGAGGAGTGAAAAACGAACGACGAAAACTGCAGTGTGCATGACATGCATGGCTGCAGGATTTTTCATCGAAAAAGCCATTTGAACGTATAGCTTTTTTGCTTATTACGCACACATGTGCGAGCGATCGTATATTTCACGGCCTGTGCAGAGTATATATATATGTAAGTGCGTTTCAAAATCTTTCTCGCATCCGCGCAGAGGTAACTTTCGCAAACCCGCGTGTGTCTATGTATATATATATATATTTATGTATGTACCAGCTGGGTGATGCAAAGTGGAGCACGGCGAGAATCGTTTTTACTTCATCGCGCTCGCGCGCGCGGGAGAGAAGATGATTATGAGAGAGGGAACTAAAGAGAGAGAGAGAGAGAGAGAGAGGATGCGCTGTAAGGATGTGTGTATATGAACTAGGCTAGAAGGGCTCTTAAGGTGAGCGGGTGTATAGTATGCAATCGATGCTGCTGATGTGGGTTTGATTTTTTTTTCTCTCTCGAAGCGAGAACGCTATACGAGAGTGAACGTGAGATCGGTAATAAACGAATCGTAAAGTGGGCTGTTAAAGAACGCGACTGCGGTAAGAGTCGATTCGTTAATGTAATATGCTCGCAGGTATATATAAATGTGTGTGTGTGTGTATATATATATAGAGTGCGGCGCGCGGGAAAACTGGAACTTTTTGCATTAAAATGTTGAAAATTAACGGTGTGGACGAGGAAGAAAATAAAAATATTAAATTGCGAAAGATAATGTTGGGCAAGTTTTGATGGTATTAGTGACATAGTTTGGCTTATATACATATGTGTGTGTGTGTGTGTGTGTGTGTGTGTAGTGCAGGTTTATGAGATTGCAGTTCTATGTGTTTTGATTAAAATTACCAAGGAAAATATTTTAAAATAAGCGATATTTCCATTTACAAAGATGAGTAGATTGAGATTAATATTCATTATAGCCTACATTCCTTCGTTTCGTGATAATCAGATTTCATAATTCATTATAATCGATGCGCGGATATTTATAGAATGATGAAAATTAACGATATCCATGTTAATAAAGGTGAAACGAGGGTGATTTATTTATTACGTTAAAGGATCAAATGAGATTGTATAAGAAATTATTAGGTGAAACAGGAAAAGTACCAGAAGAAAAAGAGAAAATAGGAAAGTAAACGAAACAGAGTGAGACAAACCGGTAGGTTAATTATTCAAATGATAAAAGATAATGAAGCCATAAAAGTGTAAGGAATAGCTGGTAGTAAGTGGAGGAAGAAATTGGTCGAAAAGAGTGAAAAAGAGAAATTTCCAAAGAAAATTGAGTGAGAATACAGAAAATAGTCAAATTCATCTGCATTCGTTACCGCGGCAATAGACATAAAGAAAATTCTTCAATGACTAGGGAAAAATCTAAGGAAGTACATTACCAAGAAAATAAACGCCGATTTATTGTTTCTCTTTCTTTCTTCCATATAGACGTATATGACAGTAAAATACCGTATATGCGTACTTCATGCATGCTAATCACAGTTCATGAACTTGGCTTATATAAAAAAACACATCCATCAAAGTTATACCATCGAAATCCCACGAGAAGTACAGCTAAAAATCCGTTCATCTACATCTCCACTCACCATCAAGTTCGCATACAATATACTCCTAATCAGTCCACTTAATTACAATAGAAATAACAATGCACCACCGAATCCCATAACGCCACTCAACCTCATTAATTCATATACACAAATCTATATATATACACGTGTATACGCAACCCCTAGAAACAGATCAATTGCAAGAGAGGCAGAAGATTACAGTATATGCGCTCGTAATTAAGCTGACGCGCGAAATAAAGGGAAAAGCGATGCACGAGCGCGCGTGCACTTTCGAAATGATTAACCGCGTGATCGAACGTATATATATATATATGATGCTTGGTTGTATGAGTATGGGGCGCATGCGCGCGTGCCGTGAAACGGTCTCATTAGAGGCCGCGCGGCTTCCGTGGGTATACGTAATGTGTGATATGGGAAGGGATCGGTTATGACGGGTGATATGGAAACGTGGTTGGGTCGGGGAGGTTTGGCATGATGATATTGGATTGTTCGAAAAATCATTTCTATTTAATATTCCTGATAATTCCAGACATTTATTAGCTCTATACGAAATATATTTATATTCAGAGGCATAATCAGTTGGCAAAAATAAATAAAATTCTAGAAATAATTTTGAAGAATTGTATCACAATTAATAAAACAGCAGTATGTACGAGAGAAAATTAATTTATATCTATACTAAACTTCATTATAACAGCGCAATTTTTGAAAAAACGAGAATCTATTAGAAATCTCTGAAATAATCAGGGAATTAATATTCGTGCAACCCCGCTTACAACACGCACTTAACCAGTATATTATTAATTCTTTCTCGAGCGCAGGCACGTGCTATTTTGATTATCCTCATTTACAAGTAGAAGAAACTTGCTAAATACATCACACACACACACACACACACACACACAGTGAAAGTTGAAATTTTGATACTTATACACAAGCCGCGCATCAGGTATACGAAGAAACTTGCGCGGCGCACGAGTGCGAATATACAAAAACTGCCAAAATAATTGGTCTACTAAACACGTTTCGCCTTAACACCGCACAGCAAAATTGAATTTCCCCGGCGCGACCATCACGTATCTCACTCTCACACACTCCTCTCAAGTATAATTATATATACGTATATATACTTACACATTATTGCGCCTCTGCAGCAGTCAGAAGCAGCGCTTCGACGCGGCGCATACACCGTACTTTTATCGCGTGTTTGATTTACATCCGTGCCTTGTGATTACTCTATAACACTATGCATTTTACTTATATATGACAGTGTGTGGATGTCTACAAGTGCCGCGTCAAAAACGATACTTATACTATACGATCGATTCTCACAGTGGGCACATATAACTACATACATATTATATATGTAGATACCGCCACATCGTTGCAACTCGCAAATTGTACTGTATTTTCAGTTTCGAACATAGCGGCCGCCTATGCGCGCGGCTTATGTAACATTTTTATTATAATATTTCGACCGCGCAGACTTCTTACCGATTGCGTAACTTTTCGGTTACGTGTCAGCGTGGTGTGTCCTGTTCTTTTTTCTTTTTCTTCCTTCGTTTTTGTTGCGCCCGACGCGTGTTTCCCGCGCTTTTCATAATCGCGCATAGGAGGAGGTATATACTTCGAGCCTAGGCTACTTTTCGCTTCCCGCACTGTTATACCAGCGTGTATGTAGGAAGCGGCGTAGCTAATAGCGGGGTATATATGACTTTGACGGCGTGCACGAAAGAGTTGGTATAGTATCGCGCGCGCGTGTGTGTGGTTTAGTGTTTTGCTTGTGTGTGTGTGTGTGTGTAAGAATGTTATGGGAATATGGTTACTTTGAAAACGATTCGTTGCTCAATGTTTATTTTTCCGCGTGTCCGCAAGAAAAATTGTTGTAATTTGAAAATATTTGTATGTACGAATCATAAAATGACTAAATGTAAAAAAAAACCATTATACACAATACTTGGGAAATCCGATTTTCTATTTTTATGCATTTCATGAATTCCTATAAACATGCTATGTTTTTTTGGAAATAATCATATGAAAACCAGTTATTTTCCTTCGTTCAACTGGTGAAAATCCAATCTCCCTCCCCTGAAGAAAATTTCACTCCAATTTCTGCTATCTATATATACAATTTACAGAGTGGCTGCTCCACCCATGAATATTCATTTGCCATCTTATAACCGAAGAAAAATCCACGCGCGAGTGAGAGCCGCCTAGTACAGATCATTACATCGCAATTCTCAACGCCAATTCCGATGGAGATATGGAAAATCCGATGTGAATTTTTGCAGCTGCACCCGGCCCAGATATTCCGAGAAATTTAGAGAGCTGGCCGTCCTGGTAATCGAGTCAAATTGAAGCGATGGGAGTTAAAGGAACTAGGCTATGCCGTACTATATTGCTGCACTTTCGCGATTCAGAAGTTTATTATCGGTAAGGAGAGGTCATTAAAAGTTGTATTGATTGCAATTTGTTTTACGACTTTTTCCACTGAAAATTCATAAAGTCGCGTCGTCGACGATTTATTTAATTTCGTAAGTGAATGTATATAAGCAGCGTCGTTGCTTTGCATTGATTCTCAATCGGGGAAAGAAAAATCGGCGATTTTATTGCCGAGTACATTAAAATTCGAATGGATTTATTAATTAGCCCTACATAGTCGCGGTTATTTTTACGACACACGCAGTAAAAGTGTATATATAAATATACATCGTATATACACTGCTCTGTTTTCATTCACGCCGGAATTAATAATTAGCTGAAATCACTTTGACGAATTTTCACACGCAGTTGTATATATTCGCGCACAGTCAACCATGATTTACAGCCGGTCGGTGAAAGACCCATAACCCTAAAAAAAAACTCCTTACAAAGTGTATATAACATTTTTCTCACAGTTAATCTTTTTATTATCAAGCCACATTATACACTATTACACCAACGTATATAAACCAATTTTTCGACACCACCGCGACACGCATAGCCATTATCAAAACCATAACGACGCTAATAAACTCGAGATCAGAGTATAACCCGAATATCCGCGGGTATATATAAAACACGCGCGTCTATGCTCTTTATAATAGCGCAACGGGGAGAAATCGGCGCACGCGGACGCGGAAACGCGCGGACTTTTACGACGACGATCGCGGCGGGCGACTGTAAAAAGTTACGATCAATTAGCTTCCGCGCGCGCGAGTGTGTAAGAGAGAGAAAGAGAGGAAGAAGTCACGGGGGGCCGATCGACACTGTGCTATACCATATCGTATATATACGCGTAATGAAGCGATCGCCGATGGTACTTGATAAGTGGAACGATGCGCGTTGTGTGTTATACCGCGGCATGTATTGCGAGGAAACACTAGGGAATTGGCGTGTTGTTTATATTGTTCTGATGAAGATCGGATGATATCTTAATCACTATGTGCGATTGTGAACACATTTATTTAAACATGTTTTTCTTTTTCATCTTTGTATCGTAAAGTCTGCAACATATTTCTTTTGAGTTGTACTTACATTCGTGCGACTGAATCGAATTCATTTCAAGAGTAGGTGATGTATTTTAGCATTTTTTACGAACTCACCTGAAACAAAAATAAATGAAACTGATTAATATATCATATTACTAGTATTGTTATTGTAATATAATACAATAAATGAAGTAAATGAATAATTATTTTAAAATCTTGATCAAATATGATGTTTACATTATATTCTTTTAATAATACGGTTTTTCATTTCACATTATAACATACATTAGTACCTCGCTTAATCTCATATAGTAATCTATGTATCAGCAAGTACTTAACACGATGATGCACAAATTGCATAACTGGAAAATAAAGCCACAAAAAGAAAAAAGAACGACAGCAATAAAAAGAACGTGCCTATACCAAATCTGCAAAGCAAGCAAAAGGCAATTACACAGAAACGGTACCGATACGCACTCCAACGCATACACATATACAGACATATATAAATAAACGTAGTTCTCTTCGCTTCATCCGAGAGAGAGAGAGAGAGAGAGAGAGAGAGAGAGAGAGAGAGAGAGAGAGAGAGGAGAAAGATCGATAAGACCGATAAGAAGGGCCTCGCGCGTGCATGTAAATATTATGCAGCAATGTGGAAAGGGCTCTCTCTCTCTTTCCGACTGGTCGTTCGCCTCTTGTAAATTATCGATAATCGATCCCGGAAACGATCGATCATACACTTGCGCCTCTATATATATATATCTATATACATACGTACGCGAGAGCTATTTTACTTCCGACTTCCTCCTATATGCAGTGCGCGCCTGGTGTAGAGTTACCGCGTAACGTGCGCGGATATTATACGCGCTATGCTCCTTTCTATATACGCTCGTGTTTTCTTTTTTCGAAAGTCGCACCGACTGCGCGTATACGCGGGGGATTTGATATCGCGGGGGTCGTCGTGTGTATGTGTATGTGTTTGTAGTACGTATATGTATATGCACACAGATGAAGAGCGATGATTTTTTTTATAGCAATGTGGTTGTGGAGTTGCTGTTTGGTAGGATGAGTTATGTACTTGGGAGAGGAAGTGTGCGTATACTGGTATGTAGTGTGTATATATATATATGTATTCAGCAGTGTTGCGAGGAGTCTCGAAGTCTCGTTCTTGTGTTTTCGTATATCGTTGCTTTTGATCGGTGTTAGAGGATGAGAGAGAGAGAGAGAGAGAGAGAGAGAGAGAGAGAGAGGGAGAAAAGGGATTTTGAAATACGAAACGAGTTTAAGTTGTAACTATAGTTTTATTTATGAGTGATGTTTTTTAATTATGAAGTGAAATCTAAAAAAACTACTGTTACAGTGGCTCCATAATAGTTAAATGGGGTTCTTTAGGCACAACGTTTGCTACTAATTTTTTCGTACACTGAGAAAAAAGGTAGAAAAAATTCCAAATGTTTTTGGAAAAATTACCATAATTCTCGTAAAGCCACCATAGGCTTTAAAAACCCCAAAAAATTACCATAATTTATAGGAAATTTTACCATAATTATAGGAAAAATTACTTGAACGTTTTTAATTGTTTGAATTTATTTTTAGAAGCACTGATCATTAAGTTTTTTTTATTTTATGTCAATACTTTTATAATTATTAAAATAGTGTTGATATACAATTAACTTTAAAAATAAATTTGATAATTATTTTTCTGCCCTAAAATATCAGGCCAGATGTTGCAATGCAAAACATTGACGTAGGTAGAGAGTTGTTCGAGCGAAACAATACACGGTTCACAGATCACTTAATTAAAGTATAAAAAGTTTTTTCTTCAATGACGTATTTCCGTCTTGAATATAGGTTTTTGTAAAACATTTAGCAGCATCAATTAATCATTTGCTTACTATTATTATTTTTATAAAATTCATTTTATACCTTTAATATATATTCTTAAAAACAATTTCGAAAAATCCAAATCTATGTCTGGTTATATAATTATAAGAAATAAATTGAAATAAAAGAATCATAACCAAGAGCAATAGAAACGATATATATATTTATATACTATATCAGCAAGCGCAACTATACACCACGATCTCGTAAAATCGCGATCGAAATTCACTCTAATAAATTACAATAAAAAATAAAAGCTGCTTTAATGGCTCCCTATACGCTCGAAATTGTTTACCCAGATATTCCCATATAAACCATAAACCGTTTATATCCACACACACATAGAGCCAAACCCACAACCTCGCCTCTTATATATACGCTTCCTCAGCAGATAAGCCACGATCTCGTTCTCTCTTCAGCAGCAACAGGCAGCAGCGATAAATCCGCGCCTCCATAAAATTTGACTTTTCCATAAACTCTCCTACATTTCCCAACTAACTCGCCCTCGAAAGCGCAACAAGGTGAAAGTGGATATGTACCACAGCTCGCGGCCTAGACACTCAATGAAAGCGTTCCCATATATATGTATCTATATATATACATATCATATTATTCCCGGGAGGCAGCACGACGACGCGTTGCATCTTTCCTGTGGCCCGGTCGATTGCTATCGTTTTAGGTCTCCTCCTCTCACCGCGTGCGGATTATTGCGAAATCGTGACGTGAGCCCTCGGGTGCCATTGCCAATCAAACACTCTATAAGGTGTGTAAGAGTGTATATATGTAGGGCTACGCCCAGTCGACACGCGCGTTTGGGGCGTTTTTAAGTGACACCGCGGTTCGCTTTGTTATCTATATATATTTATACATCAACGTGCATACATTTGTTTATTCGCTCTCATTGAATTCTCTTATCCAAATGGGTTTGGAGATATAGTAAGAACGAGAGAGAACAAATGCGCTCGAGGTGTGAAAGTTCGATCCGGGCGGAGGTGATAACGGGAAGGCGGTACTAGAGTGCACACCTTGATTTATGAAAATTCGAATTCGCTTTCTCACCATGCGGATTTAATTGCGTTCATTTGTATATATATAGCGCTAAACTGTGTTGTGTAAGACAGTGAAGGTATATTTAGATTTTTCGGCAGAATGATTGATTTGATGTTACTTTATTATTGTTATTATACGTATATGCGTGTGGTTTTTTGCGTTTGCGAATTTACAAGTGCGAACTGTGTATATAAGATGAGGATTATGGTTAGTGGCGGAGTGAAGTGAGTATGCAGAAGAGGAGAAATTTATGCTTATCCAATTACGCGTGATTCCGTATAGTTTTCTACTGTCCGGCATGTATACAATGCTATTAATCAAAGTTCTAATGAAAGTTCATTTTGTTACATAGATTTTTATATACGAGTTATGGAGGATATATACCCAGGATTCGTTTGACCCACTTTGAAAGGAGCAGGATAAATTCTATTATACATTTAGTGTACGATAGATATGCATTACTCGTTTTCTCTTGTCCTATATACCTTGTATTTGTATGTATCTGAAAGACGTTTATTTGTGTTTTATTTATACTTGATTTTTTTATACTATTAAGATAAAATAAAACGTTTGTTATACGGTTGAGTTAAACACATTTGATTCTGAATGTTTCAATATTATAGAATATGTAAAGAATGAAAATTGCTTCAAAATAAATTAACTTGTATATATAAAGGTAGATACATACCTAGTATGGTCAGACGTTTAAAGGACGTTTTGTTTACATTATCTATGATAGGGGAGTATGATGAAGAGGATTCTTTTATAAAAAATATTATATTTTTGTAAAGCTAAAACAACTAAAGACTAATTATTGTAACTACCTAGTAAAACTTGCAATAAAATGTTGATGATTTTTACTAAACTATCGCCGTAATTTTGTTGTAGAACTATTACATGATTCTAAAAAATATCTTATTATTTTTTAATAAAGTTCAACAAATCGACATCTTTTTATAAAAACAACCACAACACCGAATTCCCATTACCCATCGGTATACAAACAAAGCCCTCTATACTTCTTTTGAGCTTTCATTCTCTGATGTTACAGATAAAATAAGTATATTCTTATCCCATATATCTAAAATATTCGCCAATTTTCACCGAACAAATCTCACGATCACTTTCCTTCGAATTCCCAACCATATACTCTCTTTCTTTCCCCCCTTTCTTTCTTTTTCTCCTATCGCACAATACCTAACAAAACCGCCCTAATCACCGCGTGAAATGCCATTCCACGAATAGCCCGGGGAGAGACCCACGCGTTCGCGCCGAATCAGATATGTATATACCTCCCCCTACTTATACGTCGCGCGTGCAATAAAAGGCACTTGCATGCCACCGCACAGCTGTGTACTTACTTTTATATATATATCCCCTTACTTTCTCGTCATACCTCTCTCTCTCTCTCTCACTCTTGCATCGCTGTGCGATATATACGAAAAGTGATACGCCGCGCCGTCGTGAATTCCTATATATAGCCTAGAATATAATATAACGCGTGCATATCGAAGTAGCAGCAGCAGCCGTGAGCATATATCTATATATACATACACATTAGACGCGGTATTACGGAGAAAAATCCATGTGTATGTATGTATATATATATATATATTCGCTTTCACCAATCTTAACGCGCCAGCGAACTTTTGCAACGAATACGCGGCGCCATGTGTATATTATACGCAGTGTATTGTATCTTATCCCCAACCGAAAAGGCATAACTCGTATTGTATCTGTATGTGTGCGTCCTATCGCCGCGTTGCGGGTCCTTGGTCAATGCGACGTCGTCGTCGGCGGCGGCGGCAGCGGCCGCATAGTGTTGTCGGCGTATCAGTAACCGTGATGAGTGGTTTATTGGGGTGCGGCTATTGTCGGCTGCGTATGTAAGCGACGAACGAGATTGCAACACAGCCCAGTCCTGCGTACACATGCGTAAGGTTGTCGTTATATACGCCATTTGCTATACGGCGGTTTATATAAAAGGGAAGCGTGAGGTTGAGGGTATAATATACTGTATAAAGGGAGAGATGGGAAGTTTGTGCGAGGTTTGAATGTAGTTTGTTGATGAAAGCAGAGTTGATTAGGGCGTGAAATTATGGGCAGTGATATATGTGTATAAGTGCGCGTGAATGGTCATATTTTCATTATCATTTGTTTTAAATGGGATATAATCGCGTCGTTGTGTTTCTTTAATTTTCATGATAGTATTGCGTAGTCACATGTATTAAAAAATCGAAAAATTATGGAATATTACACGGCAATAATTCATATATATATATATATATATATAGCTAATGCTTTTTTTATTCTGTTTGCCAACAGAAGACAATTGTATTGCACGATGGATATATTATATATCGTTGTATGTTTTCTCATTTATACAACATACATACGCATAACATATATATGCGCTTATTGATTGCACGTTCAAGAAGTTAGTACATTGTCTTCGTTTGACAATAAAGTATATATTCAAAATAACAACCATTACTAATACATTACACGATGAAAATCCTCTTATCCCAAACCAAACATCTTCAACCCAAACACTGCGAATACCCCCACGTCTATACTTCACGTACACATCGCGCGCGCGCGCTCGCACCAACAACCTAGAAAACCCACAACCCACATTCGCACTACGTGGCTATACTCTCGCACATGCCAAGAGCTCTCCTCTCGCTGCGCACGGGTCGCGTCACTGCGGATTTTCCTTTTTCATGGCACGGATTTTCCTTTCCAACATCGTATACATTATACGTATATATATACACCACCGCGCCTACATACTTGTCACTTATACATTCTACTCTCTCCCACAGCGGGGGGATATAAGTTCAAGGTCGGTAATTAAGATTTCACCGAAGCCTATATATATATACATAACACGTGATAGCACACATGTGCAGTTCTACGATACGCGACGAACGACGCATTTATATAGAGGAACGCGGTGGCGGCCTCCCCGCGAGAGCATTACAACATACATACAGCCCACAGTATATACATACGCAGTGCAGAGTCTGGACTTTCACCGGATTCGCGTGCACGCGCGTGTGTGAGTGCGCACAGATATCTTATATAGTAGCTGTGCAGTATATGTATATATATATATATGTATACGGCAAATTGCCAAGAGAAGGCGAGGTGTGGCGTCGGCGGTAGTATAGTGTTGGTGTGCATTATGTGCCGTCGAGCGCCACGGCGCAGAGAACAAGCAGGCCAAAGTCGACGCGGGCGCGCGATGCGCGCTGTGCGGATCAAGAGAGATCTCGACGCTGCGGAGTGACGTGTTGTTGCTGTGTATATGTATATATGTTGTGATGCTGGCTGTGAGAGGCGACGATAATGATGATGATGATGAGTCGTAGTGATTTCTTGGGAAGAATGTTTGAAATGTTTTTTTTTACTTGAATTGGTGGATTTTGGGGCTTGGAAATTTAACCAATAACTTAATTTTTGTATAATATTTATATATGAAAATTATGACATTGCGGTATATATTTTTAGTTTTATATATAAATATGTTATAATAAGTAATAAAATGTTATTTACAAAACATTATATCAAAAAGTATGCGTATACTTAGTTGCCAACTAAATAATTAGATAAAGAAACTACGATAAGAGGCAATTACAGTATTTTTCACGACAACAACAAATAACAACCGACGAATCAAAAACCAGCCTATTTCCTTATCTGCCAACCCATTTGCACAACACACATCTCAGCATACGCGACTTTAGCTATGTTTATCCGTTAATTCAACCAACCAAAAATAAACCGTGTGCGCGCAGTTCTCAACGCGTCCATGTCCGCTTACAAAAAGAGCCGCGCCGACATGTCTACGCGCCTTCGCGAGAAAACGAAAAATCCATGGATGTATCGCACTCGCCGCCCACGTCTCGTCGCGATAAGACGCGATCTCTCTCTTCTCCTTCTCTCTCTCTCTCCTTCCACGTAGGATTTATTGTGTATTTCGTATAGCCGTTATTAGCCCGGATATAAGCATACTATATACGCGTGCGCGCGCGGACTTTCTAAAATACATCCAAATGGGGAGTAGCAGTATACGCTTGTGGAAAATTGATAAAAAAAAAATCAGCACAGCGCGCGTTGATCTATGGCAAGTGCGCGTTTAATGACCGCGAGTATATATGTATATATATGTGTGTGTAGAGCAGCGATTTATGCGGGAATTGGGGAAGAGAGAGGCCGGAAAAGTATAGCAGGGATAGGTTCGAGAGGCCGATTGACGGTTTCACCGCGGGATTGAGAGATTGGATTGGCTCGTTCTGTTTTGTTTATTGCATTACTGGAACGAGAGCGAACGCTGTGTATAGTGCTATTATATATATATATTTGTAGTAGGTGGTCTCGTGCGGTTATTGCGTCATCGTAATATATATACTGTAAACTTAAATGTTGTTTATCGACCCGGTGAAAGCGGGAAAATTTATTAAATGGACCTGAAGCGCTTTTACGCATTTTTGTTTGAATATCGTAGCTATTGTTTAACGATTTTTAAAATTAATCGTCATCAACGTGTGTATATATGTAATAGCTTAACGTTTAATTGTTACTTATATAAACCTAAAATAATGTATATATATCTAAAAAAAAGCAGAAAACGAATATAAACAGCATATAAATAATTTGATTTTCATCAACGTAATTTAGGTTATTTAATTCGACCCTTTTTAACTCTGCTATTATGTATCCTAGAGAAAAATCTTCCCAACTAAATGATACCCGCGCTATACGAACCGCGCGAACCCTGATCCACGTTATCTCTAACCAAGCATCTCCTTCGTAAGCCTTTAATATTCAATCAAAACAAAATAGCTCGTTCACTCCGTTGACGATGCAACTATATATATATATCGACGCGTGCGCGCGCGCCTTCGCAATTGCGCTCGTTACGTAACACCGTGCACATTGAGCAGCGTACATATATATATAGAGAGAGCCGATAAAAATGCGCGAAACGATCCCATTCAGGCGATGAACCAAGCGGCGAAACTTTCGTCGCAACCCTATGTGTATATATACGCGCGCGCTCGCAATTAAACTCGCGGTCGCGGATCGCTATGTAGGTATGTACTATTCAAACGCCCGCGCGCGTGTGCGCATGCGCGAGTGCACACACACACATGTGCGAGGGTATATTTTCGCAATGTCCGTTATTATATGCTATATACCCGACGACTCTTATATATTGTTTCGACCGACATGTGCGCGCGTGCGCGATCGATTTGCGTTCGAAATTGCGAGCGCGCTATTTGTTTAATTCGCTCTCTCGATTTTGTCATAATCGTGCGCATTACTGTGTGTATGTGTGCGTGGAACGGACTGAGTCACCGTTTATGGATTCTTTAGTTGGGAAACCAGTAGAGGGTTTTCCGTCGTCGTTCATGCATATATGATATTTGTACACGAGTATGTATATATGCATGATCATATGTTTCAATTATAAGACGGAGTAATCAGCTGGGTAAATAATTGTGCATAACTCCTCATTGTGTATACTTCCGACGATTATTGCTTTTAACTGAAAGAGATCGTTCGATAAGGTTTATTGAATGGATTGAAGGATTGCAGGATGCTGGGAATTATGTTTAAAGTTGTATTTGTATATAGCTATAGTTTACGTATAGGGATATTTGTACAAAAATAATTTATTTATCATTGAATTTCAAATGAATATATTTATATATACAAGTAATTGGGTATCCTGTCAAGGAACAATGGTAAAATAATCGTTTACCAACAATGACATTCAATATATATATATATACATCTACCTTCGAAAACGAGAAAAGGTGATTTACTACTACACGCATATATGTCTTGTAAGAAACTTTCAATTTTGCCGTGTCTTTTGGTCATTTTGCAAGTGGCATCGCTCATCATCATCATCCTTCAGGTAGTTAAAATCAATCCCCGCCGCCGTCAATAAACCGCAAAATGATTTTTATCCATCTTTTTACGAGCGATGCCCGACTGTACAAACAGTCGTAAAAGAAGAATGAAAATTGTTCGGGCTTTATTGATGTCGAAGATTGATTTTAATTGCTTTGGAAGAAGCCTTTGAACGACGGCTCTTACGAAAACGCCGGAACATCGGCCGGTTTTTTTTTCACGAACAAGTTACACAATTGGATGCGTTACCATATGGTATGATGATTACGTGAAATAAGAAATTAGCGCTTATGATAATATAATTTTAAATGTTAAATGCCCAGTAAACGAAACAATTTTTATTAACAACATCAATATGATAAGTAGATACGATTTTAAGTAGAGTAAGTATAGAGTATGGTAAGACGGGATTGACAAAACTTTCTCAACTAAATTGCGTCAATGTGACATATCTGCCAACTATCAACAACAAATCACGTTTATACCGTTAATTACATTTATCTCCGACGCATCTGATAGCTTTCCAAAGCCCAACAACAATTACCTGAATCATCGGTATTCCTTTATCAAATTCAGTCTTTTACCAAATCTATAGAGACAATGCGTTTATACATATATTACGCCTTTTGCATCTTTCTCTCTTTTCTCTCCCTTCCCTTGCACAACCGAATTCCAAGGAAAAATAAATCACAGCTATATTTATATACACACACCACCCCACCTACACCGAAACAAAACCTCCATAAATCTCTCGTACCCATACACATATATATATATACACATACGTGTATATGTAATAATATCAAAAACGTAGCGTATACGGTGTATGGTCCAGCGATTGCGTATGTATATATATATATACTACGTAGCGCTTACGCACTCGCGCGACGGTATACGGAGGGAGCGAATTCTTTCCCATGGAGGCAGTAGCCGCCCATGGGCGACTATATCTCCTCGTGCCGTATTATGGAACGAGGCTGCCGCATGCTGTTACTGTTGCACTGCGAAAGGCTAATTGTATCTACGGGCGTGAATGGAATGAACACTGCTGACTCAGTTTTGTGAGCGGTGAATGTATATATACATATAAGTGTCGACGTATGTTGGGGAGTTTTTGTTTGCGCGAAGAGGACGAGGGGGATTATCAGTTGGGTTATATATTTTAGTGAGGTGGCGAATTGCGGTGCGATTGTATATATTAATTGATGGTGAGTCGAGGTTGGTATATTGATATCGCGCGGTATGCGCGGTCGATTTAATTTGGGTATAGCGGTACTTTATGATTGCAAGTATATTGATGGGGATTGAATATAAGGAACCGTTTCATTCGTTATAATAAATTTAAGTTATATTGTCGTATATCACTGGGATATATACAGTATATTTATTTATACAAAAAATGGTAGATATATATGTACAACAGTAGCAGCTATGATAAATATTTTCTTATGTATATTACAGGTAATTACTAATATATCTATTTTAGTCAACATGACAGCGCATACGACCAATATCTTAACGCTTACTCAACACCTCGACAAACTTCACGCTTACACCAGACAATAAACCATTAACACATCAGCAAATACGCACATACATACACTCGCTCCACCGCCTGACAAATTTGCATCTGTCCGTACGACAAAACAATCCGCAGCGGCGTCTATTCGTCACTCTGTCCACTCGGGCCCGAAAAAAACCGACTCGCACTCGCGCACGTATACTCGCTGTAAGTATATTACACACATACGAGTTGAACGTCCTCTCGTCCGCGCGTACAATGCAAATACGGAAGGAGAGCAACGTCGTCCCCCACTTCTCATCATGCTCGCAATAACTCCACGTGTGCACGTGAGAGATAAGACTTCTTCGCTCGCTCGCGCGTCTCGCCGGCGTCGGCTCGGACAAGATCCGCATGGGTCCGCCGATAAGAATGCAGGGTAGTGCACCATATACGTGTATGTGTATGTATATACTGTTATATACATGGGTGTATATATGTACCGCAGGCCCGCTTTATTTCGATAACGGTTCGTCACATTTTTTTTTCGCCGCGTGCGTATATACACGCGTAGGCGTGCTGTACGCGTGCGCTTGGATTTTTTTGCATTCGCTCGTATATATAAGCGGAGATGACTGTAGATGGTTGCGGATGGTATAGATGTGTGTGTGTGTGTGTGTGTGTGTGATGACCTTAGCGGGTTTATGGGAGAGGTATTAACGTCGCGAACATGTAATAGAGGTTCAGGCGCGTGGTGGCTTTTCGGTGAGTTATGAGTGTTTAGGTTGGATTATGGTTAGTGATTGTTAGAGGAGAGTGGTTTCATGTAGGGATTAGTTGGAATAAGGGTGAGAGAAGGGTTTAGAGGAAGAGAGAATTAAATGATTATTTATGGGACGAGGAAAAGTAATTTGGAAGCGAATAATGTTTTTTATAATAAAAGTACAGTTAAATCGGAAATCGGTTAGACAATTATGCACATAATCAATTTTATGATGTTTAACATATAAACGTTATATTTGTAAATTTCTTTTATACAAGTATTCGTACGTAATGTGCATATTTTCTCTAGGAGAAAACATTTTAGAACATTAAATAAAAAAAAACTGATAAACTTATAGGCATTGTACTAAAATCAATATTCAAATGTTGTTTTTACGTATCCCATAAAGTGTGGGTGGTATACATGCTCGAAATGCTAAGAAAAAAATCATTAAAAGATATTATTCGCGCGAAAATTATTACCATTCTTGTGTAAGAACAGCGCGCAGAGTTTTCGGTAAAACCGACAACAGGTTCATAACTGCGTTCTATTTTTTCCTTACCTTAATATCTCTGCCTGGCGTTTATATTTCTCACACCTATTTTCAGGTTCCCGACTATTCGCTAAATACCGACGCATTTATTATCCGATATCTATATATATACGAGCGTTTTGTCAGCACAGTTTCCGAAAGTTAATAATTGGTACTTAAGCCTGATTATCGAGGCTGTCGTAGATTAAAACGAATGCAATTTTCGGAATGTTCTACAGTCATTGTATAGATATATATATATATATGCGATCGCTAAAAGATTGTTTTTGGCCACGCCTGCATGTGAACGCATAACATGACAGGCGGAATTTCGAGCGTGAATTTCTATGCTACGGGAAAAATGCGCAAAAAGTGTATTTTTATATATATCGACGGTCCGTCGTAAATACAAAGAGAGAGTGTAGTTTGCTTTGCTATTTTAAAGAATGATTTCAGCAAATGTTTTGAAACATATTTTGGTCTATGGAAAGAATAGAGACTTCAACGGATATTTCATGTTCTTTTTTTCTCGAACAAATATTTTAGTTGAGAGCGATATACTTTTATATCTATTTTCGCAATGTTTTCGCTTAAATATTTTTTCTACTGAAAAAGAATTTAGAAAAATCATTTTTTATTCTAGCCACAAACTCATAAATTGATTTAACTCTTAAAGTTAAAATCTGTTTAAAATATAAATCAATAGAAAAAAAAACAGTTTCGTTAATATTAAAAATACACTTAAAATTCAGTATTACCTAAAAATTACTTAATACATTACATTTTTATCGTTCACCTGTTAAACTTCATTATTACATAAATAACATTATTATCTTGCGTTACGAGCACTATATACACCAGAGCTACAATAGAATAACGCCTCACAATCACACCACCACCATCACAATGCAATTCCCCGGCTTTTATAATAAAGATGCATTAAAGCGTTCTTCCCTTAGCCGCCCTCCCATCGCCTCGTGCCATCATCAACCGTTCACTCTCTGCGCGTGCAAAATCATCATCTCCGCGCGCACGCGCACGGCGAGAGAAACAATAAGCAATTGAACTCTTTATCCAGCCGAATTTCACAACACATTTCGATCCATTCGCGTCTACATATATATAGTCCCGTGAAAAATCACTCGACTCCTATTTCGCGCAAAAGAATATCGTTGCTACTCCTCCTCCTTTACCCACTGCACCACCAGTAACAGCAACAACAACAATAACACACAATAAAGCACCGTTAGCCACAATTAACTCGCGCACAATCAGCTCGAAAACATCGAGCGAAACCGCAAGTATATATGTATATATATACGTTTGCGAGTGCGAGAGAGAGAGAGAGAGTTACTCTCATTCTTCTATTACCCACTTCTCCTCTCTCTGTCTCTCTCTCACTCACCCCACTGTAATAATTCAGCGTTTCTCATTCCCATTAGAATATACCCACACACACACAGATACATACACATAGAACAGCAGGAGCAGCCAATTTTCTTCGCTAGCCGAAATTAAACTGCGCTTGCGCTCGCGCGCGCGAGAGAGAGAGAGCGAAATTTACGGCGGCGTTTACGGGGCCTTTCTCCGTTCTCGCGCGCGCGCGCGAGTGTCGTAAGCTTCACGTAAAAATTCGCGAACGAGCGCAAGGGATACGGGCGTGTAATGAGCGCGTCTCGCGAAGAAAGCGCGATAAATCATCGTTGTAGTGAGCGAGTTGCCACGTGCAAGAGAGAGCGAGAAGCTGCTGTTATAAAGCTTTTCTTTTTTTTCTCAATGTCGCCAGGCGCGTGGTTGATGACGAAATGGGAGATATAAGGAGGATTCGCGGTCATCTGTCACATATATATAAGTGGGTCCCGATAGGAAGGAGAGATTTTGTCACTGGGGTTATAAATGGTGAGGATGATACTTTTAATTGAGATGTCGTTTGTTAATTTTCACATGGGGTTAATTAATCATGGTGGCTGGGTGCGTAATGTGATAGATGATTTGGGATTATTATACGTTTTGTTACAGTAAAATCTTACAAAATGGTTGCTGTAAACCTCAAATTTTTTTAATGTAATTCAAGAGAAAATGTACATTTTTTTTATAATGATATTTCATTCATTCGAAAGAACGGTAAGCGTATACACTATACCTTCTTGTCATTCGTATTTTTATACTATACTATACGCGTATATCTCTCCGATATCTTCATTACATAGATTAAAATCCGTATCCTCCTTATTCCACCTGTCTTATAACCCACAGCATCCGAGTCTCATTCACCTGTCGAACGAATACAATTGGTATATACCGTCATCGACGTATGTAAGATACACACTGTACGGAGATTAGGCTAATTGGGCTCTCAAGTCCAGCGTGCGATCCACATTTCATCGCTCGTGACACAACAACATACTATATATGTATTCCCATTGTGTCGCAATAAACGCACCTCACGCACGGGCGTGCACGTATATAAAGTTAACGTGTGTGTATATACGCGTGAGCTCACGTCGAGTCTATCTGCTGTTGGGTTTCTGTATGGGTATGCTCAGAGAACCGCGTGATGATCGATACGATGTGATCGGACGACGCTGTCACTGTGGATGTATCATGAGAATGTGTATATATGTACCGAGTTTCACCGTGTGTGGGGCTGGATGCATGGGTGATTATATCGATTGTTAAGTGTGTGGCTATTGATAAGTGGGTGCGGATTGTATATTAAACGTGATTTTGTTGCGCTGAGTCAAGGTTGAGTTTATTTTTCAGGCTGATTGTTTATTTTTAGCGTTAGTTTCAATTTTCGATTGAAATAAGTTTTTTTTATTATACTGATACATTAGACTCGATTTCCTTAAAAGATAATACAAGAAAATAGTTTTTAATATGTTTTGTCATAAATACTTATTATAAATTGCATGTATACCTTATACGTAAAATTAAAGAACACGTTAAGTATAAGAAATATGTATAACAAAACGTATATGAAATACAAAAATTTATTTACTATAAATCGATATTTAGACATGTTAACAAGAATTTACACGAATTTTAAGTAAAATCTCGTCCTTTATATCTTTTCATCTTTTACAGCGATTTCAACTTTCAGGCATTCCAAGCCTTACATTCATCTATAAACAATGATTGTAATGATATTCAAAATATCCTGAATCCACGGCTAAAAAATTTCCAACAAACTACATACCATAAAAGTCGTTTACCCATAGCCGTTTGGTTTGAAATTTAATTTAGTTGACAACCCAACCGCTCTATGTATATAGCACTTCCCTTAACACACACACACACACGCATACATCGCGAGACCACTCAAGAACCATTTCCTTCTAAAGTCCAAAGTTAAAAGTCACCTAAAATTTCGTCGTACAAGTCCCAAGCGGAGCCATTAAGCCTGAAATCCACGTCCACTCTTTCTCCGTGTGCAGTTCAAACAAATCGCCCACCTTTTGCGGGAATTTCTCCTGCAAAGTTCTTTCTCCGCGCACGCGCGTGTATGCGCATAGAGTCCGAACAAACGAAAAAAAAGACATTGGAGAAAGAGAAGAGGAGAGAAAGAGAGAAGAAAGAAAAAAACAACATGAAAGGGAGTCAAGGAACGAGGTTCGTCCTGGAATGATCTCTTCTTTTCGTTGCCTCTTTCTCCTCTTCGCGGCCGTTGGGAAGGACGCGCGCGTATAGTTCGTTCTTTTTTTACCCCCGCGAAGAAGAAGAAGCCTTAGGAGAGCGCACGCGAGATTTGACTTTTAAAAGGGGTGGACACGTATATGTATATATATACTGAACGAGTATAGTGGACGATCGTTAAATTACCGCCTCGTTATGCGAGACAATGGCACGAGGTGAGTTTGCTCAGAGGCTCTCGTGCCTTTTATTTTCTCTTCTTTTGGTTAGGGAAGGAGGGGAGTTCGGTCGGTCGACAGAACGAAATTTACGGATGCGGCGAATCTCGTCGGTCATCGCTTTATTAAGCACGTCGTTCTTCTTTTGAAGATGCGACGTGTGAATAATGGACGAGGAATGCATGTATATCGGGGTCTGCGTGTGCGGTTAGACATTCGCGCGTGTGCGTGGCACTGTTTGTTTTGGGTGCGCGCTGTCTTGTATGATTATATGGTCTTTTTTAGGATTACTATATAATATTAAGGAAATTCCTTAATAATTTCTTTTCGAGCACTTATTTTGAATTGAAGTAGAATAGGTTGTGAGAATAGAATAGAGAATTCTAGAATAGAGCAGAGAATAGAATATTCAGAATAGTATAGCGGATGTGGCTCTAGAAAATATTTTGAAATAAATTTTTGTTTTTGGAAAATATTATTTTGGGAATGTTTGTAATATAAATACATTTAAGAGCTTAGTTTTCTTAATTGTTACCTTAAATTTCGAAAGATTTATTTGAGCAGATCAATTGTTTTGTTTAATTATTGCTATATTGTAATAAGAATTACCTCATCCGAGGATCACCTGACTAAGAATAAGAATTTTTCGACAATAGAAATTATTTCGGAATGATATATTCTCAACTGCGTGTGAATTTTAAGGCACTTTGTAGACCGGACGAAGTATTATGGGAATAAAATGTGTTTTACATAATTTCAGATTTCATAGAGCTTTTATTAAAAGCAAGTGAAAGTGTACAATTTGTGAAAGAATATTAAACTGCGGAGAAGTATGTGGTGTAGGAAAAAGTAAGTGCACAAAATGTGAATTTAATTAGATTATATAAAGATTAATAGCATTAAATTAAGCAGCGTGATTAAAATTTTGCAATTACAAAATTACAAGTTTCTAAAGTATAAGAAATTTTATATAGAACGTTACGTTATTTATAATACGCGTTTACATGATATTTAACACTGCATATATAAGAAAGTTGAAAAATGATCAAGCTCATTATAATACGATGTTGTTTTCATGTGGTATATTATACGCAAAAAGAATGAAATCATCGCCGTTGTTAACCTTTTAAAAATGAATTCTACAACCGATTCTCCACAATGTCCTCGATATATCATAACTACAACATTCCATTGCCGAGCGAATACAATAATCTCGAAACAAAAAAAAATATGTACTCTGATAACCTGAACCGTCTGACAAACAACTGCCTTAATTCTTCCAAATCATCGCGACGGTAAAAACACGATAACAGCCGGGCATAAAAACCACTTTCCCCTTTATCGGGTTCACGAAAAACCGGCAAGCTTAACTCCACCTTCCAAACCCAATATAGAACAACAAGCGATCGCTCGTTAAGAAACAAGTGGTAGCCCCAGCTCTTTGATCGAAAAAATATGTCGATTGGCGCCGTCTCGGAATTCTCGCATTCCTAACATCCCTTTCCCCACTTCCCATCACGACAAACGCAAAAAAAGTTTATACATATATTCATAGTCGAGCTGAATTACTTTTTTCTCTCTCCCAAAACTGCATCGATCGTCGACTCGCACGGGGTGAACTGCCGCCGTATATATAGGTGCATATTTTTTCGTAGCTCATAATGTTTACGGCGCGATTATGTTATCGACGCGCGAAATCCCGCAGCCGCGGCGGTGCATATAATACACACGCACGCGTCGCCTTTAATGAAGCGATTAAAACGTTAGTACACGCACGCGCCGTGCCAGCGGCGATGCAGCGCTATGTGTATATATGTATATATACAAGGAGGCGCGTTTATAGCTCTGCGTGCGTATATGTATAGATATATTATGTGTATAGGATATAATACTCTGTTTCGCAGCGTGGAATAGCGCCGATGAGATTTTAATGTGAAAAATCCCAGCGTTTACTGCCGCTGACGGGCGATAAGTGAGAGATCGCCGGTTGAGGTGATGTTTCGTTCGCGTGGTTTCTTTGATAAGGATGTAGCGATCAGGATTATTTGGAATGTAAGCGATTAGAAGCTGCGTTTAATAGGCGCATATATACGTATATATATACATTGTATTGGTGCTTTTTTTGTTAAAGGATCGTGTTGATAGCATCGAAATTGATGTTCGGTTGGTAATTTTATAACGCGATGTAATGTGTTTAATAGTAGCGTTGATTGTATATCCGAACGACTTTTATATAGGTTTCCATAAAAGTAAAAGCTATAAAATGCTTTCACCTTCCAATGGATTTTTCTGCTTTGAAAATAGATGTATATAAGTTTGAACTAGGATATCAATCAAAATGGATTTATGCTCTTGATAGCATCGTACGATACACTGTGTTTATGTGTCGTATTTACGAATGGCAATTCATAAAACCTCTAAACATGCTATAGATTTATGACTTGAAATCTTTACAGATGCGTTTATTCGGTAATATACTGTGTCGAAAAATCTAATAAATGAAACTAATAACTTCCACGATATGTTAAATATTTTTTAACATTTAAACCTTAATCATATTACAATTAGTTATATATAAATTATTTTGTCTATAAAATATTCAACTACTGTAAGGGCTACATTATATAAATATATGTTTTGCAACTCACGCGAGCAGTAAACGATGAAAAATTGCCCACCATTTATCATTTGAAATAAGAATGTATATATACACTTATTTTCTCTTTTCGTAAAATACGTTGCCTCCATGCCAATTTAACTTTTGACAAATCAAACTCACTCTCGACGAACGACCACTTTCGACCCTTTGCTCGCTCGCGCGTGCGCAAACAAACCTTCCGTGCACAGAGCTGCGCGCGTTTAACGCTTCGAGTATTTTCGAGCAGTTTAAACACTATCATTTCGCCGGGCCATAATTTTTAAGAGCGCTGCTGCAGCAGCGCGCGAGCCTCGAGTGCCACATATAAGTGCAACACCGAACCGAAACTTTTGAGTTGCTGTAACTCTTCCATTTTACACGACGTGGCGTTTTTATATATATCAATAAAAAAAATTATCGACCGCTTTTGCCTTGCAAGTTGTTGGTATATTACAATTACGATAGATGTGTGCGTTTTCATTTTTCGAGTACGCGTCGTGGTGAAATTTGACGGTTATATGTATATATACAAACACTTTTGAATAAGTTTAGAGAAGACTGATGAATATTACATTTTCATCTCAGGTGTGATTGGTTGTTGTGCGAACCTCGTTACAGTGCAAATGTATAGAAGAGATAAAATATGGCGCTTTTAGCGGTGAATTTCGATTCGGATCGAATGTTTTTGTGTTCGTCGTAAAAGTCACTCTTGGATGGACAAAATGAAAGTTTCTTGCACTTTATTCCTTGGCATTAGAGGCACGGTGCATATATGAACACTCCTATTTCATAAATATTTATTGCAGTAAAGTTAAATTTTTATCCTTAAGTATATTCCGTCTTAAACGGTCTTTAAAAATTTCTTCAACGAATCCGCTTTAAATATACGTAAATTAGCAATGATACGCGGTTGTATAACTCAAAGCGTGCGGAATATAACGGATGAAAGTAAAATTCTAACCTTTAAAAGAAGTTATTAATTAAGTTTATCAAAGGATTATAGTTCATATAACTTTCTCATATCCAGTCTTTAAAGAAGCTTAGCCTCATTAAACGACACGATTCTCATCTTCTTTCTGACACTATATATACCATACCGCGAGTTGCACGATAAAGACAGATCTATCTCTTTCTCTCTCTACCTTGCGTCATAACTTAAAATCCCTAACCGGAACACGTAAACAAATCAACTTCAATTCTCTCTACGAAACCTCATCCACTATATTCTCTCCTATATATCCTCGTACCATTACACATACTTTCCAACCGATTACTCAGGCCGACGCGCGGCTTTCCTGATCGCGCTCTTCTTCGCGGAAGGTAATTGATAAATTAAAGCCGCGAGCTCTTTCTCTCACTCTCTCGCGTGCACACACGCTCTTTTCCCTATGCAAATTACAAGCAAGAGAGGATATCTCGCGCGAGAGCGCAGTCATCAGCCTAAATAAAGCCTTCGCGCGTGCTTTACTCCCTCTCTCTCTCTCCCGACTCTTCGCGCGCGTGCAAAGGCTGCTTATATACCGCTGTGTTAAATGCATTGCCACGAGGCGCCACTCGTCTCTTGCACGCGCTTTAATCCCCCGATAAATCGACGATCTATTTCCGTCTCTTATACATATATACGCGAGCAACGAGCCTTTCACACAGTTGAGAGATACTTTAACCTGTGCTGGGGTTTCTTTTTCTTAACCGATTTTTTTTAATGTTTAGAGGTGTTGGGAAAATTAATGAACTTGCGGTGCGGAATTTTCTCTGTAGAATAAATAATGAGATGTACGATGGACGAGGGAGGTTGGGCATTTTAGAGGAGAGTTCGGTGATAATGACTGGTAAATATACTTGCACGTGCGAGAGGTATTTGTTGGTGACTTTAATATGGCTGTACGCGTGCATGCTTCTATATACTTTTAATAACTGACGGTTTTATGAATATTTATTACAAAACTTAAAAGTCTTTTCTTTCGAGATAATTCCTAGCCAATTTCTCAAAACATTCAAGCTGATTTTAAGATTTTTCACTTTAAGTAAAAGGAGGACAGTATTTAAAAGCATAAATAGTTAAATAGGCCAAAAAATCCCTATGGGTCGTAAAATTTAATGTGAAATTGTGGAAAAAAGAAAAAACTACGTTGCTTTAGTGGTGAACTGAAGTCGTAAATAGATAACGTTTCCATCAAAATAAACTAATTAGACACCTTATAGCAAAAATCCTGTGTCTAAGTTGCAGATAAAATTTGTATTTATATATCCTATATATAACGACGATCTAAACTTTATAGTCACAGGAAAAATATATTTTGAGTTGAGAAAAATTTCTTATAAAAAAATTTCCATAGAATCTACTGCGACTTTCGAAAATACCTTAACCCTTAAAAAAGTCCCCGATTGACAGGAACAATTATTCGAATAATAAATCTTAATAAAATTAATAAAACTAACAGCTCATCTATATATCTCTATGTAAAGCTCTCGTATACACCCTGCAGTTCAATACACACAACACCGCAATTGCGATACCCCCTTAACCCTAATTCTAATCCTTGGTTTTAACTCTTAACTATTCCTTGGTTTTCGCACGCGTGCGTAGCGTACGTAGCGCATAATTATACAGTTTTACTCTACCATATATACCTATATATAGCTTTTAGAGCGCGTAGACGTCGCCACGAGCTATCACCTGGTATCGGAATAAAAAAAACAAAGCCGCACGCGTGCGCGCGCGCGCTCACTCGAGACGTTTAGCGAGAATCTCGCGTGCATGCATGAAGGGCGCAACTATCGGATAGGGATGAATGCTAAGTAGGGTAGAGAACGCGAGAACGAACCAGAGTGCGATTACCGTTGGGCTCGTTAGCACACACGCCTTTCCGGTGTGTGAGCGCGAGCTGAGGATTGGGTTTGGTTTGAGAATGCTGAGAAAAATTGGTGTGCTAAGGGGTGGAGAAGTATATAGAGATGTTGGGAATGGTAGAATTTGGTAGCTGAAAATTGTTTTTTATTTCAGCGGGTGATAATAAATTTTGATGTTACTAGTAGTTATTAATTGATTATTAACTTGAACAGTAGAAAGTTAATTTAATCAATACTTTTTTATCATACATATACTTATTATACATTTGAAAGAGATCAGTTAGAAGACTATATACCTAATATACCTACATAGTTTATGATCTTATTTTTTAAATTATTTGCTACCATTACCCTTGCAGTATTAGCACTTTTTCCCTTACTTCATTTTTCAGTTATACCCGTCGTATCTAACAACTCTCTGAAGTTGAATTAGTGAAAATTGCTCTACCATTTCAATTAGTGGAAAAAACTACTAATTTAATTTGTATTTTCTACTAATTTAATTATTAGTTTAAAAAAATACTAATCAAATACTGAATATTTACTAATAAATTAGTAGTTTTTTCCACTAATTGAAATGGTGGAACAATTTTCACTAATTCAATTTTAGGAAGAAGAGAGCTTTAAAATTCCTAAAACTAAAAAAATTGGTTCCCCTTTCACCCATTCAATTAAATCCCCATGAATTCCTTGAAAAATCGCCACCATAAACCCTGAAATTTATTAAACAAACACGTACAAATGGCCATTGATACCATCGTAAAACCCGGCAATTTGTTCGCCGACCGAACCATCGCGCAAGAATATATCCCCGCACAACAACTCGCTGGGCGTCTTCCAAAATATCCTGCTGGCTAAAAACACATGTAAGTCTCTTCACCACCTCACCCTAAACACTCCAATAATTCACCGCGTGCGCGTGCGACGTCCTGGCGTGCAAATTCTTTCGCGCTGCCGTAAAGAAAGAAAACAACAATCCCCCAAATTTGAGAAAAATAAGCGCGTTACGATCCGATGCTATCTCTCTCTCTCTCTCTCTCTCTCTCTCTCTCTCGTATATAAAACCGAACACGCGGAGAGCAAAGGAAAGCCATAAACCCCACATCTATACAAACACAATCCTGAGAGATGAAAATAAAGGAGCAGCACACGGGGCGCATGAAGGAAGAATCCGCGCGCGCGGACGTTTTCAACGAAAAAAAATCCGGTTCTCACGTCGCGCCCGTTTCCACGCGCGCACGCGGGCGCATACTTATATATACATCGATACTGTATACATATATATACATACATACGCGACTCGTGCATCGAAAGGCAATTATCGGGTCTGCTATAAATAGCTATGCACACGCGCGCGCGCGCGCGGCCCTTCCCCGCATGCGCGCATGTTCCGCACGTTCCTCTTTCACATTTTTTCTCTTATTCCCTTATATACGCGAGCCGATTTCGACTTCTCATTCTCATGCGCGCGCGCACGGCGAGTCATATCTGCACATAGTGTTTGCGCAAATGACGCGCACGGAGGGGCGTCGGCAGATCGTGCGCTGCATTGTAGCTGCTTCGTGGGTAAGGAGAACGAGATAAGGGTATATATATATTTTTTTTACGCGAACTCGAGGAGAGATGTTTGATTGTTTATATAGGGCCGATGTATACGAGAGGTTGATTATTAGACGAGAGATTTGTGAGGAGCTCACATGGTCTATGGGAAATGTGAGGTTACGGTGTTTACGTATATACAGGCAAAAAGAAGGTATGGAGAGAAAAGGAATTGGTTATATGATGGTTTTGGAAAAAAAGTAGATTACGTTAATGAATGAGATTACAGAATTTAACGAGAACATTTTGTAGAGGTATATTCGACTTTGGTTAAAAAATTAAAGACCGTAAAAGTTTTGGTTTTATCGCGCGATAAACGGGGGGCACCCGCAACAACAACACCACATTGACGGTAAAACACTTGTTCCACGTGTACAGTCTGTGTGTTACTGTCACTTAACTGTTCCCATGTAAAAGGGAATTCACATCCTTTTAATTTTCCTCGATTCAACAATGCATTTTATACATATACGGTTTCTTCGAAAGAGACAATGTTGCAATTGAACATACACACACATATATGTATATATATCCTATCACTTTCTTATCTATTCCGTCGAGTTGTTTTCTTTCACACAGGCGCTGACTACACGTATCTATATACATAGTAATTTTTTTTTCTCAACGATGTAGACACTTTAAGTACAAAGTTTCCTTTAACAGCTTCCAAGTATAGCCATGTATATTTTCCTTTTTACTGAATTAAAATTGTCTCGTTTAGAGCATTTTTTTTTCTCTTTCAATGGCAAAAATACAACATTAAAACTTTCGATCGACGAACAAAAAGGACGAACGTAAAAATTTTACGATCCCTATGCAGATTAGAATCGTGCGTTTTTATAACTACCGCTATGTGCACACTCGTTTACCTTATCCGCGGCGTTTACCGCGAGAAGCGATACTTAAAGCTGAAGCTCGCGCAGTCGCGCTATCGTTTAAAGATACATTCTGAACAGCTGTAGAGTTTGCGCGCAGCATCTGTCGAAATCTGCATTAATTGTTATGCGTATATACGCGCGAGTGATTAAGAAAACTTGTTTTCGATAGCGTTTGCGATATTTCTAGGGGTAATCTAATCTAACTGGCTTTTCGTAGATTTTCGCTTGGAATGTCACTGGTTCTCACACTATACACATAATTTAAGTGTTATTTTTTACTGATCGAAATAAAATTAAAAAAGATTCATCCAGGTCGCAGCTATGTATAAGTATATCGGAATAAATAATTTATTCAAATATCAATAATGTCGTCTTAAATGTAGTCTATATTTCTTTCTAAACAACTCAATAAACATCTTATACATAAAATTGAAAAAGAGTGCAACGTTCGCATCAAAGATGATAATTCGAATAACCAAAATTCTGTATACTCTTTAGTTTCAATTTACTTAGTCAATTACAAATTCTTTGTTTTAAATCTCAATCACGTCATGCCACTCCATTCTCCGTCAACTCATCCCTCGTGTCACTTCAAGAAGCCACGTATATTATACGCTCTCGTAAAGAATGACTGACAGCAGCATCGCCACCGAAATTGCCAAATCCCATACTTACGTATATACAAACATATATATATATATACATCCACTTGGCAGTAGGGAATTCCATTCTCGCATCGTGGCGGGCCCGCATCAAAACCTCATCCTCGAATTAGCATTTCCACTGCTCGCGCGCGCGTGCACGTCTTTATTCGTGAAATTGAACTCGCGAAAAAACGAAGCTATACATATACAGATGGCAAGGAACGAGCGCATGTTTATATCGGCCCGTGAGCGTCTGAGTCAGAGACCCCGTGCGAGCGCATGCGAAATCGCGAGCTCTCGCGGGTTTAATGAATTTTAATGCCCCCCTGAGAGAGAAAGAGAAAAGAGGTATGATACAGTGGAGTGGCAGAGAGAGAGAGAGAGAGTTCGGTCGCTCGTGTGCGTGCCCTATCGGAATGAAGGAGACGGGCGAAGGGTAGTGCAGCGCGAAATCGAGGATTTAAATGCGTGCGAGTGCATGTGCGAGAATTTATTGTGGACCCGGGAAGTTGAGAGAACCAAGAAATTGTCGGGGAAGAAAGATTTTTAATTATTTTAGAATGTTATGGTGTTGGAGTGTATTTTTGGATGTGTTAAAAAAATATTGATCGATTCATGTGGGAAATTTTATTTTTGTTCATTACAGCCGTTCTTAGTTATTAAATTAATTGAAGATATTAAAAAGTTTATTAATTTTGAAGTATATTTAGGACTCAATAACTAATATGTACAAGTTATTAACAAAAGAAAAGTATAATAATAATTTCGAATTTCAACATTTTCGACTTTCTCATTTTTACATGTTTTTTATGGTCTTTTAATTCTTAAACATTCTTGCATGCGCAGTTTTAATGTATTGTACGTTATATAATAATCTGAGCACTGTTATTGATATTACACAACTTTTACAATTAACCACACAAAACTTTTTTTTTATTGTTAGTTATCTTATTGCACATTATATAGTTGCAAATAATTATCAATCGCCCAGAATTTATTACAACTATTTAAAGAAAAATGCTTATTATAATACATATTATTTACTAACAAAACTAATTTTAAAAACGTTCTATTTATGTGCCGAATTTAATTTTGAATTTTTTTTCAACCATTACATGTCATGCTCTTTATTTTTCTAAACTCTTTATGCAATCTTTTTTACAGCAACACTCAGCACACGCGTGCACCCATCTTCCCCTTTCTTCGTTTTTTTCCCGAATTTCGTATGCAGGCCGTTGCGATGCAGAAGCGTAGGTAGCAACGAAAAAAAATAAACAAAAACTAAAAGAACGAAGGAAAAGAAGGAACGCACGAGACATCGAAGCGATTACTCGTCTCCGACTTAATATAATGAGACTGTTATACTCGTTCATAATCGGCATTTGCATTTTTTTTCACCGAGAAAAAATTACCACCTTTATGTGTATTTTTGCAATTCGCGTGCACGTTGCATAATAAATTCGCGCTCGCAAATCGAGCGCAAAGACTTTTGGTGGTTCGTATGATTTTAATTTTTTTTTGTCTTGCTTTTCTTAAGTTGCGTATACCGAGAAACAATTTTTGCATCGATTATCGGGTACATCATCGCTGACATTAAATATTAATTTCAAAAGCATTTCGGTAATTATCGGTGTATGAGTATACTTTTCAAGTAATCTGTATATGAAAGCGATTTAAGCCGGTACGCACATCTCGTTAAAAATGCATCAAGCGTATACATGGCGGGTGTCAGGATTCTGTTTTTTTCTTTGTAATGTGATGATTAAGAAAAGGATTTATTGAATTTTCGATATTATATTTATTAAATAATTAGAATTTTTTTTATTGAATAAAAATAAAATACAGTGAAACAATCAATATAGAAAAGAAAAGTAAAATCATGTGTAATGCTTAGGAACCTGATTAATATTCAAAACTCATTATACGCAAAATCACATATATTTTCCACAACTCGTATATATATACACTACTATATGCTACCTCATTAAAATAGCTTCTGTCCGTATAGAAAAGAAGAAAATTGCAACAGGGAAAAAATAATTAAACAGCGGGAGCTGCATCCAAATATCTCCGGCATTTTCATATAATTATCGTTCGTCCCCCTCATCGGCAGCTACGCGAGCGTGCGTATGTTTAAAAGTGGACATTACGAAAGCCGCAAGACAAGCGAAAATAAAAGTATGACGAAGGTCTCTCTCTCTCTCTCTCTGTCTCACTGCCGCGTGAAAAGGCTCACTCGTATACAAAATAAATGAAAACGCCGCAGCAGCAGCTCGGTATTATTATATTTTAATGCTTCCTGGAATTTCCGTCCTCGACTTTTGATCCTTTGTCCCAACGACGTCACAGACAAAAATAGTATTATACGTATACCATATACCTGCGTATCCTGCGTTGTGCGGGCAATTATACTCGTCTTCTGTTTATTATTATACACCTAGGTCGCAATACGTGAGGGGAGAAAAACGTAGGTGAGGTGACGGACCAGGGGGATAAATTTTCCTCGCGGCTCGTTTGCATGATGCACCAAGTGAGTTTGGAAAAAAAGAAAATCCTACGCCTCCTCGAAGAATGCACGCGTCGATTTACGATACCTTAAAGGTAGGCTTCACGAAAACGAGGCTCGTGCGCGCGCGTGCGCGTGAAGATGAAGGAAATATCACGAGTGAGGGAGAAAGAGAGAGGGAAGAAGGTGCAAAAAGGGCCGAGCGTAAAGATGTTTTTTACAGCCTTCGAAAAACTTTTTTTCTTTTTTTTTTTAAACCCCGCAGAGGATCCTTGTATAAGCAGAGCAACGCGATCTGGTCGGTCGAGTTTTAAAGTTTTTGCCGCGTGCGAAGCTGTTGTAATATTTTGTTGAAAGATGTTTTGCTAGTAGGATAATTTTGAATATTTGCATTACAAGTGTTTTGAGCCAAATTGGAGAAAAATATTTGTTATCCATATACATATGTAATCTTCGACCCTGTCATTACGTATAGCTTTTATTATCTACATGCTTTGGTTTCTACGATCTCTTGTGAAAGTAAATGTAGGAATACATGTCGAGTAAACTCATTGAACTTTATATAACTCAATGTACCATTCGTCAAACAAGTATCGCTTCATAAACCCGACTACAATCAATAAATTTTGCAATTGATATAGCTTTTACAGAAGTTGTTTTCCAACTCGATATGTTTAGCATGTTAAAGTGTTCAGCTGCACATTCATCATACTCTGCGCAAGTTACGGTAAACTCATGTTGATCTATGATTTATACCGATATCTTCCGAGTTTTATTCCGGCAAATGAGGTTGTAAATCTCTCGAGATACATTGTAAGGAGGAATTTCAAATTATATTATTTTTACGAGACATATATAGAAAGTTTAACCATTACAAGAGTGAAATATTAATTATAAAACTTATGGAAATGGTGGAAAAAAAATGAAAAACTATACAGATACAGCGTAGCGCAATACATCCTTCCGAAAATCATAATTTAATTCACAAATAATTTCCCCGACGCGGCTCATTACCCATTCGCAACTGGGTGTATGTGTATGTGCCATCGCTCTTACCGTACACACAATAAAACCTGCTTGCACCTCTATATCCTCGAGAAATTTTAATTCTCCGTCACCCCACAGCCATTAGCAATTTACACGTTCGCGCACACGCGTATGTATACTCGCGACGAAATAAAGCAGCCCCGATACGCACACGGCATAATTACATTCCCCATTAATTCTCTCTTTCCCTCTCTCTCGAAAAAGGGGCGGCTAAAGAAAGTATCGTTCCGCAGTGTAGCACACTTAAAATACGCCTGCGAGCGCGTATATCTATAGTATAGTAGTTCTCTCTTCTCTGGCGGAGAGGCATAGATGTATGTATCTGTGTGTACTATGGAAAGCGAGTTCGAGAGGATAAAGGAGAAGAGCGAGCGAGGAAAGAGAGAGAGAGAGAGAAAAGAGGCGAAAAAAGAATCTTCACTCGCGCGAGAGCGCGTGACCTTCGCCGGCCTTGCATCTCTCTCTCCTCTCTTCTCCTCTATCCCACAAGGATTTCCCCTTCATTATATACCCGCTCCTGCGCATTGGAGCGAACGCAGCAAGGTAGAGAGAGAAAGAGAGAAGAGTTCCAGAAGCCCCGGCGCTGCGTACGATTTTTTTCCGATTCCTGCCGTCTGATTTACGAGGGCCATTATTCTCTCTCCGCTCTCTCTCTCTACTCTCTAGCGCGCGACACACAAAAGCACGAGTGCAAGCGCGCTGCTATTTTCGGACGGAGTTAATTAGTCATAAAACGGCGAATCATTGTAATTTCGCGTGAGGAGCGCTGTATGCCCTCTTTTACCCTCGCCCCTATACAGGAATTCGAAAAACCAAGCCCCTGGTAAAATATGCAACGAGCGCGAGGTTTTATGGCTTTCCCAGTATACGCGAGTGTGCAGCACAGAAGCTTTTTTCTGAACTGCACGCACGCGTGCTATATATACGACGTTCCATCGACCTGTAACACATGTTATATATATGAAAGAGGGAGGCAAGGTTTTTTCGAGGGCAGCTTTTACCCCGTTAACCTAGTGCTCGGCATTTTACCGAGAGACGCTTTTTTCCCTCAAGGGTTGTTGTTGTTGTCGTCGTCGTCTTCGCGTACGTCGATACGGTAACTATACACACGAGGTACTTTAGTACCTTTTGCCGAGAATTGAGTAGTAGCGTACGTTGGCTGAGAAGAAAGTTTGTATAAGGGCTTGGAAACAACGCTGTTTTTGTGTGAATTTTCGATGAAGTTTTTGTAGGTGTGAATTTTTCCAGCGGGGATAATTTGAAAATGTTTTGGAATATAATGTGATGTGATTATGCGAAAATGTCGTCTTATATATGTAAGACAAAGGAACGTCGTATGGGAAAAAATGTTTTTTACTTGGCCACGAAATATGAACTCGCTATTTTGTAAAATTAATTAGTAATAATAAAAATTATTATTTAATTATTAGTAGAAAACGAAATTTTTATATTACATTTTATTTTAAAATAACTTTTTGAAGTGGTAAATTATCTGGCACTGTGATTTTTCACGTAAGTCCAATATTGTTATAGAATTAAAATTAAAACTTACGGTCAAGAAAATTTATGTGACTATCTTAAGTAGTTTTCCCATAAAGCGTTGACAATAACTCACCTGAAACAAAAAAAAGAAAATAGGAAACATTAGTTTACGTTTATTCAAAAAGCACAATTTTTTGTAAAAATAAAATAAAAATTTACATGAAGTATAGCTTCCTTTGCTTCGTAAAAGATTAATTGCAAGTTTGTATAATTATTTCAAGATAGTAATTATCTTTGAATTATAATTTACAACTTGCTAGAGCAATCATTGCGAGTGATGAACTGTTGCACGAGTGTAGTTAAGTTTTTTATTGACAGTGATTACTGCAAGTTTAGTGCAAGCGTTTAGTTTTCATTTTTTTTCTTTTTTTTTTTTTAATCATACATATACATATAAATAGAAGTTTTTCTAATTTTCAGTCCACTTGATAAATCAGCAAGTTGTAATCTCGCAATATTAGGAATTATTAAAAGTATATATATTTACCATTTTTATCAGGTGAAAAATTAATTTGTAAGAGAACGTGAATACTTTTTATAATTCCTACAATTAACACTATAGTAACACCGCATTTATAAATATCTGAATTGCTAGACGTTTCAATTGTCACAGCAATTTGATATCGATCATTCACTGAATTCGTCCATCAAATAACCGATCAGAACATAAATTACAAAGTCGACACATTAAAATTTATAACGTTAAAATTAACTGGTTTATCGGACAGTACCAGCCGACATATATAAGAATCATCAACCAATACACCTTCGCAGAAAACAAAAACAAGGCAATTAAGAATCGAATCGTCGTCGAAAAGTGCACAAGGGCGTAGCGCGTCCTCGTAAACCGGCCAAACTCGTATTATTATTATTATTATACTCGCAGTAACGTTGGCCTTGCGACCGATAAATTCAGCTCAACTCTCATGCGTCCACGTGGAACCTGCGACCTGGTCCGGTTCCTCGAAAAATCTTTCTCTCTTTACTTCTCTTTTTTTACTCCCCTCCTTTCTCTCGTTATCAGGACAGCCACCTCTGGTCATCTCTTCGCGCGTATATATATACCGTTAAAATTTTTGTAGCTCTTTGCACGCGCCGTCAAAGATATATACGTGCGTGTGTTGCTCTTTTTACGTTTGCACAAGTGTTTTGTACCCTGCGGCGACTTGGAACCCGCCTTAACGTTTCAATTGTAGCAGTGGCCCCGAAAATTTTCGGGGTAGCTTAAGCTTAAGTGTGAAGCCCTTGAGGTGTACCGCGGTATATAACGTCGTATAATCTCCCTTTCGTTTAGGGCGTCGTAAACATGCCGGCGTGGCGGATGATTGGAGGTGATGAGGTGAGATGACGAGGAAGTCGTTTCGTGCAGAAAGGAGTTCGAGATGATGAACGAATTGTAGGATGGACAAAGGGAAGTGGAATGAACCCTATACAAAATTCAACTATAAACTATGAATCATTTGCACATTATAAATGCAATGGCGGGTGAAAGTCCAAGTAATTCACATTTGAATGATCAAATATAATCAAAAGTAATGTACAAACGTAAATATTCTTTTACGATGTGAAATAAATTCTGGAATTCTTTAACGAAGTCTTTCTTTTTACCATAGAAATCCTTAACAAACATATACATTATCAAAAATCATCATCTACTTTATGAACTTCTTCTGAATTATGCGATACTATTAGCCGATAAAGCGACTAGTGAGAGATCCACTTGTAACTAGTCAAAACTTAATACCCTACGCTGCTCTGCGCTGCAATCATTTACTGAATCAGTAGTTACAACTTGTTAAGCTCCCCCCACTTACGGGCAGCTGCTACTGTAACTATAATAATAACAACAGCTAGCGTATACATACAGTAGTAGTAGTAGTAGTAGTAGTAGTAGTATGCGGCCGGTTGGCTTTTACTATCACCAATAATTGCTACCAACGATCACTGCTGATGCAGTCTTTAATGCTGCCAGGTTAATTATTACAGGGGAGGAGTTATTGCTCGAAATTGCCACTGTTAGAAGTAGATCACAGCCGTAAATGGTAGCCGTCTATATAACCCAGCGGTGCAACTGCTGCTGTGCTCGGGCTTGAAAAGGATTTTTGCATTCGAATTTTTTAGATGAAGAATGAAGTTAAAGAGCTAAGAAGGATGTTGCTTGGCGCAAAAGTAATAAAGTTGTATAGTTCTTTTTTTTATTTCTGCCATTACATGTGTGGATAACTTCGTCGCAATTGTACAAATGCGAAGTTTTAGAACAAGTTTTTTCATAAATCCTCGATTTTCATGATTTTTGATGATACGTAACAAATCATCATTTAAAATATGCTTCGCGAATGTGGCATGTAATGATTTGTTACGTATAAATTAGCAAGATTATTGGCATCGATCTAGAAACATTCTGAGAAATTGTTCGCACAATTTGCAAACTTTTTTCCATTTAATGCGCATTTATACACAAGTTTACATAAGTTTTTTAGTAAAAAAAATCACTTAAAAAAAATTGAAGATTTGTGACAAAATTGAAATTTTTCAAAATTTCAATTAATTCTAATTTTAGAATAATTGCACATTTTGTTCTAAAACTTCGTATTTGCATTTGAAATGAGTAAAAAAAATGTTGACACATACAACTGACGTGAAGTTATTTATAAATACGTATTTTTGTGTAGATATAGTTTTAAACAGATCTTTTTCATAGGGTATTGCGACTTTTTATTTCAGTGACCTTGTTCGATCATCTCGCAGATGTTTAATTACAGAAATCTCAGTCAACCAACTCATCAGAATAAAAACTCGTTCAGTTTATCGATTAATCCACAAGGAATATTATTAACCGCTCATTACAAAACTTAAATCCAGAAACTCCACTATCCAAATCACGCACGCATTATATATTCACTAAACTTGTTTCTCACCTCACCATATATATAAACCTACCTATAATTTCGTTCTCGAAACGACGTTTGCCCAACTCGCATCAAATACACTCGCGACAACGACTATAAATCAATCATCTCTCCCTTCCCCGTTCTTAGAAAATCAGCGCATGCGCACGTATCAAGTGTATAAGCGCAATAATACCACGTCGCAAAAAAGCTGATGTGAATCGAACACGAAAGATGCCCGCGGGGCAAAAATGCAACACAACTATATAATACGCTCGCGCAACAACCCTTTCCGTTCGGTCCGGTTTTTCTCGCTCACCAGTCGAGCATCCGGAAGCGAATTATAAATCCACGTGACTATATGTATAATGTACTGTATGAGGATGTATGAGGTATTGCGCGAGGGACAAACGTATACGTTGCGCAATGTCGGAAGTCAGCTGAGGTAAACATTGCGCACGCGTGTATGTATACATATATACACTCGTGAGGATCGTCGCGAGAGATTTCGAGCAGAAAGGTAAGTGTATATATATATATATAGGTGTGAATGAATGGATTGGTATCGGAGGTATATGTGCAAAGTTCCTATTTTGCTTTGAATTGAATCTATACCGAAAGAAGTGAGAGTATATTATTATAAATATAGAACAATTGACGAATATTCTTGTTTTTTTTCATATATCTATATATAATTTCGTGATACGTGTGTATTGTATTTTATTATTATTTTTAAATTTAAATAAACTGTGCGTATATGTTAAACTAAGGTTTATGAAATTCAAATTGGAGCAGTTGTGTGCGATAAAACGTATGCTATTGTAACGTATGTAATAATATTCTATACATTAAAGTTATACTCTTGATAATAAAGTTGCGTAATTGTAAACACGCGCACTCGCGTAGCTGAAAACAAGAATTTTAACTGATCCAGTTATAATAATATGCTAATTTTAAGAACCAATTCATTACTTTTTATTATAAAAAGGAAGATAACGTTATACTAAATATATATATGTACATATGCTTTTCAGCGAATCACTTACGTAAAGATTGTTGTTTTGCTTTTTATATATTAATGCAGTTATTCAACCTAATTTTTTAGCGAAAGTATGCATTCTTTATATAATATTTCATGTAAAATTATGTACAAGCGAACACAAACCACACGAGAATTAAGTACTGTTACCGGTTTAGTTTTTTTAATTACAGCCTTAGGATTTAGATGTTTTCTTTTATAGAAGAAACTCCGTTATGAACTATTTTACAAATGAATAAATAATTAGTATAATTCGGTATATTAAGTATATATACTTGCAACTATAACGGTATACACGCAAAACTTATCACTTTCTTTCACTTGATAAGATAAATTCAACAACATATGTCAAAGATATAAATACTTCTCCTTTTTGTTATACGAAAACTAGAGTCAACGATAGAAAAACGTATTCACTGTATATATATATCCTTCCTGGTAACCCTGCTCGACCGTTTGCATACAAAACAACATAAACTCCCCCTCATCTCCTTCTCTTTTATCAAACCGCTATCAGCGGAAAACTTCCGCAATCCCACCCTCACGCAGCAGAGCTACAACAACGAACCTATAGCTGCCACCTTTCCACATACCATAAACCGCCGCCGCATTGGTGACGATAAGCTTAACACTATGCGTGCAGTGCAACATTCGCACTTCTATATGTACCTAACCGTCGCGCAATAACCAACGCGTCCCGCGGATCGTTTTCTCGAATACCAGCACGCGCGCCCAGGCGCACGTGGCAGCAGTAGTGTAGTTCCTGATATCGGGTGCGAAATCTCGCGCACGCGCTTGTGTATATGTACCCTCCCCCTATACTTTATGCACTCATATATATACTCTCGCACCCCCGTATACGTATATATATACGTACTGTGGAGACTGAAGAGATAGCGGTGTACGAGAGAAAGAGAGAGAGAGAAAGACAGAAATGATCATTGGGACTGCTCTCGGTTCATTGGGAGAGGACGCCGCTCGCGCATAATGCGAGCTGCACGTGCGCCTGATGCATCGCGAGCGCGTGGTAATAACGTTCAACGTTTCGCTTCGTACGTTGCAGCAGCTGAGTGTATATATAGTATTATACGCTATTGCCGTGAAGATAGGGAGAAGAGGAGGAGTTCATGCAAGAGAGAGAGAGAAAGAACGTTTAACGAGCGAGTTCTCGATTGTTCGCGTGCCGCTGCAGTGGAGGGAGGGAGAGGATTCTTCGAGTAGTGCGTGTGGTTTCGCGTTTTTTGAAAGACGCGGAATAATTTCGAGCTTTTTATGGAAATGGGATAAAAGGAGAGTGTAGGTCGTGTTTGCTTTTTTTCTGATCCATTATGTGAATGCGTGACGGAGGGAAAGGGGGGGCGGTGCAAAAGTGTTGTGCTTCGTATGATCTAACATTTCAGCTATTCACAGTGTTTATATCTATAGATACTATTCTGAACTAACTACCAATTTATGACTATTTTACATTTATAGAATATAAGAAATTGATAAAGTAAACATATATATAATCTTTCAAATAATGGTAAATTGCAATATTATTAAAATATAGATATATTTTTTGAGTAAAAGAGTACTTTAAAATTATAAAAAGTGAAAGAAAAATAATTTGTTTTTTAATAAAAAATCATACCGGTCGACAAAATCTACAGATTATAACATATACAAATTAATTTATTAATCATTGTACATTAATATTAAATTAAATTCTTTTTCATTAATTGTACAATGACTATATACAAACAGATAAGTACTTTAGTATATTTTAACGTTACTTCGACACACATATATGTATACCTATATATACATGTACACCGATTCCATCGTGAGAACTAGTTCGTACACTAACCGTCTGAACTGTAAGATTTCAAACGAAACTTGTAAACGTCTATACACAGACCACACGCATCCTTTACCTAATTCAATCTACCCATTATATATCCACATACACTCGTTCGCTCGCCTCATCGAAACCGCACCCGAGTCAGCGCAACATATATACCCAAACCACTCGCGTACGCGCGCCTTTACAGTTAATGTATACTTACGGTTCACCTCTCTCACCATCTATATACAAAACCACATATACCCACACACACACATATATACTCGCTCACTCTCGTCACGCGCGAACGCGGTTCTTTTCCGCACTTCCCATCCTCACCGCACGGCGCATACCAATATAACAATCGAACTCCCGTCGGTTCTCTCCTCTTTTTCTCCCTCACTGTCTACTACATACGTATATAGGTATATATTATAGAGATATTATACCTATATATATCCCATGCCCACTGGCTCACTTACAAATCACGACGGCGTAGGTGTATATATATATATAACCCTCGTATATTGCTGATCGCGCTATGTATAACCCACTTCTCGTCCTTGATTTCGCAACCGCGACGCGCACGACTCGCGCTCCCAAGAGATCTGCAGCTACTGCCACATCCCATTTTTCCCCTCTTTATACATACATACATACATACACACCTACACACTCGGTCTGTGCAGCTAAGACAATTTCGCTATAGCGTGTACGATGCATGATGCGTATATATATACTGCGCCGAGGTTTTGCACACCGCGCGTTACGTTTATGTATAGGTATGTACAGTATACAGTTTTTTAGTATCCTGGTGTCCGCGCGCAAAGTCGTCGGCCTGTTTTTTTTTTATTTTGGTTCGAACAAAAACGTTGATTTTTTGGATACAAGAGAAGGAGGAGGAGGAGTCGAGACGCGTTTTTTTCGGCGAGGAAAGTTCTCTCTCTTTCTGGCGGGAACGCGCAGGAGATAGTGAAAGCGAGCCGCCACGGCGTTTTGTAAGAATGGGAATTTTAAGGTCGGACATGCTGAGAAAAAGGCGGGTACACAGTGTCGTAATATAAGACGGAGGGTCTATTCTTTCGCGGGTTATATTGACGGTGTAAGTAGCTAGGCTACATATATATACCGTTGTTATTTTGCAAATGTGAAAATGTATAGCATTTTTTGTTGGCTCGCAGTTCCGGTATATATATATATTTGTGGTTTCACTGTTATTTGGAGTATATAATTTTTTTTGCTGAAAAATTAAAAATCTAGGTTGTAAATTATTATAGCAGCTAATGAATAGTATATACTTTTACTATATGCTTGTCGTGTATATTACATATATACGTATATAGTACACCGAAAGTACGTGCAAACTGTGATTTGTTTTCATTATAGAATTTTATTTTTATTCCCAAGTAATTTTTATCGACATTTTTTTCTTCTAGTTTATAATCATAGCTTTACATTCTTCTTAACCTTGCGCTTTACAATTTTACGATTGTTTGAAAATAGAAAAAAAAATAACTTGTATACTAAAGGATTTGCTATGTTGTTATACACACGCGAGTGTGAAAAAAATATAGTTTTCAAAGAGGAAAAAATAGAGCTTAACTAAAGTCGTTAATAGAAAATATTTTTTACAGAGTAATTTTATAATTAAAATATATATACATAATTAAAATAGACACAAAAGCTAATATTTATTTTTTATGTATTCACTTTCATACAAGATCTGTTTACATATCTATGACTATCTATAATTGCGTGCTAAGTAATGGTTTTCTAATTGAACGATAACCACAGGTAACGATATGTCACATTGACATTGCCCGTCATTAGCACCATAACATGTGCTAATTTCAGGTAACATCGATGGTGAACGTTGAGTTCAAATATTAGTTTTTTCTCTCTTTCTCCAACTCCTTTCCTATATTACACTTACAAAAACTATCTTATATGCATAAACAATGTATACGTTTTAAACTGCCATTTCAAATTCAAATGACGAACGATTTAAAACACCTTTCTAAACAAACCCCCTCTCGTATATATACAAACTGTATAAAAAACCTAGTCGGCGTGCACTCACACCTCTCCCGTCGAATGAGCAAAACACTATATATCCACGTATACACTGCATACCTATATACATACATATACATATACACCGTAATTTGCTTCCTCCAAGGGGAGGGGGGGCGGCATAATCATCATGTGGCCCCGTGTGCCACAGACAATGCGCTCTTTACGCGCGCGTGTGCAGCACACACACCTAAGGTGTCATGACCGCGCGATTTTTTTTCTCTCCTCACCTTTCTTTCTTTCTTTTTTTTTTAACGCGTTCTATGCGTCGCGCACACGCTGTCGACCGATGAAAAACTCCTTTCGTATTTTCACCACTCAATTATACGAGAGAGCGCGCGCGGTATATATATATATATATAGTAGCGCGAGCGAACGCGGAGGCCTTTATGTAACTCGAGCGAGCGAGCGCTATACGGTGTCTTGTCTAGGAGGGAGAGAGAGAAAAAAAGAGAGGAGAGTTTCATAATCTGCGCCAGGGTTACGATACGCCGAGAAGCAGAGAGAGAGATTTTTTTCTTCTTTCCGTTCTTTTCTTTGCAAGGCGGCGGTAGAACAGCTACCGGAGGATGGAGTTGCTACTGCTACTGCTGCTACTACTACTGCTGAGGCGAATTTCTTTTTTAGGCAATTTGAGAAGAGCTGAAATTGCAGTGTAGCTGCTGTCAGTGGTTTTCGACGATTCTCGCGGGCACTCTTATTTTCATCATTCTTTTCAACAATTGTTTTTGCACCTGAGTTTAAATCTCTCGCACAGAAGCATTTTTACGTCCGATGGATATTATATCGAAGCTCTGTTGTTATTGGGGTGTTTTTTTTTCTTTTTCTTAATAATAACATAGTACCGGAGTTTCTTCGAATTATATTTGCTGTGCGTGGTTTTTACGACATTTGTTTAATCTTTTAATTACAAACTTGGGTAATAGTACGGATAGCGAAAGGATTTCGTTTTTCATCGACGATCCCGTCGACGTTTTTCTAGTGGAGAAATTCAGCAAATAATTAATGTATATAAAAATATTATTATATATAGATATAGGATGCAACGAGTAAAAAATTAAAGCTTGTAAAAGCAAAAAAAAGGTTATCATTATACGCGAGCATAAGCTATACCATAGAATCTATGATTTCAAATAGTGAATAATCGCAAGGTTCGAATTTTTAATGAACAGGAAATGATCTGAATTCTTCTGAAAAAAACCTCTTCGTATTCGCACTGTGGACTCCGCCTACCTTCGACATCATTCAAATAACCCGATACCCCCACTACTGTGGTTAGCAGAGACGACGGAAACCCAAAAGAAAGAAGAAATTTCCGCGCACACACACACATACACACACACACACACACACACATTCATCTTGACATCCCTGTAACGCTACACCTGCTTGGCAGTGAGAGTGACGTCGCGTCGTCCGCAAGAGACTCTCGATTTTTAATAGCCTGATCGAGAATCTTCTTCCCGCAGGTGCACGACGCGCATGGATTACACGCTTTCTTTTGTAATATTTTGGACCGCGTTTAATCCGTGGACAGAATTGACGTGATTATCGCGATCGACATATGGCATATATGTATATATGTGGATCTGGATGTCGGTCGAGGTGGTGCAGGTCGAGTTAATGGGATGTATATATATATGAATGTGATGGGCAGGTTTTTTAATAAGCCTTGGTGGGCGCGCACGAATGATTTCATTGGGGTAATTTGACGATAAAAGTGAGATGATTATTTTTAATATGGGAATGATTGAAATGGGTTGGGAGTAATTTTATATCGGAGTGTATAAAGTTTTATGCCAACTAATTTGGGATTGGGAAATTAAATTGCAGTGCATTAGTGCGGGGCTAATAACTTTTTGCTATCTGGTGCAACTGTATTCATCGTAACACAATGATATCGGTACTCAAAATAATTCGTTTACAAAGTAAGAACAATCATTTATATATACGAGATATTAAAAGTTATTTAAGGTAGCATGAGCGGTGAATGCCGTATCATGCCGAGAAGGGCTTTCTGATTTTACTAAACTTTATGATTAAATTTTAATAAGAAACACGTATTTTTATTTCTAAACACGTTAATATAGAAACTATGCCTATTAAATATAAAGTAAAAAGAAAATTAGAAATTTTTTTTCTCGTTTTAGATCGGGATGCTGTTAGAATTCACACTCCTGGTGTATATATATATACACTTTAACCGCTATTATTTATTTATTGTTATCGGCAACCCATTATTATTTTTATACTGACAGAATCCTTATAGTAAATACTATAACTACCTACTTTTGTTGTTAAGAAATAGTATTTTATAATAATGCTATGAATCATTAATCATAAAGTGTGGTATTTTGCAACTGTTTTACTTAATAATTTGATCGGCGACCTTATGGTTTGTTGGCAGCTATGAAAACTTTAAGACTTGAAGAATATTTCAGTTAAATTTTCAAATTGATTTAGTATTTTACAAAAATCGCTCATGCTACCTTAAAATCATTTTTTATTCGTTTAGGTGATACGTAGTTGTAATTAAAAATATGTTCTCACAAGCGATCTACTTTGGTAATCGCTTCAAGTTAATCACCAAGGTTAAATTGAGATTTAAGAAAGTTAAACGTTTTATAATGTTACATATTACACCAGGCGTGACGTTTATTATATAAAGCATCACACATTGATGAATCGCCCGAGAATTACGATAAAGAGTTCAATTCGATTTCGTTCGACAATAATAAAGCCTCGCGTATATACCTCACGAAGTGAGAGGCGTGGAACACTGGCCACGTTGCCACGTCAAAAACTGCACTTGATTAATCCCAGTATATAACACTTTTACTCGTTGAGAGTGAAATTATAATCCATTCGATGTTGTTGCCTCGCTATATGTCTACGAGACTTTTACGCGGATGTTAATAATTTACATATGATGAAAAGTTGGTATCAGCGCTCGCGCGCGTATATATAAATTTTCGTTTTATGCACCATGAGAACAATAGTTTTATACTATATATATACACAAATTGAGCTTATAAAACGGAATAAGATACTTGTTATTTTATGGGGGAGCATAAAACCATCGTGAATACTTTTTAGTATACGTGATATATTCATCGTTGTACACAAATTGCCAGCACATAGAGTATAATAAAAATCTCATTTCATTTGATTCGCCACTATATTATTACCAATATTTTTGTAATACATATATCTCGAGAATTACTTTTCAAACTTTATTATACTCGCGAAAGATAAATCTTTTAATCAAAGCCATCGTAGCGTACAACTAAAAAGCATACCGTTGAAACCATGACGAAAAAAAAGCACAGACAACCTCAGCACCGACAACTCTCTATTAACCATCTTTCTCTCTCTCTCTCTTTCTTTCTTGCACGCAAAAAATCGATAATCGACGCAACATCCCGAGAGCATCGTCGCCAGCGCACCGCAACCGCGCTGTAAAACGGAAACAGCAGCGTCTCTCTCTGTACAGCTGTATGTACGCTCTCTCTTACATCAGAAAACTGCGTTGAAAACGCGCGCGCGTGTATAGATATACACATATATATAACCAGTGGCAAGGAAAAAGGAGCGCGCGCGTGAGCCTCTCACTCGACGCGGCAGCGCAACCGCTACTTTCTTTCGCGCAACTGCGCGCGTATATACTCTCGATTTCGTCAACGCGCTCAGCGGTGTATATATATAGTAGCAGCGTAAAGAAAGCGAGCGAATTGAGGGAACGAGTCGAAGAAGAAGAAGAAGAAATAATGGAGGCGGTAGTAAGGGAGACGAAACGATCAATCGATTGAAAGGAGCAAGCGTATGTATGTGCGTGTATGTGTGTGTGTGTGTGTGTGTACGGACGCGGGAATGTATATATAAAGGGGAAAATTTCATAAGCGAGCGATAGAGATTGTCGGGAGATGTGTGTATGTGTTATATATGTGTACATGTGTAAGTGTATATATATGTATGCTGCTCCGGTTGTTACGGTAACAGGATCGAGGTCGCGGGAGCGAAATTCTTCGTTGCTGTATCGTATGTACGTATGTATGTATGTACGTATGTATGTACGAGAGATGCTGTAAGGTTTTATGGGTATGAGATTGACTCGATCGGTGTAGCGGGAATATAACGTTTGTACGTGGCACTGATCGTCGGCTGGAAATTGCTTTTTGGAATCGTATATGTGTAGGTTTGTGTTGGATATGTATATATTTGTATGTAGTTGGCAAAGAAATTTATTGGTAAAAGTGGCGTAGTTTTCGTTTTGTGAGATAAATGACTAGTTCCGTGTGCGTATAAAGGTGAAATGAAACTTTGGTAACGAGCACGCTGGAAAAATATATTCGTTAGGATATAAAGTTACCAAATTCTCTTCATTATGGTTTTTTATGTGCACAAAAAAAAAGTTTTTTTCTACGTTTCTTTATTGCAATGATATTATAAAGTTTTTTTCATCATCTTCGTTAAGTGAAAATATTTTTATATCTTGCTCAAGTTTTTTTTTTCATTTTACAAAAAAAAACAATGTTTTTACAAGAAATTTCTACTAAAGAATGAGAAATAGGAAGTTGAGAACTAGTTTTAGTCGACATAAAAATAATTCATAAAACATTGACAAATGAATCAGAACCATCGTTTCATGTATTCGATTCAATGTTGCACAGAAATACGCGAAATTCGTTAAAAAAACGTAATAAGCATAAATGTAGGCCAAATTTCAAATTTGTCACTTTCTTATGCAATTATACGTCTTTCACGTAATTTTTTTCCAACACACACACCAGTCCACTTTCATTCACCCTCTTCCTTTTCTGAGCAAACAAGGCTACCGCGAAATTTCAATTTCACGATTAACTTTCCTTTCCCGCCAATTCAAACCCTCCATCCGATCGATGTACCCACTCCATCGCCCAATACTTTCATCATTCTCCCAAAAAAGAAATTCCCTAACAACGACCCTCGAGGAATTAAAATCCTGTTCCGTGCATCCACGTGATTCAACACACGCACCGACGAGACACAACAATTAAAAAAAAAACTCCGTATCCTCACAAGGGATACAGAAGCATATACACATTGTCTCTCTGACTAATGAAGACTAGAATTTTATACTTATACACACACGATTGTGCAAGGGACGCTTGCGGCAAGGTCTCGGCAACGTTTACCGAAGCACGCACGCCTGCTGTATGAACGGAAGGATATGACGATTGCTATATATATCGGTGGGGAATTTTTACGATATATATTGACGTAGACGTTGGCAGGAACCAATGGGGATTTTCGAAGAATCGTGACGATGATGAGGTGCATTAGCCGCTCGTGATGATCTGGAAATTGCGAAGGTCAAGATGCGGTGCTGAGTCATTAATGTGTGATTCGAAAGGGGTTTCATAATGTTTCGGATATCATAATGAGGTGAAGCGCGTAGGTGACTACGTCAGTTGGTTATAATTGGAAATAAAGTGGAATGCGATACTTTGCAATATTGGGGGATTTTGAATTTGTAGGATATGTAGGGAACTAATGAAAAGTTTCGTATGCACTGGAATTCACGTATATGATACAGTTAATTAATTTTGTAACGATTCTCTAACTAAAATCATTAGCTTGTAGTCGACTATTTATAGAAAAAGGTTTATAATTAGCTAAAATGGATATATATAAAAAATTACAGAGTTCTATACCATTCACTTACATCAATTTGTAATAATAATCAAGATTTCGGTATAATCAGGTAATTATTATCTTATTATTATAAGATCCGAAATCATTTTGTTCAATGCCCATTATTTCAATAACGCATATAATGAAATATTAGAACGAAATCAGATCGGAACAGCAGCCATATAACCTTTCTTAAAGCGTATTTGTCAGTTTAATTTGTTAATTACATATCAGTACCAACAGTTATATCCACAATAAGAATGAACGGTTAATTTCATTTTTATTTTCCATTGTGAAAAACTGAAATGAAATTATACGTTGCATGTGTGTGTATCCGATCGATTTTTTTAGAAAGTACAAACGTTTAAGTTCCACCTAATAACCCATAAATGCCGCATATATACCAAACCGATCGGACAAACGGAACAATCGAAGGCTTTGATTAAACTAGATCGATTATACAAACCGAAAATATATATGTATATACATTATATATACGTATATCCTCGTTCGATTTCACCGCGTACATCCACAAGAAAACAAGGAATTCTCACTTTGTCAAGCATCAGCCGATAGCGATTAACAGCGAGGACGACGACACCGCACGAACCAGCAGCAGCAGCGACGACGTCACAGTTCTCCTCGAAAAAGAGAAACCGATCGTTCGTGGTATATATATAGTAACAGTGGCAGTTTAAGATTCGCGAAATCGATATTCCCTATATATATATATATATATACACACCATTTGCTCGAAAAACAGCAGTTGTCGGCAGGGTCATCTTCTCTCTTTCGCGTTTCGGTCCCATTTTCCCTTAAGGTTCACACACACACACACACAAATACATATACACAGATTGCATATATCACGCACAACGATCGCTATGTGTTAAGTGGTAATATAACCTGCACAACTCGATGTGTGTCCCGACGAGGCCGCACGCGCGCGCGCAGGTTAATGGCAGGCCATGCTACTGACCTTTTTTTTCGCGCCGGTTTGGCCGTACACCGAGCGCGAGCTGACGAAAAAGGTTGGGGTGTCAAGTTTATATTATCGCGCTCTCATCGATGAGAGCGGAGAAAACTTACTTTCGACGAGGATATATCATTAAAATTTTTTTTTTTCACTAAATGATTTTATGTTTGTGCTTTTAACACCGACGAATTAGTATAAAGTATGGTGATCGCATAGCGCGCCGAGGTATGTATATAGAGATAATGTCGTGATTTGAAAAGTTAATGATAGAATTCGTAAACTTTTTATAAAATGTACGTAGTTACTTTTTACTTGGGTTTTTTTTTATGGTAATTTATGTTCCCTTGAACTAGATTGTAAAGTACTGCGATCAAATGAATATTCAATAATTGCTTTAAATGCGTCTAAGACATACCATAAAAACTTTGTATACTATATTTTTTAAATTCTATAAGAAAACACTTTAAATATTATCTTATTTAATAATCGATAAAACAGTATCCTATATAATTAAGAGTTCAATACTCCAAAAAAGATAAAAAAAATGATATTTTCACTAGCCAGACTAATAATCGGAAGTCACTATATATATAAGAGCATGCACCGTGGTAAAAAAATAGCGCACCGCCGTGCACAAATTATCCGCGACCGATCGTCAATCTCTTCTTATAATGGAAAGCGACCATTATGTGACTAATAAAGCGACGCGGAAGGAAGGAAGGAAGGGAAACGCGATCGCGCATCCGCTCTGTTGCAAAAGAAAAAAAAAACATAGCGAGGTCTCTACTCTCAGGTTTCAAGAAATCGACAGCTCATCCTCGCGATAATGTCCCAATTAGCGCGCGTGCGAAATTTCTTCTTTTCTTTTCCGACGCGATTTCACTCGCGGAAAAGCCTATAGGCGAATGCCAGCAGGCACAACGTTATTTAGATATATATATATATATATGAACGTTTACGTCCACGCTTTTATTGCTATTTTTTTCAAAGCGAAAAATCGCATTGATTGATTTATAACTGTTTGTCAATTTCTTAATTAATTTGTATTGTTTTCAGTAAACGAGTAAATTTTTATTCTTTAGAGATCTGCCAGAGGACTAATGTTATTGTACACTATTCTTTTACATTTTTATATTTGAATTTTAACTTGAAAAGAAAATCACGTCATTGATGCACAGTGTGTATACACACATGCGCATTGAAACTATATAGCACGCTTATTTTAACGCACCAAAATATAGTCGCCATATTTGGCCTGACACCGCTGCTTGGCCTTATCAAAGCATACATACATATACATACCGCTCGCATTCATCAGTCGAAAATATATATAATCGTAATGCTCGGCGTCACGGAGCATCAATCACGGAATCAATAAATCGATCCCTGATATTCACCTGTTAAGAAAGCCCCGTTTAACAAGCCGTCAATCAGCTCGACGACGATTCGTCTCGAAGAAAAAAAAAATCGTCTCCGAGAAAAGAGCACCGCGCAGCGTCTCGCGACCCACATATTTTCTGTCCGCACGTATATATACACTATATACGTACGTAACGGACGCATGAAGAAAAAGTCCGGCACGCGAAAAATACAGCGTGTACCGAGCGTTGTTATCTTTTTTTTTGTTTTTTTTTTGTTCCGGACTTTACGACACTGACCGCGCGACAATAAGTAAATCAGCGCGGAAGTGCATTGTCGCGCGTATAGACACAGAGCGCGTGGTATGCCACGCGGGGAAATCGGTTATTAACGTTCCGCGGATTCCGGGGGCGAGGGTTTCAGAGCGCATGCGAGTGTGCGTATATATTCTTGAAAGACAAGAGAGAGAAAGAGAATAGCAGCTGCACGATCAGGTTTGCTTTTTTCATGTATACCAAGCCGGATGATGGAGGGTTGACTATGCGTCGACAATTTGTAGGTGAAATTCTAGATCGGCTGGTGGTGCATGTGTGAGTGTGTGTGTGCGCATGACGCGCGCAGTGATGTAAACTTGCGCAGGCGAGGTGTTGTTTTTTTTTGTGCGATGCGTCATTTTTGTTGCGAGCCGCGGTATGCGCGTTTTCTTCCGATTATGTAATTGGATAAAGTCATTTTTTATTGAATTTCGTAATTGTACTTATATATATATATGAGGTGGATAATAAGCGATCGACATACTTTGTACGAGTGGTGCGATTAATTTGTAAATGTTATATATTATAAAAAGTTATTTTTGTCACATAATTTTCATATATATAACGATAACATACATGAAAATTTGAGTGCACAGTGGGTTCCGAAAAAATTTGTTCGCTGTTCATAGTCTTGAAGTCGTAAAAATCAAGTTTTCCCATAGATTTTGTCACTTGTTTTTTTAAATCTGATTTTAATTATGTAAAAACGTGACAGTAATTTGAAGACGTTTGACTAGTGCTCTTGATATACATTAGAAATAGACTTGTGGAGAAACTATTTTACTCATAATACACTTATTATACAACGTTATATAACGTATGATTTTACTATATAATATACGTTAGTTTCATTAGAATCATAAATATAATTTAATATAATAATATTTTAGATTCGATCATTTGAGTATAAGGAAATGTTTTTGAATATATACACAGACACATACACCCACACACACACACACACACACACATACACACACACACACACACACACACACACACACACACATCAAAATAATCACCTGAAATTTCAAATTGAGAAATATCGATATGCACAGCGAACATGTTAATTAAAAATCCTGCATTTTAATGCAAACATAGCCAAAACCATCCCTATTACCACAACTCTACACGCGATGTGCTCGCAATACCAAAAATTCCAACCTTCCGTACATATTATATATATACATACACAAATACCCATACTCGCGGTCGTGTATCGCGTTGATCTTACTACGCGCATGCGATACCTATATATATACATACACGTACGCTTGCACTCACATATACACGCAAGTTGCAAGAGCAAAAGAGCGAGCGAGTGAGTATATAAGGAACGAGAGCAAGAGAGAGAGAGAGAGAAAAAGGAGAGTGCGAGTATTATAGTTAGTTACGGTGCGCGGCGGCAGCGGTATACGCGCTCGACTTTCTTCGCAGGAACGCGCGACGACGACGTGCTGCTGGTGCTGCTGCCGCTGCAGCCGCATGCGGTTTCGTATACATACATATATATACATATACCTACACCGTGTGCGATTTACTTACTCGAGCGTGTACGCGTATATATATATACACTGCGCGTACTTTTATTCGGCGCGTGCGCGCGTGGTGTATTATGGTATACCGCGTCGAGCAAAATCGCGAGGTGTGTCCGTCTGTCTATATATATACGTCTGTCTGTCCGCGTTGTCGGCCGATGGCTTTTGTTTCGCTTCGTGGTGCGGCCAGGTTTCGAGACACTGTACCTGTCATTCCTCGCCGGTGGCCTAAGAATATTTAGGGTTTATCGGCCGTGAGATAGAGGGGCAATATATATCTAACCGATATAACTCGAGCTTATATATATAAGTGCATGTTAACGTCGATTGGAAAGGTTATTTTGGGATTGAGGTGGGAGAGATTTAATGCCGCAGTGGTTTTCCAAAGCTTACATTCGCTGATCTCTTTCTCTATGTGCAATAAATATCAGGTAATGGTATATAGATTGATTAAGGATCTGGTTCGCATTTAGTTTTGGGGTTTCGTTCCAACGACATATATATCTGTAATTGGATGGCCTAGATCACTTTCTTTCAGAAATATAGGTATAATAGATTATACTTGTGAAAATTAAATTTTTATCCTATACCTCGTCTACTTATTATCTTCGCCAACGCACGCGTCGACCTGATATATATACAATTTTCAGCAAGCTTTCTAAACCACGCAGTCACATTATAACTACGAACGTTTATCATTAAAAATATCTATCGAAATGCATTCGATACGGGTTGGCTCGTGGACAAAACTAGTTCAAAATATGAATTTTCAGTCATGCAGCGACAGTCACCGTTGCTCATAATGGTGACACGATTATATATATGCTTGAGTTTTCTCGCGGCGCGCATTTGTTGTGTTCATTATACGGGAAATTAGGTGACGCTTTAAATTCACGCGGCTACGAGACGGTGATCGAACGTGCAATGGCCGTCTATTGGCGCGAGGAATACATTTGCGATTTTCTGGGCCAGTGTACGTTCAAGTGTCGTGTATGTATATGTATGTATACTTGTACGCGCGTCGTGTGATGCGCGTGTCGGAAATTCGTTTACGAAGAAGGATAGTGTAAGAGTCTAATTTGGGTTGGCAAAGTTGCTATTGATTTTTCTTAGGAAGAATGATATGAGTATGAAAATTTGTTTATTTTTTGCTAGAAGATTTAAACCAAATGGTTGTTCTGTATTTCGAAATTTTGTATTTTAAAAATTAATTGTACATCGTTATACAGGCAGAGTAATAGAATAAGTTAATTTTTTTAGAAAAAACTAAGTCTAGTATTTACTCATCGATAACTGAAATTTCAGACCAGTCGTAAAACGTGGAACAAGAAAATGATTTTCAGTATATAACTACGCAAAATTTTTAGAATCACCGTTCATATACTGACTACATGTATTTTCCAAGCAAATTTCTTAATTACCCATTACAACTAAAACTGAGAATTTTCTTTCCTTATATGTTTGTATTTACAATTTTACCTCTTACATATATACATTTCAAAGTTACATCGACTACTACTATAACAACAACTCTCAAACCTCGTGCTCGCGCGCGCATTATTACACAATTTTCCACGAGCCACTGCTTTCCCTAGCTCCGAAATCCCAACATTTTTTCCATACCATCGTGCCTTTTCGTAACAATTGCCCCATTAAAAAAAGAAAAAAAATTCTTCAACCCAAACCACACACACGCACCTTCGCACGAAAAAAAAAGAAAAAGAGAACCAACCAGTCAATCATATACACAACCGAACGCATCGCTCGATGCGCGGTGAAAATCTATAATTACGCGGCGATACCGAAAAACGGGCGCGAGCGCGCGCGTACAATTAACTATGGCAAGACCTATTTGCATGCGCAGCCGTTCCCCGGCACATTCGATCGCGAACGCAGGAGAGCGGCTACGGCGACGTGGAGGCCGTGTGCAAAAGTGAGAGAGAGAGAAAGAGACGGAGAGAGGAGTGCGGAGAGACTTTCCCTTTTGGCTTGGGTACGCGAGGTGAATGGGTATATGTATGTGCGCGATGTGTATATGTGTGTGTGGAACGAGAAGGTGACTTGGGTGAAAAATCGAATGCTTAGAGCAGTACGTCTTTTTTTTGTTAATAATGTGATAAAATGTTGTTACGACGGCGAAGGGAAGATAGTCTCAAGATGATTATCTTTTTTGGACTAATTATTATTATCATCTAATCTAAAAAAAAAAGAAAATTAAATTCTAAAAAAATAATAGTGTAACAACTAGAAAGTGTATATAGTGTCATTCAAATATATACTTAATTGAATAAACTTAATTTTCAATTATAATTACAACAATTAGCGCACTCTACACTCCAAATTTCTTTTAATTAATTTGCAAGCATACTCCGTTTCTTCAATCTCTCTTAAAATTGCATATGTATAAATCCACTTTACCTAGTTTTTACATTCCCAAACAAATCTGAAACGACCATCACCAAACCAAAACCTCGTTACCTATACTCCATAACATCAAACAACACGTGGCTTTTCCGAAACTTTATAGAATTTTGGCACTATTCCATCGCCGCGCAGTAATAAGTATATATATGTTTACAAACTTCGTTCTCGCGTATATACAATGTATATAATACTTATTATATATACACCTCTCGAATCCTTTCGAGCGTGCTAAAGAGAAGAGGCGCGGGAGTTAGTACAAGTGCACCGCGGGCATGTGGCGTAGAAAGAGAAGCGAGAGAGAGAGAGAGAGAGAGACGAGCGCGGAAAATGGAAAAGAGACGACGCTACACACGCGAAACGCCAGGGAAAGGAAGAGACGGTGGTGGCAGCGCGCGAGGCGGGCAAGGACGTTCTCGGCTTTCGGTCGCGGCCTCTCCTTCTTTTAGCGAGAGCGTGTGCGAGCTAACGCGCGGGCATATTAGGGGCCGTTTTTATAATGTGTGTGTGAGTATATATGGATGAATATATTTTTGAGCAAAGTTTAGGTGATGGTTGTGGTTAGAGGTGGGTAGAATTTTTTCTTATTTTTTAATGGTTTTTGGAATTTTTATTTATTATAAAGACTTTTGGTATTATCTTTTTTTAACTTAAAAGTAATACACTTTAATTCCGCGAAATACGGAGGTTTTTATATTCTATGTATTATTTAGTAAGATTTGAGGATAAGAATCGCAATATTCTATTTTGAGAATTCTGCATATCTCACCTGCTTATATATATATTAAAGATATTCTCACAAGTGCGGATTATCCTATACAGAATCTTTTATGCTCTACAATCTCCGGGAATGGGCCAAGTCAACGTACATACATATATATAGACTATATACAACAGGTTTTCGTCACGAGTTCGAATATATGTATTTTCATTTTATGCACGGATAAACAGATCGCAGTACGGATAACCGTCGCGTATACAGATTGCCATCGTGCACAAAGGACGAAATTACAGCTCGCCTTCTGATCCTTTATTTTCTCCTCTCTCGCTCTCTCGCTGTCCTGCTTATTATTATTTCAATACATATATATCCATGGCGCATGATTACTACTACCCGCGTTCTGCAGACGATACTTTTGCACAACGAGAAAGAAGAAAAAATAAAGACTGCGCCAGGATCCATGCATTTATGGAAGAAAGTCGTTACGATAATTCCGTAATTCAGGTGGTAAATCAAATATATAACATATATATGTATACAGATTCGCGTGAGACATTTTGAGAACGCGCAAAGGGGGACTTTCCCTTTTAAATCAAGTGCAACTAACCAAGACCGAACAGTGTATATATACACATATACACGCGTGTACATATATATATATACACACGCGCGTTGGGGGGATAGAGAGAAAATGAGATGAGGAGAGATAGAGAAAGGCGAAGAAAGAGAGAGTGAGGGAGAGAACCGGACAAGGACGCCGCTCCGAGCTATGCGCCAGCAGTCACTTGGTGTGCATATATGTATATATATGTGTGTATGTGGAATATACGGCAGTAGTATGGGACTGCGAAAATGATTGAAAAGGTAAAGTTTTTTCCGGATTTCTTTTTAAAAATATATTTGCGTCGCGCCGTCTGCGTTGCTTTTATTGCGTGCAAAAAAGGACTTTGAACCGTCTTTTAGCCATATATGTACATACTTTTGGATAACTTTTTGGAGCAATTCGCGCGCATCGCGATAGCGGCACAGAATTTAGTGGCGCAGTTTACCGCGTACCTAGTTTTTGACTCTTGGAACTGGTTATCCCCGCTTGTGCATAAAGTGCGCTCAGTGGTAAAAGCTTATATATGTATGAGAAAAATAAACAAACAAAGTGTATAACAGCAGCATATACGATCTTATTTATGAAATTAACCTGTCCTACGTACGTACATCGGACGCATCGTGTACTTATAAACTGGCATCCTCGTAAATACAATCTAATTACAGTCGCCTACTCCTCCTCTTCTCTCTCTCTCTCTTTAATTTTTTCAACGCTCATTAAGAGCCGAAATAAAATTAAGGCTACTCCGTTTAAAAAGCTGCTGCCGCACCGCACACCGTGTGTGTGTGTATATATTTATATGAAACGAGACCGGAATAACACATATATAACGACAAAATAGAGTATACGTAAGTATACTATACGCACGCTAAAAGTAGCACGAGCGCATTATAGAAAAGCCACAGGCCCGACCGGCGCGCACTACTCTCGCATTATCGAGCGTCAATTTCTCCTCTCTCTCTCTCTCTCTCTCTCTCTCTCTCTATACATATATAAACGAACACGCGCGTGCAGTGTGTACACGTATATATATATATATATATATATAACGAAAAAAAAGGGAAGGAGCCGTACCGGCGACCGCGCATTTTCACTCGTCGCTACGGGGCGCGAGCACACGACTGACTGCTCTACATTGCACACGAATAACACACACATGTATACGTATGTGTATGGGTATATAATCGAGAGAGGCAGCCGGGGGGCCTTATCTCAACGGCGATATCGAAAAATAGGCGAGGTCCCGCTTACTTCGCCAAGCGAACGCGCGCGAGTGCACGAGCGGCGAAAGGAAGGTCGTCTCGTTCGTTCCTTAGCGAGTATGTATGTGTGTGTATATAGCGAGCGAACGAACGAACGAACGTACGCGTATATGTATATGTATATATACAACGCGGTTCTCTCGAGTGTCTGAGGTCGTCTGGTACTTTTTTTTCGAGAATATGTGTGTATATGTAGACGTGTCTGTGTGTGTATGCGAGAATGTGTATACGTATGGTATAAAGTGGGCGATTAAGATGAAGAGGAGAGTTTTATGCCAGCTGGTGTGGGTTGTGTTGGTTTATCGGTATAGGCTGTGGTCATTGTTGGTTTAGTTACGCGGGTATACTTTTTGTATATATGGAGGGTTAGATACTGGTTCTAATGGTTGAGCGATCGCGTGGTTGTGATTTCTGGAGCTTTGAACGAGTTGTGATTAAATACTTAGGTGGATATGTATATATTTATATAGCGAAAACTTTTCTAAGATTAAATCAACAAAGTGATTGATGTTGATTTAAGTAGTGAAACGTATACAATTTTAAAAATATATTGTGGTTGCTGAAGTGTTTTTGAATTTCGGAGCGAAATTGAATACGATTAAAATATCTTTACGTATATAAAACATGACTTCCCTTTTCCGGGATCGCGCGTTGCCTTGAAATTCTTTTTAGTCATTTTTCGCTAATTTACGGCATTCTACCTTTTCGCATTAAAAACCTTATTTACAAAATTAGTTTTTAAATTTTTTATATATATATATACGTATGATATTTTTAAACTTACGTGACAAGGAAGTTTGATAAACTATATATACGGATTCTGACAACTCACCTGTAACATATATAAGAAAAATTGCATATTAAATGTAAATATTAAATATTAAATTCATGCGGTTAAGAAAGATTACAAGAGCAAATGTATAAATTTTTATATGTAATAACTGCATAAAAGTGCAATCTACGTATTATTCCACCTTTCATTACAAAACAATTTTTTAAATAAAAATTCTATTAAGTATATAATTCCATCATTTAATTTTCCCCCTTTTTGCATAGTAGAATAGCGCTTAAGCGCGCGCGCGCTGGCTGGCAAAAATATGCAAAGCTGATTAAATCCATAGTGAAATCGAGGTCATGGGAACGAATTTTCGGGCTATAATAGCCGATGAGCCTCGCAAATGGGCGTCGTTTAAAGTTAAAAACGACTGTTTTTCGTTGTCGGCGAACGACTGTATATGTATACAACGCCAGGGAATGAGAGAAAGAAAGGATGCCTCAACGAAAAACGTAAAGCGGCGAAACATAAAAATGTGAAATCTCGCGGCGTGGTTTCTCTTGAAGCAACCAGTCAAATTAATTTTATGGGCCATTTTTTCGTGTATGTGTATATGTACAGGTGCGTCGTTGTCTTTGAATGTATATATTTTGATTATGCGTTGTAGAAACAAATATCTATATATACGAGAAAATGAAGGTTCGGTGTGTATGTGTGTGTGTGTGTGTTTGTATATGAGATGGAAAGAAGGTAGATTTAACGAGCGATTCGAGAAAGCATATATATATATAAGACAAGCGTTATTCCACACACCTCGGCACATCTCTCCATCTATCGATATAAAAACAGCGAAACAAGCGGAACACTCGAGTCTAACAACTCCGTGCTAATATAATAAAGAACCTCCTTCGTTTCTCTAACGGCGGCTGCGTCGAACTATAGCGGAGAAATTGATCCGCGATAAGCGCGCGAATCCACACACAGCCACTGCTATACACGTTTTTTTTTTTAATTTTCACTCGTTGCTCTCTCTCTCTCTATCTCTCACCGTAAAATTCTTTGCCACTACTACGCAACATTATATACCATCATCGTTCGTCGTCACACTTCCCACCGTACTAAAATCTGCCTAATTTCTCCCATCCTGCCGCGCGTTGAAAGCGACAGTGACGCGGTCTTTTTCCGCTTCGAAAAATTTCGACTGTTTGTACATATACATGTATATACATATATATACGTATACGCAGTACGGAGAGTTCCAAGTATTCGCGTGCGCCCAGAGAGAAATTGATATAAATGCTCCATTGTCATGATAATGGAGGCACACCGTGAGCATATACACACGTGTATGTATGTGTGCGAGGGAAAGGCGTACGCGTGCGGTGATTGATCGGGATTTTATGTGCGCGCACTTTGTCATGAAACTGTTAGCCCCGCGCTGAGAATTCAGTTGTATAAATTAAAACTGATTAAAAGGAGGGTTATATTCGCGCATATACTTATATACGCGCGCGCGCGTGAAAATCTCTTCGCGGAACTATAACAACATATCATATGTACCTGCTAAGTAAACTTTACGGTACATGCGCGCGTTAGTGTGTTGTTATTATAGTATATGGTACATATTTCCATAAACAGCAGGTGAACTCGTACTTACAGCGTATATACATATAGTCGAATTAAGAAAATTTCACCCAATTCGCCTATATATTGAGCGGCTGCGTGCATGAGCGCGCATAAGCTTTTGTCTCTCTTTCTCTCGAACTGAAAGTCATCGCGATAAATTGGGCCAGTTATATATATATAGAGCCTCTCTTTCTCTCTTTCTAACCGGCTGCAGAATTAATTACGGCGTACCCTTTTTTTTCCTCTCCTCCGTGTCCTACCCTCCGAGGCGAGGTAATATCATTAGACCGAGTTTGCTTTTGTAATAAATCGAGTAGGCTCATTGCGAGCTCTCTCTCGAGAAGCGCGGCGCTCGCACATAAGTGATTGTTTCGATCGATGCTAATTTGCTTTATTCCAGAGCCAATAACACTTTCGTTATATGGTTTATAAGGTTTACACGTGCACAATGAGAAGAGGGGAGGGGGATAGGATCGTTTGTTTTATTTTTACGACCGCGTGGTATCGTTCCTGTGTGTGTATGTATAAAGTTAGCTATTTAATGAGGTAATTACGTAAGTACTCTGTGCACAGGAGAAAAGTATTATATGGATTATTAAGAAGTTGGTATATATATATATATATACATAGTGTCGATCTGTGAAGCAAATGTGCCTAACGATGCTTTGAGGTTTCGATTTTTATGAGGAGATACAAGACATCAATCTTGTTAAAAATGCACTGTCAAGGCTCGATTTTTCGGAACAAAAATCATTAATTATTCATCGACCATTAGGTGATTTATTTTCTTTCTTTATATATATAGCCCTGCATACGATGTGAGAGTGTGACAATCTCTTTACGAGTATAAGAAAGAGTGAAAGTTGCCTAACTAAATTTTGACTTTAATATCGCGCTCTTATATACCGCAACAATGCTTGTTCACTTTTAATTGGAACTAATTTTCAATTCAAGCAAAGTGATACATCAGAGCACACATAGTTATAAGAACAAAATCGTTTCGAAATAGCTATATATTTATTTAAAAAAAAAAAAAAAAAAAAAAAAAATTACATTCAACGACATGTAATTAAGAAATTCTCTTAAAATTAAATAAACAATTAAACAAATTATCTGCACACTATGGTAATAGTCGTTAGAATAGATATAAATAAACAATTCGCAATTAATTATTATTCGCGAGACGCGCAGCGACGTTCAGTTATACTCCTTTTCCAACGACGAAATTGCAACACCAATACGCGCGCCTATTAGCAAATTCATTTTCCGTCAGCGTGATTCATGCCTGCTTATATACACATGTGTGTATATGTATATATGTATGTATATGCCTACATACGACCTAGCACGTCATCGAGTGTCGGCGACACGTAAACGCCCGTCGAGTGAAAGATTATTGATTCGAATCGACCGGCAAGGCCGAATTCTTTTAGTTTACCGCGCGCGCTGATCTAAAAATTTCCTTTGCGTTTACTACATACGCACGTACTTATGTACGCGATGGAAGTTTTTATGATATACGTTTAAGTATATGTACGCATGTATCGCTCAGAGATGTATATATATACACACTTTTTTTTCTCACGTGAAAATTTCTGGAAGAAATATTCCTCATCAATTACCATATTACAAACAGTGTAGTAAATGTATATCTCGTAATACCTATAATACACATCAAATTGATTTTGTTAACATTTATATATCGATTCTACAATATTTCAATTATTACACAGTAATCCTAAAAAGGAGCTTTCAATCGTCTAACTGCCCCTTTTTGCAAGTCAACCGCACTAACCGCGCTTGCGCAACTCTCTCTTCTCGAAAAAAAAAACAAAAATCACGATCAACCCGGACGTCCGGCCACTCAGTTGTATACACCTCATCATCCTTGTCATCGTCGCCGCACGAAGGAAACTTGATCGTGTCTATATAGTGACGTTGAATTTTCGTGGCGCGCGCATTATACACGCGGTGGCACGAACTATAAGTACGGCAGCGGGAATATATAGCCTCACAGAATTTCCCTGAAACCACTGGCTTTCACTTCGCCGCGAAGAATGCGAAGGCTGTGCCGTGGCTATACGCGCGTGTATATATATGCGGCACATTGCGACCGCGCGGTTACACCTATATGCCGTGCCTTATTGTGGGTATATATGTATATATATAAGTTCGCGTGCGTGTTCCATATGTCTCGGGTGGTGGTGGATTAGGTATAGGGATATTTTGAAGTTTTTTTTTATCTGAGTATGGATGAGAATGGTGCTAAGGATGTGTGTGTGTATGTGGAGTATTGGAAGGATGATAGAAGGGAGTGACATGGTATTGGGGTTTTTTTGCAAGAGGACGTTGAGTGGATGGAATTTTTTCGCGATTTTGATTGATGACGTTGGTGGTTGGCGGATGATAGTATAATTAACATGAATGATTAGTGTTTTTATTATACAGGCAGAAATCAAATACGTAGTATTATTTAGTCGTTACTATATATATGCGATATGCGGTCGATATTTTTCTTGTCGTTTTTTAGGTATAATTTAATTTTAAATAAAATTCATTTAATAGAATGCTTTCAATTTTCGTGTATATTTTTATTTCCCAGCTTCTAATTATATAAAGAATCAACAATTCAAAATATTCGTGTAATTTAATTACGTGATTCAGTTGATTGTTTTAGTTTGTTTATGATGCTACTGAATCTGGTAAAAGTATGAGTAAATTTCAATATACAAAGTATGCGCCTCTTATGTATATACGTAAATGATTATACTCGTATAGCCTCGCTACTTTATATACTGAAAATGTTTAGGCACACAAGACATTCAATAGTTCCAAGCGAGACAAATTATCCTTGTTTAGCGGGAGAGTAAAAGAAGGTGAATACAGTGTATTCTCTTCAAAATTGATAAGATAAATATCTGATATTTTAGTACATTATTTTATTCGCTCGACGTGTAATTACGGGTTACATAAGCGAGTAAATACCTTAAAACGCATGTTAAACAGCTGTTTTCTTTTCGAATTCATCTTGTTGCATAATTACGTTTATATATAGAAACTCTTCATTAGCGTATCTTTCCCTTTTCATTACGGAACGTATTTCTAAACAACGCATAGCGCGCATGCTTCGTGCTCCGTAGTGTTAGAAAAGTAAAATACTGTGTAAACAATGCTTCTTTTCTCAGATAAGCGCAATCTGTATAATCCTATTAGAAAGTGTGAATCTTATACTAGATGTGAGAATAATTAATAGTATTGTTAGCAAATTAAATTGATTTAATAATTGAATTCAACCACCTTTCAAGCTCTTTTATTTACTCTACTTAAAAAAAATATATATAATCTGTCGCAACATTTATTCTTCGTCAAACCGAATGTTTACAAATAATTTCAAACTCGAATTCCAATGATGTAACATTGCACGCCTATACAGGGAAGACCGTAACTGATCTAGTGATAATAGTGATTTAATTTCTTCAAAATTAAATTTATGAAATAGATTTTCGAATAGGCAATAAACATGTCGAAAATAATTAACGCCAATTAACACGATTTGCCATACATATATATACATATACACTCCTCAGAATTTAAACGATTTCTCACGTTCATCAATCCCTTTAAATCGTGTTTTCATTATCCAAATGCAAACCATATATACACACACATACAAACGCACGCGTACGCAACAACTAATAATCATCATATCAAGCTACTATTATATAACGGTTTAGCATCGAAAAACCACTTAGTTGCATCGCAAGTGCGTGAGAGGTTTGACCCACACTCGTGGTGCGCATCATCTCGGGTCGTCGATCAAAGATCTCAACGTACCAATACACAGCACACTGACCGCGCGCGCGCTTTAGGATAATCTCTCAGTGCTATAAGTAATGTAAGAAAACACGAATATACATACGTATAATATACCTTTGGCTTTTTGGCTTACTTACATAAGCCACATACATACACGCGAAGACGAGCAACTGCGCGCGCACTTTCTAATCGTTATACTACGCGCAATGTCTCTCTCTCTCTCTCTCTACATGTATATACTTATAGGCGCGTCTTCATCGCGCGCATATATAATTAATCGTCGTCGCGTATTTATTGCACGGGACCCGCGAAGTTTAATTAGCCACTGGACGAAATATCATTCGCGATCGAAACGACTACGCGCGAAGGAATGTTTTTTTTCACGCCTCATCGCATGCGCGATAACGTTATAACGGTATATAAGAAGCAATTATTCACAACGCCGTCTTAATTGCCACCGGGCGCGTGATTCTTTCAGCTCATCAGCGGCTAATTCAGCGAGAGAGAGAGAGAGAGAGAGAGAGAGGAGAGGGAGAGAGAGAGAGAGAGAGAAAAGAGCTTTGTGTGTGTCCGTCGCGATCCTTACTCTAATTAAGCGTCGCGCGAGCATTTAAATCGTCGCTTTCGTTTTTGCGGACGTGTGCGCGCGCGCACGCTAGAGAGTTGGCGAGTGAGAGAGAGAGAGAGAGAGGCAGATGTAGATGGTGCAGGGAGCGATAGGGCGCGAGGAGAAAACGAAGGGGGACGCGAATGAGTATATATATAGCGAGGACGTAAGTATATAAATGAGCCTTTGGTTTTGACGTCGTGTGAAATTTTGTATGTATATGTGGTGTGTTTGTGTGTATATATATATGAAGCTGTGTAGCGCGGGATTTGAGAAATTAGTTGAAAGTTAACCAGAGAATTTTGTACTTTCTTTAGCTGCACTGTAATATTTATCATTTTTGGTGAAATTTGAATGTTAAAATAAAGCTTCGTTTCTTCTTATATAACGGCTGGTTAGTTTGAAATTATCTTTGAAAAATTGCATCACGTTTATATACTTTTACCTCGGATCTTATATATACTCTTCTTTTAGGTTCTTGATGATCCGAGTAAAATGAAATGTAGTCAGTAATAAAAAATCAACAGCTGTTCATATATATAAACTTTCTAATAAATAAAAGCACTATAAAATTAAAATTAAATCTACACCCACGATTTAATTAAAACTAATATACTTTGTAATAAATATATAACTGGCAAAACGATGCCACTAGAACATGTCATTGCTTTCTCTCGGCAAAAATTCTCTCCGAAACGTCCTTCCCTCGGCGTGAACGTCCTCGAATCCCCGCGCACGCGCTTGCGGGACGCGCACCTGACGCCTTTGAAATCGAGGTGGCCATAATACACCTGCAGTGTGTAACGGGCGCGGACGACGAATTCGAAGGAGCGCGACGGCCGGAAGCACGTATACAGTATACCTATATTAGCCACTGTGTATTATATAGAAGTGTCACGAGTCTTATGTGTATTGCGCGTGCGCGCAAGTAAACATGTTCCTTTTTTTTGAACGCGCGTGCGCGGTTTGCGAAATTGCCTTACGGTTGTTTGTTAATAACTTTTTGAAAGTCCGATCGGTCGTTTGTCATTCTCTTGTCGAAGTCGTCTGCGTGTGATATGTTGCTCTCGTTTGTGAAATGGATGTTGTTGCGATTTCTATTTATGCTGGAGCTTATTTGTTAGAATGGTTGTACAACAACAAATTAACAGGAGTTGCATAGTTGTGTCATGGTAGAATTTTTAAATAAGATAAGAAGCGAGAAACTTCAATTTAACGATGAGATGTTACACGTAATAAAACGTTCTAAAATAATATAAAAATATTTTTATTTTATTTTGTTCTAACTACTTAACTTAAAAGACTTTTCAGAGTATTCATGACCTACACAAATCGCAAACTGAATTTCGAATAAAAATAAATATGACAGAGTTAATGGTAGAAGGTCTACAGAATATAATGTACACCCAGGCATATACATAAAAATTATTGAAATAGCATCACATCTGTATTATATTATAGTAGTAGAGATGCATTAGAACAAAATAGAAAATGTAAATATACGCGCGGCCGTGCGCGAGCACGAAGGCGTTTACGAAAGCTCCTATATACGTGATCTACGAAAGCAAACATTCGTGAATCATAAAGTATATGGTTCAACCTCGAAGCAAAAGGTGAGCAATGGAGGAATATCGAACGTTCATTCTCGTCTCACCTGGGGCGATGTTTTTTTCCTCTCGCATTTCAAAATTACAGTACTTACTAAAGTAGGATGCGAAAAAAAAAACTATGGTAATAACCATACTCGAGAGTGTCTTTCTGATTATATAGCTGTTTCCTGTAAAAGTAGCGTGAAAGGATTGTGTTTATATATACGAATATTATATTTATGGTATTTCGTGTGCTTGCTGAAAGCAGCCGAGTTGCTTCTACATACATTGTTTACAATTTTCTGGAGACAAAGTTACAAAAAAGAGGAGTATGTAAAAACGGTTAATCATTTTTATGCTTGGAAGGTATAAGAATGTTTATCATTCATTTTACGCTGCATAATAAAATTATTACCTTGTTTTACGTTTTCCTTTCATGCAACTTTCGTAACAGAATTTTTAATAAAAGAAAAAAATATATATATACTATAATATGACAACTGGATTTCCTACTACTCAAGATAATATGAACGATATTTTCCATGTCCTTCGCATTCCAACCAATTCAACAAGCAAGTATATATATACAAAAACCAAAAACCACAGTGAAACACCTCTCATCAAAGCGATCAGAACGCAGCCTCGCACTTCCAAATCCAACGACCGCGTATATACATATATACAATCGAGAAAGGCTGGAAGCTTGTGAAGGCCGCTGCGTCGGAGACTTCGACGAGCGACAGAACGGCGACGGAGGCATATAGTGGCAACGGCGCGTAGGGGGATTCCCCCTTCTCTTTCTGCGTCTTCCTCGCTATACGCGCCGTCGCGAAAAGGCCCTATTACGACGGTGCCCACCCACGAATTTCCCTCCCGCTCCTCCTTTCTCCGCACTGTGACTTTGCGCAAGCAACAAGCGAGCGAGCGAGCGAGCGCGAAAAAGGCGAGACGACGTGAGAGGTTGAATCGCAAGTTTGTGGGTATTAGGACGGAGGTAAGCGGTGTTTAACCCCGAGAGTGATGATTATTTTGGGTCTATGAGATGATTTTTGGGTTTCGGTGGGTATAAATTTAGTTTAAAATTTTATATAAAAATTGATTTATTGTGAAACAATTTTTTTTTAAGGCAAATAAGAGTTGACGAGTGATCTGTGAATCGAATTTCAATGAGAATAAGCGATTATAGCAGACGATGACTGGCGGTATAGGAGGTGAAACGTTGATATGATAAATGGATTACAAATTCTCATGTCATAATGTAGTGGTGTATTTTTATAAAGAATATAGCGAGAGTGTTACGATTTCCAGCGCATCTTTATGTCTTTACATTACTTCACGCGCATTCTTGCTGGTATATAAATTTTATTTAAAAACAAATATTTTCAGTTTAAAGATAAATTTTCGAATTACGTCAAAGCCTTAAAAGTACCTGATAACCATATTACAAAATTGAGTCATATCGGCAGTGAAAGTGGGAAAATAAAATAATTTCGATTTCACTCATATACCATAAACTAATTTTTAATATTACGTGATTTCATCTGATGTACATTTAAAATCGATAAGAGAGTTTATAATTTTACTGCTTATTATTATTTACAATATTGATAAATTTCATTTATAAAATGAAAAATTAATGGGTTAAAAATTAAATCTGTTAATTTTATGGCTAAAACTTTTTATTTCTTACAACCGAATATGATTTCTGTCTAAGAACAACAATTATTATTAACTGTTTATGTCGTAAAAAAATTTACGGTAAATTATAATGTTATTGTACAAATCAAATCACACAGGAAACCTTCTAAAAAAACCAATTCACCGAAAATTCACTTCCAAATCAAAATTTTTATCACCCTTCCAAAATAACCATTAAATCCCAGAATTTTCAAACAAAATATCGCTATACAGCTGCAGCAAAGCTACTGGCGTCGCGTTGCATTCGAAACTTGTTAAGCGATCGCTCGTGAAAGTAACGTTCGAGCGCCATAACTTGGAACAATCCTTTACGCAACGGATTTTCTCAATCAAAATCGTTATTGCCCAGGAATTCATGGAAATTTCGTCCCGCTCGTTCACTCGCACGCGCCGCCGGCCTAATATTCAATCTCGGGAAAAGTTCGCGTGTGCACTTCACGAGTTACCACATGACTGCAGCGTGTATAATTCTGTATATATAGATATAATATATACAACGCGCTTGCTCTAAACGAAGAAGAAAAAAACTCAAGCCCTTTCGCATATAATTAATCACGTTCCCTCGAAATTATCGTCTCGCGCAACACAACCAAGCAGCGAATTAAAATAATATTAAACTTCGATTACAACTAATTCTCGTCCTACATCCTACGCATAATTAACTCACACATATACCTGCTTTCATATATACACATATATCACACGTTCGCTTGGAAAAATGCAGGAAGCGATTGGAAAAATATCTTTGAAATTGCTCCCTGCACTGAAATCGTCTGCGCGCTGCCATCGAAATTGCTCATATAATAAGTCTTACGAATTTTGCAACTTCTGCGCGCGCTATATATATACTTGCGCAAGAGACGCTCGCTCTATAGACTGTGTGCGAAATCCTCGGGGATCGCGGAAAACCGATCGATCCGCGCGCGCGCGATCAGGAAAACTGGTTTTATTTCGTAACTTGCGCGCGCGCGAACGGTCTCTTTTTAATTTTCGGCATTTTTCCAAGCACGCGCGCGGTGCAGTTGAGACGAAAAAAAAATCACGCGAGAAAGTTTGTACGAGAGCGAGTTAGTCGCGCGTGAATAGGCAAAAAAAATAAGAGGGGAGCTGAGAGAAGGAGGAGGTGAGGAAACTGGTTTAGCGCATTATTTCCATATTAATGGACATAACCCAGTGGTCGCGGACGCGTATAAGGCTGCTGGTGGTTAGTGGTACTGCTGCTGCTGCTGCTGGTACTGCGCACGCGCGGGATTCTTTCTTCCTGATTCGGCGAATAACTGTACATGCGCGCCGGCTGTATATACCGCTGCTGCTGCTGTTTTTTCGGCCGAGTCATGATGCTCGAGTGTATAGCGTATGGGTATATATACAAGTACGTAAGTAAGTAAGTGGGTATTGTTAGAAAAAAGTGTTAGACTCTTGTTTGACGGTATATAATGCACCGCGGGATTATGCGATGATTCGATGAAATTGAGATGCGAGTGGGTATATATATGTATAGCGGTCAATTGCTTTGAATCAATTAGCGATTTTTTTCGAGAAAGAGAGAAAATTAGCGTGTAATTTTAATAAAATAGAAAAGTTATATGCTTTCATTTTTGCTATGTATATGATTAGTAGACTAATTATGGTTGAAATCTATAATACGTAAATGGAAATATATTAGATACAATTAAAACTACACATTACTTGCTAAAGTAGGTAATTAGTTTTCATATAAAAATTATGAAATTAAATATTTTTTTTTATCTAGGAATTTTGAAACTAGAAGAACTACTGAAATGTATTCGTATGTGAAACAGAGAGGGAAAAAACTGATTACAATTGGTATCATTGTAGCCTGGCTACTCTTATTAACTATTACAGTGCTTATAATTTCTCTACTTTAGTTTAAAATTTACAGATTAATACGTCAAAATGTTTATGCCACAATACATAATTAAAATTTGACAATTCCAACCACTCAAAATAGGCCTATATTATAGGCATAATAGATTTTACATTTAAGTTTGTAATATTTGACAGTAATGAGGTCAACGAAATATTGCAGAGACATTATAAAAACAAAGAAAACACAAGTGACTCGTGAAATTCAATCGATCAACCTCAATTTGACAACCCTGATTAGTCCTATAATCGACACTCTTCGTTAATTCACTGATATTTTCTTATGAAATATTTCGTCAATACAATCCAACAAAAAAAAACGTTATTGAACGGAAAACACCAATCTCGTCTCACGCAATTCACAATCACTCACAATTACATTCCTGTTTACTCTTGAAATTCCACTCAGTGCACATGTCATCGCGTTCGAAAAAAAACGTCATCCTCTCTCTCTCACCACGACATGCTCGCATCACGATATATATACGATCGGCGTTGCACAATGCGCTCGTATATACATATACGTTTGCGCAGAAAATCGAAAGAAAAGTAAGGGGATGACAAATGAAAATCAGCGTCGAAGTGGGCGTCAGAGGAGCCGCCAGGAATTTACATGCGTCCAAGGTCCTCCTCTTTTTCTCTCTTTCTCTCTCATTCTACTTATCGTATGTACGTGTGTCCGTCTGTCTTTCTCTTGCGGCCGGCGAGAGATGCGCGAGCGGAATTGATAGAAGGAAGGAACGTCGAAGTGGAATAACGTGCGAGCGGCATCGCGTCGTGTGAATCTTATACCCGCGCGCTGCGTGTGTATTTTGCCAGTGTATTATAGTGTCCATATGTGTCAGGTTGTATGCTGCGCTGCGTGCGAGTATGACGGGAAATGGGTGTAATAAAGCTCATTGTGTGATCGAAAGCCGGCATAATGAGGGGCTATTTTCAAGATACGCTGCGTGTTAATGACTATTTTGAGAGTCGAGGCGTGCAGTGTGAAAACATGCATTTGAAGAAAAAAAACAAACAACAACGCACTTAGTAACGTAGTGTGACAATGAAGGATGTGTAATTTACATGTAACTATATAGATTTACTTTGAATGCCGATGAAGCTTACGAGATACGGTTTATTATAGTACAATGTAAGAGATCTAGGGATAACTAGGCACGTTTTAACAAAATTTACAAAAAATTGTCTTCTTGGCATGCCTAATATTCAAGTATAATAAATTAATTTTCGGTCAACGATAATATTAAATATCTTTCACAGGCAAGCAAATATTTCATTACCGGTTTTGCTCCGGTTATTTGCTTTATTTAATTGCTCCGTATATTTTCTAAAAAGCATAAAGCATTTTTTTTATATTATACTCTTTACTTTTCCGATAAAAAAGTACCCTACACCATCTTCAATTTGTCGACCATCATTTAAGCTTCACAAAAACCACATTAAATCACCTCTTCGCATCATAACGTTTCTCTCTTTCACCCCTGACTAGGCAGAGAAGAACGCGATATATAAAAAAAGAAAAGGAAGCGCAATGCGGGCTCGCGTTCATGCTAATACCGCATAATCGAGGCGCACGTCAGCGCGCCACTGGGGATTCAGCGCGTGAAGGGTGTCGAGTTTGAAAGTGAAATTTCTCGCGGTTATATGGCTGCATGTATGGACGTTGGTTTATTGACGGTTTCAGGGTATCTCGAATGAAAGGACTTGCGACTTTGGCTGAAAAGGGAATGAGGGGGTCATTGAGAAATTCAGGATATACGTATGTGGAAATGTGATTGAGGTGAAATTTAATGCAGTTTGTTGAATAATTTTATTAAATGGGTCATAAACTTTTATTCGGCTATAGTAGAAATTTTGGTAATAGTAAGGTTCGATTAATTAAATAACTTATATTGATGAATTTTAATGAGAGGTTGTTAAACATTTGTTTGGTAAATTTATCAATAATCTCTGAACATTTCAATAATGTATATATATACGATAAGTATAACCAAAATATGTTCACCAAATCATTTTCAAAATGTTCAGAGACCCAAAACCATCCTTATCAACTCAACATTGCAACATTCAACCTCCTACTCCGAGAAAATTTAGTACGACGACGCCTATCTCACTTGCATGCAGTATACTTAAATAGCGCAAGAAAGAGAGAGAGAGAGAGAGAGATCGGCGCGAGCGAACGAGCGAGAGTTATACGGTCACGGCGGGTCGCATTGTGCGCGAGTATATAAGGTACGCGCAAAAAGATACCGCGAGAGCAAGCGAAAGGGATAAAAGTTTATGCATTTCGCAGGCGACGGCGGCTGTCACAGCGAAAAATTCGCGCATTGTCGTGCGAGCCTGATTTATTCGCACGGAGCTCGTATTATTACACGTCACGGGTATAGAGTATGTGTGTGTGTCTGTGTGTGTGTGTACGTGTAAGTGGTTTGATTGAGAAAAATCGGATAGGATGTGCGTGATTGCTTGTGTCAGCTGATTGTAAACGGTCGAATGGACGCTATAATGTATCGAAGACGTGATCGTACGAGTTTTTACAGTAGGATGTGTGAGTAAATGGAGCTGAAATTTGTACGTTCATAATTAGAAATATATCTATTATATATGATTATTAAAAGCAAAAAAGTTATTGGTTAGGATTAAAATTTTTACTTTCTGGCAAGTTAAATAGTGAGATCTATTTTTAATAGTTTAAAGTTGAAAAAATATAATATGTGCGATACGACGATGAAAATTCCTTAGAATTTTCTCGATTTTTCCCTATTAAGTTTCGTTACGGGCTAAACTCTCATTTTTAATGAGTGTGCAATAATTCGTATAACCACATCGAAAATTCAAATTAAGCAACGTAAAAAGTGAAATTTCCCGCGGACTTTAAAAATTTTAGAAAGCGAGCGCGCGACGAAATCTTCCACATTTACAGGCAAACGAGTGTATATACCCTGAATAGCTGACAATGGCTCAACCGTGTACATCACAGCAAGAAGAAGAAGAAGAAGAAGAAGCAGCCGAAGGAGCGCGCAACATTGTTCTATTCTCTTCGCAGAGTCTGAAATCGTGCAACACAAGTTTGAATTAATTATAGGATACTTTTGAAAGTCGATTTTTGCAAAGCCATATACGTATTGAGACTGTGAGCAAAACTATACTTCTCTATTTTTAGATGAGTTCGATAAATATTATACTGTAAAAAATTGATTACTCTATATATAATCACGGTTGTGAATAAAAAATTATCGAGTTTTATAAAAAATAATCTAAATCGAACAGAGCAATCGTGATTAATGCAGATAAAAACGATGGTATCCAAAAACATTCAACAACTTCAGTCCTGTATATAGCAATGTTCCAGATCACTTTCACTTTGGTGATTTTTCCAGAGCAACTTTGTATTGCACGACGTCTCGTGTGAGACTGTAACGAACCAGATTAAATCGGTGTTTAAATGCTACTGAGTACTCGAAAATTGTCAGACTATGTCTCCTACTGCAATATCGATCGATGTATTTACCCAAAGTATCGTATTATTCTTTTCCAAACCCACGAGAAGCGCAACCTCCTAACCACATATATACGCATCTTATAATAGAAATCTCTCTCTGTCTCTCTCTTCCCCGAGTAATAATCTGCAAAACTATATTCACTTCGACAGTGTAAAACTAAAATCCACTTATCATATCTCTCACCCACGTCTCACTGTATGCAAAACTTTCCACGCCGCACTATACTAACTTTTCGCGGAAAACCACCTGTTGCTCAACAGCATTATAGTACTCAGCTTGAAAAGCTTCAGCATATATCTATTATATGTACTAGGCACCTTAATCGCGAGTCTATATATATAAAAGTAACACACGTCCGAATTTCACGTTTCGCTGGAATTTCTCAACTCTCCATGCGTGTAGGTATATATATATGTGTGTGTGACACAGCCGCACGGAGAGGGATTACGTGCGCGACATGATAAATCGGCGGAGCAAAAAACGCACCTGCTGCTGCCGCTGTTACTGCTACTGCCTCGCTCTTTCTCTGCTCCTTGTGCTTCGTCTCTCTTCCTTGGCGTCTCTCTTCTCTCTCTCTCGCTGCTACACAATACTCTTGGCGGTTCTCTCGAAATTCCTCTTGCACTACTCTCAGCTGCTGCTGTTACTGCTGCTGCTGCTGTACCGTGACAGCGGCATCCCGCACACACGTCTATGATCGGTTAGCGCACGAGTTCGCGCTCATATACACACTTTTATATATATATATCTCTAGTAGTCAAAACAACACTCGCGTTACAATTTTCTTTATAGGGCAGCAGAGTATGTCCTATAAGCGTAGGTATGTGTGTGTGTGTGTGTGTGTGTGTAAATATGCAAAAGCACGAGAGAGTGAGAGGACGAAGAAGAAGAAGAAGTGGGTAAGGAGGGACAAGAGACGACGGGGGGAGGCTCTCTTTCTCTGGCGCGGGTTATACACTCTCGGCGCTCTCCCCACGAAAGAGAGAGTGGAACGGAAGGCTATTACTACTGCTGCTGCTGCTGGACACACATATACACATAGACACACGATGTCTCGACGCACCGTGCGCACACCTCCGCGGCGAGAAGCCAACTGAGCCAACCAACCAGCCAAAGAGTAGGAGAGCGAAAACGAGTGAGAGAGTAAGAGAGAGAGAGAGTTGGAGAACGCGCGCTGCAGCCTTGTAACTTCCACCTCTCGCTCGCGTTCGCCAACATGGTGAACGAGGCAAGCGCGCATGCGCACGCGCGAGAGAGAGAGAGAGAAAGAGAAAGATCGGCTTTCTCGCTCGCGCGGGTGGCTCGCTATGTATATATAGCAGCTATACAGTGTGTAAGTGAGTATGTATGTATGTATATATATTCGTGTATAGCAGTGCATGCAAGAGAGTTGACGTCAGAAATAGGACAAGGAGCCGGCCTTAGAAGCGAGCGCCGAGTGCGCGTGTCCTGAGAGAGCGTTGACGTGATGCGTGAGGTTCAGATGCAGGGTATATATATATACACCTATTTTTAAAAGGGATGGGAAGGGTAGTGGAGTGTTGCTGTTGAAATGTGTGTCTATATAGCTATAAGATGGAAAATCGTTACGAAATGAAATAAGGATTTGGAAAGGAAGGATGAAGATGATTATTGGGTCAGGAAATTACGACGTGTTGAAGGTAGCTTTTTTTCGTGGTCGTAGATTTTGATATAATTGACGTTTCGTCGGTTCCGATTAGCTATTTTGTATTGGTGGTTAAAGCTTAATGAGAGATTATTAAAAAATATACAAATAGACAATCTTATTACGATAAATGAACTTTTTTGGGATTTCACTCATGGTGTCCTTTAATTGGATCGTATTGGTAGTTCACGACTTTGATATGCAAGGCTGATGTATCGATGGGAAGCATTCATATATAGGTATATAATTATGTTTCGTCTGATGGAAAAAATAACAAGCTATGCGCCAGGATTTGATAAATAATAATTATAATGGCTTTCTATATGAGTTATATGGAACCACAATTAGATCGATAAAAAAATCAGCTCACATTTTATAAAATATATGAAATTTTCATAATTCGGTTTGATGTTACTATAAAAACACTTGGTTTTAAATTTTTACAGAAATTTGGTTATTATTTTATGTATTCATAGTTATACCCTCTAGTGTAAGTATAGGATACATTAAGATTGATAAAAATCAAACACGTATTGCTATATCACGTCAAATACATGTCTAATGTGAAAAATACAGTATACCATGATATAATCAGTAACTGTAATCGATACCTAGTATAAATAAACGTTTGACAATATAATTACGCGTTACTGAACATCTACTTAACTCAACAACAATTATATAATACACAGTATATGCATAATATGGATGTGCCTTTGCCAATCTTTCTAAGATAATTATACCTATTGGTGACAACTTTTTTTTATATTGTTGTTTTTAAAAAACCCAGTATGTAACTAATGTTATATTAAAATGTCAGTAATTCAAATTCCTTTAATACAATAAGTCTTATAGCTTTTGAATTTTTTTTCCTTGTCGTTTTATAATATTCAAATTACAATAACTAATATTTAATCATTTTTTTACGTAACGTCATAAGATTTTATATCAATTCACCGCAAAACAAGTATATATATATATAATTAATAAATTTGGTAATGCATAGAGCGCAAAGAAATGACCACGTTCAATTTTGTGGGATATTATATTTACAATCAAATAAAAAGTAGTTCAGTCACGTTCGTGTAAGTCATTATGTTAGAGTAGAAATCAAACTCATCGCTGGAAGATGCATCGAACAATGCGCACAATGCGTAATTGATGGAAAAAAATAATATGAAGGATAATGCTGAACACGCGTATGTGTACGCAAACATATAAAAACAATGCGACAGTAAGAGAGAGAAAGAGAGAAAAAGGTAGAACAGAAAAAAGAGGAGGAAAGGGCGCGAGCCAGGAGGCCGGCGAGAAGAAAAAAAAGCAAAAGGGAGAGACGGCGAAACAGCGCAGGAGGCAAACCGATCAGAGATAGAGGAGGAAAGAAACCGAAACAGCGAGACGGAGAAAGACGGAGAGGGAAGACCGTGCGAGAATTAAAAGCTGAGGAGAAGAGAAAGAGAGAGGGGGATCAAGAAAGAGAGGACAGAAGCGAGAGAAGAAGAAAGGCGGGAGAGAGAGAGAAGAAAAGAGCGCAGGACCGGCCACTGACACTGTCTCCCGTTCGTTCCTCTCTCGTTCCTTCTCTCTCTTTCTCTCTCACTCTCGCATTCGGGGGGTCGCGCGTGTTTCGGCCTCGTGCGCGCGCGCGGCGGGATTTGATTTGGCGAGTGCGCGTGCGCACAGTGCTCGCGGCTGAGCTTTTTCAATCGGACTGCCACGAGGAATTTTGCGAATTCATTCGCGGTGAGAACGATCATGCGTTGCTTGTATATACATATACCCGGTCCTCGAGGAAATTCACCGGTTTTTTTGGGGACCTTTCAAATGGGCCTTCATTAAGTTTCAAGCAAAATTGTTGTAAATTGAAGTACGCCATTTCAAAAGAGGCGTTTGCTGTAGAAAACGTTGAAATGACAATGCTATAAATAAGTAAATCATTGTTACTTTAATTACTGTTTTTTTTTTCGTTAGACTTTATTTATACACAGATAAAGGTACGCAACTTAAAAGAAATATTAACATTCAAAATTAATTTTAAATTTAGCATTTTAAAAACTTTTTTTGATGTACTTGTTAGTAATTAATTTAATATACTATCGTGCAGTTCAACTTCCTTGTTTATAAAAACTGAAAACATTTTTATTAAATTTCTTTCAACTTTTATTACGACTAGTAATTCTTTACAGCGTATATTTTAATCTATAGTGAGTATGTTAATTACAATGACATTCTTTAAAGATTTTATGCGTGAATATAATTATGTTTTACTGAAGAAAACATTATTCTTTTTGTATAGTCTGTATGGTAATTATTATAAATTATATTATATGTATCTATAAAAATATAAAAGTTTTTTAAACGTTTTTTTAATCATCACTATATTCTTACTTGAGAGGAACAGTATCTTTGTAAAGTTTTAATGGCTAAAATATATGCTTTGAATTTTTTAAAATCTACAAAATTTAAAAAAATGCATTAAAATAAATCACAGATTGATTTAAAGCAAGATGGCAGAACAAGATAAATTTTTTGAATCTCAAGTACATAAATAAATTACTGTAAAAACTAATTCAAGATAGATTACATCTTGATTTTTGAAGACGATTTCGATATTAATCCTCTACTAATACACGCATAAATGAAAGTTCTCATTCCAGTAATTTTTATCGCATCGCTTAAGCAACAGCTCGACCTGGAACTCTTAGCGCATGTATATACGTATATAGGTGTGTATCATGCGACGCGATAGATGCGCGCGAAGCGGCGTAGGAGAGCGGGTGAGCATAAAGGAGCCTCGCGTATGCCAATTATTTAGTGCGGCGTCCTTTCACTATCTTATCCCTCTCCCTGCCTTTCTCGCGATCCGCATCGTATAGCTGCGCCGATATAACATGCATAACTTTTTATATGTTTATGTAATAAACAATTTTATTCGTCAAAAGATGTGCATAATTTATTAATTGCATAACGATTGATTAGAAGATGATGGTCGGAGTTGTATTAATAAATAAAAATAAAAATAATAAATAATGGTATAAAAATTTGTTTTCACTTCTAAATAAAAATACAAGTTGAACAATATTAAGTACAGTTGTATTTAAGCACATATAAAGTGGTATAAAGTGGTTTTAGCACTGAATGTGCCATTGCTAATGTTAATATCATACAATGTAGAAAAAAAATCGTTTTTCACGAAAACCTTTGGTTTTTTTTTATCAAAATCAAACCTTTACATTGGCTTATATTATTGTTTAAGAAATTTTAGGGCAGTGAGGAAGAGGGATCGGTGTAATATTATTGATAGCACATATTGAAGCTGCGCAAATTATAATTGTTGTTTACAAATTTCGCAACTTTTAAACAATTGTAGTTCACCGTTTTGATTATAAGAAAAATTATTTTATGAAAATAGTGAGAACGACGTATTGCGCATGTCTCAACGCTAGACATTTTCATTGTACTGTAACTATAGATGTATTAAAACATATAAGCTTGAACAAAATATAGAGGCAGTTAAACAGTTCATTTTAGATACAAACATACACGAACATTCATATAAACATTTTTTTTAAATAGTAATATATATTTTTAGTTTTCATTTCAACAACGCCTATTTTTTAAACATTTTTCTGTGTGAAAGTTTTATACTAAAAAAAAACTAGATAAAACAAACTTTGTTTTACTGGTTTTTTAGGGTTGAGTTAACTACGTTCAAAATTATGATATATAACTGTCAAACAAGAGAGCGCTTTGCAGAATATCACCTTGAAATCTTTTAGGAGAATGTGTACTATCGTATTAAGAAATGAACTTTTTACAGAAATTGTTATTTTTCATACAATAAATTTAGAAACCTTCATAAAGGATAGAAAATACTATTTTTAGTTTAACGTATACCAGAATTACTATTTGTTTGTTTGTTTGTTTATAGTACAATTTATTAGCGCTCTAGGAAATATCCCCTTAAACGCAGACTTAACAAGAAATACGTAGTATTTAACAATTTGATCGTGCAGTTGTATGTGCAGATTACAAACATTAAGAGTATAAACAGTAAGAGCTAAAACCTTAAAATTCAAATAATTGTGCAAATTTTTATTTATGAATCGTATGACAGTGAAATCATAAACTTTAAAGCTTCGTTATTTTGAAGAAGTTAATATTTTACAATTCTGAAAAAAAAAACAAAAAAAAGTTCTCATCTGATCGTGTCTATTCTTTATTTTACGTTCCGAAGCATTGAAATATATCTCAGTATGTGAGTGAAATTAGTGACTAGACGAAAGACACTCTCCTACAATTTCCCAACTCTAGCTCTATTATAAATAAATATTTTTAACACTTTCATAGTAAAAGAATGTTCATAAAAAGAATACATTGCAAAATACCATTTCAATCAACCAATATTGCGTTCCAAAGTCCGACCGATCATCGGCAGCTGCACTTCCGTAATCCGCAAGCGCGACACGGCAAAGAGCAAAAGAAAAAAAGTTGCCAGTCTTTTGACCAAGCGCGTGCGCAATTCGTTCCAGCGTGTAATCTCCGCGTGTACCCTATATTTATAGCTAGAGACAAATATACACACTGGCCAGCGGCCAATGAGCGAAAGAGAGAGAAAGAGAGAGCAAGAGCGTACGAAAATTTCTCTGTAGCAGCGATGTGGCGGCGACGGCGGCAGTGTCAGTCGCGTTGCCGCAAGCTCCGGATCGCACCCGTGTTCTCTTGCTCTTCCCCGGTCTTCATTAAAGAAGCAAGAGCAACGTAAAATGAAAAACCTACTATTTGTGCGCGACTTATGGTGGCTAGTGGAAAATACGAACTTCCGGTACATTGCCTTGTACTTGTAGCAGTCAGACAATTCTCGACAAGCCATAGCGCAGTGGCTCGCCTATGAGGAAGAGCGCGCGCTCGCGCCGGAGAACAAAAAAGAGAGCAGCAGCAGCGACGGCGACGACGACGGCGGCGGCGGTAGCAGCGAGCAGCTAGGATAAATTTAATCCGGCCGTCTGCATTTGGGTTAGCGGCCGGCAGCAGCCGCTTGCAATCGTCAGTCGCGCGTTCCGCCTCGTCTTCTCTCTCTCACTCTCTTTCTCTCTTAATTACGTAAGCACGCGCTCGCGCGTCCCGCGCCATACGTCCCGCTTTTCCCGCGGGAAAACTAGGTCGAGGTGCCCGCCACACGACGAGGGGCAAGTTCCGCAAGCCTATGTGTGTGTATGTGTGAGCAAGAGAAGAAGAGTTAGTGCGCGATCTTTCGGTGAAGGACAGAGTGCGCGCGAGTCTAGGTATGGGGATTAGTCGAGTGGCTGCGATAGCGTGCACGCCGCGGGGGAATGGAGGAGAGTGATAAGTACGGTGAGGTTACGAGGCTGCTGACGATAATAATCCGGTCGGCAGGATGAGTAGTAAGATGCATCACCTGTACCCGACCTCCACCGGGGATCCACTTTGTCCCTTGGGCTTTCACCCGCAGGTGCGGTGGCCAACGAGGTGCAAGAGGTGTTTCAGGTGAGCGTGAAAATTCTTGATTCTCTTTAACGCTTCACGTACTGGAATTATCATGCTTACGATTGATTATTCGTACTGCGAAGTTATGCAAAGTATGCCGCCTGGTATTCCCTAGTCTTTTGCGCGCTTGCGGAGGCCCTAAAAAGCTAAATTTACACTAAGAGTTTTGTAAGACTATAAATTTCCCGGAGGTATAACTCAAGACGATAATTAACTGTGATGTAAATTAAGTTGAAGCTAATAAATCATAATTCGATAAGCTTTTCTTTTGCCATTGAAAAGTGAATTCTTTTTTTTTTATGATATCTAGTGTAGTTGGTCTTTTTCGGATTGCGAAAAATTATTTTTCCGAGCACGGTTTGAGGATTAAAAAAGGTCATTTATTTGAAAATCATAAAGATCGGGAAGAAAAGACTAAGAACAAAACAAACAAAAATATTTTTGATTCTAAAATCCTTCTAAACGGTAAAGTGTCTTCTTTTTAAAATCACTTCACGAGACAAAGTTAATAAACTATACTATACATAACAAAGGAAAGTTTTAACTCCAAAGCAATAATTTATTTCCGTAAAGACTTTTGATAAGATTTTCTCAACAACATAAAGAACAGTAGATATTTGGAATAATTAATACAAATTTTAAACTGTAAGGATCATAAACTTTGTATGTATATGAATATTAACCTAAAGACCATAGAAAACTATTTTTCACCATACCCTGTCCGAAAGTACCAATTTCCCTCCCGGCACCGTGTGGCAAGTGATGTTTTCGGCCTGGGTATGGTAAAAAATAGTATACGCACTGCGGGAGGAAGTTTTTTTCTCCCTAGATGCGTAATATACTATTTTGCCTGGCGGGCCAAAAGTACCACTTTTACTCCCGGCGCCCGATCGTAAAAATTGTACTTTTGGCCTTGCTAGGCAAAAAAATCGTATATATACCTCAGATCACATGTTTATCACCTTCGCCTTCGGCTCGAGTGATAATTTACATGCGATCTGGGACATTCTTTACTTTTACTCCCTAGGTGCATAATATACTAATATATCACCTTTATAAAAATCAACCCCAACAAAAAAACCATTACTAGAAAATTCTTATATTTTTCATAATGATTAGAAGAAATAAGTTTCACAATTATTTCATAATTAAAATTATTTTATTATAGTTAATAAAATTACAGTTTGAAAATTATTTTAATATAATTTCACTAAAATTTTTTAAAAACTCAATCAAAAAGGGTTGACGCTTCATGACATAATTTATGTCACTGAAACATTGTTACGCATTCAAATACATATCAGAATATTTGCAATTCGCGCGCCAAATATGATGTAATGAGATTTATTCACTAGATAGAAAGCTCTATATAAAAGGTTTCAATAAAATTGATAAATTAGAAATCAAAATAGATTTATAAAAAATACTGCATTATACGTTTTTAATTTTTTTTAAATACTAAAAACTAAGACATTTTAATTCGTATGCTTTTATAATCAGAATTATTAAAATATTTGGATTTTAAAAAAATAATAGTATGTTTATCAAATAGTTACAAAATCTCAGTATAAACGACGTCTGTAAACTAAATTTATAATAAGCCGGATTTTTGTCTAAACAATTAAAAAAAATTATACTACAACACAATACTTCTCTGTATTGTTGCATCAAGCGATTGACTCGTATGATAAAACGTACTTCATGAATGTTTCTTTCTCAGCTTGTTGTCTCTCAAAACGAAGCGCAAAGTGCGACAATTTCGGATTCGTAAGCAAGCAAATAGATTTGACGCTTGGAGTGACGTCTTTCATCTACCCTACGTAAGTCGTAGCGGAAGTCGTCCACATAATTCCGCGAATTTTATTTTTCTCACAAGCACATAATTTTCATTAAAGTGACAAAATGTTACAAGAAGGAAACAATTTCTTTTGTCTTTGAATCTCGTTGCATTATAAATTTGTCTGATTTAGTGACTCTGTTTACTTTGGGAAAATGAGAAACTTAAATATAAATATTATGCTTTCCAGTTAGTATTCTTAAATTAATTTATCAGCTTCTATTTCATTTATTAATAGCATTTTCTAAGGTTATCATTAATACATGTAACTTGATAATATAAATAAATAAACTATGTCTTAAATTAAAAATAAGATCGACCATGTTATTTAAAACTAGAAAATTAAATTCGCGTGAATGTTTATTTTTATTAATTCGAATAATTTTTGTTATTCATATATCACTGTATGTCGACGGTGGACTTTTTTTTTAAATCCAGGCCATGATTTGTAAATAATTAAAAAAATATGACTTATTTACATTTTAATCTTTCATTTATTTCATATTATCTATATTTTTGAATGGTTAAAGAAAATAAATAGAAAATGAGGATCTAATTAGACTCATCTGTAATCTACTTTTAACTACTTAAGGGACAAGAACACAAGAGACATAAAAACATATTTCTTAGATATGTAAAAAAAACATCAATTTTATCCGGTTATTCTTTATTGTAAATCACTCTAAAATAAAATTAGAAATATGTGGAAATAGGAAAACGGTAAACTTAACTTGCTAATATTGAGTATACATTGTTAGAAATAAAATTATATGAATTACTTAACTAATAAAAGAATGTTCTAGTTTTAATGAAGCATTCCTCACAATTTATAGCTAAAAATTTGTATACGACCTCACATCAAACGTTAACCAAGCAAAACATTGCATCCACACCCGATAAAAATTGTAAACTTCTTCTTTTAATCTATACCAACAGGGCTAATAGGGTCAGACGAGCCCGAGTGCCCGCATGTGAGACGCGTAGCTACACCCACGCGCTCGCACTCGCGGCGCTATTTCGAGTGAGCGCGGGAAAATAGTATATATAAGATTAATCGGGCCACGCGAGAGAAGCAACGCGCCGCGAGAGTGTGAAAAAGTGCACGCGCAAGTTCAAGGTCGCCACGACAGCGAGACGATATTTTTTTCAGAGATTCTCGACGGCTAATACGGCCGTCGAGAAATTGGAGCGAGGTTTTCCCGGGGATCGTGTCGTTTGCAATATAAAGATTTTTCATTCTTGATTTCGATAAACAGTGTATTAGGTGCGTTTTTTTAGTATTTGGGATGTATTTGGAGCGGATAATTACACTTTAAGTATGTTAAGAGAGAATTTGAGAAAAAATTTTCAAAATTAGCATTGACATCTTGCGTATATATACGCCTCAATACGCAGAAATGATTAACATAAAAAAAGTATCTTATTATTTCTAAACAATTTACAGAAGCTAACAGTAACCTGGGCTGCATACTAACAATGAGTGATTTATACATTGTTAGTACAGATGCAATTTATAGTACTATTATTCATTCACAACAGTACGCGATTTAACCTATTTCGAGATCAATGCAACTACTGAAAAAGCTTTTAAAATAAATATTTTTGGAACACTCCATGCAGCTTTCCTTATTATTTTTAAAATATAACTACATCCTTAATGAGTAAGGTGTGTCAAAGTATTTATAAACACACTTTTGAATGATAACTTCAATCGTCAAATATTATATTTTGTTCTTAGCAGATTCTTTAATTTGGTTTAATTTCTTTTGCCATTTCAATTTCTTCTGACAAATATACTACTTTGTAATATATAGGTTTAAACAATTCGTTTAATTTTCGAAATGGTAATTTTGTTTTATGGAATTTTATTCACAAATAAGAGTTTACCATTGGTTTTGGACTGATTTTAACTGAAATACTAGCATAAAGTACTAACTAAATACCAATAAACTTCGGTTGTCTGGTCAATTCCTAAACGGTCAATGAGTTGATACTTAATTTATTTAATTTTTCTGCATATTTTCTGTATATTATTAAACAATGCTTTAAATTTTATAAATACTTTAATTAAATAACCATCCATGAACATTAATTACATTTCTTTACTTATGAAACTCACTAAGAGTAAATTAAATTGCCAATAAAAAAAAAGTACTTTCACGTTATTTTTACGAGATAATAAGAATTACAGTTGGGAAGACGATCTATTGTTTTGTATCTTGAGTGTTTTTTTTTGTCAATTAGGTATTTAATATCAAAGAATCAAATTAATTTGAATAAATGTTATATATATATATATTATACTAAGGAAATATAAAAAGAAAGGAAATAAAGTAAAAGGAAAAAAAATTCTATTGTTTTTTTTAAGTCTTTGTAGATTAATGATCATGGATTTTGCACGATTTTTAATATCATTGAAAGAAACTATCAAGGTAATTTTCAATTGCACTTAAGTAAACATGTAAACATGTAATATTACTCTATTATAAATTAGTCTTTAATTTATTTTATTCATATATACTTATAGAAAGACAAAAAGTCTAATATCCAACTTTAAATATTGTTTTAGAGACTATAAAGACCACAAAGAGCATGGAGGGAAAAAGACAACAAAAGATACGACAGCTTCATCACCAAGTCTTTCAATATGGGAGCCCTCAGGACGGTAATTAGATTTATACTTTATTAATCTAGCTCAGTCACTAACTCATTAAAAGACATTGATTAATTACATTGCTTTACATTGATTTCAATTGAAATATATATTTATTTGAAGTTTTGTAATATAAACTAGTTATGATTGTATGCAATATATATTTCTGAATACCCTTTAACTAAAAAAAATTCATATGTGAACTTTAGTTTTTAAATCAGAAAATTTACTATTTTTATAGAAGAGTTGTGACACACTCGACATATGAAATTCTTTCTACTTTAAATTATAAAAATAGTAAATTTTCTTATTTAAAGAGTAAAGTTTCATAATTGAGAAATAACAAAAGTGATTCGCGCGATGGTTTACAATATATTTCTATATTTTTTTTATTTATTGCAGTCTAAAAATTTTGTATATTTCCATAGTAAGCTTAACATATGCGTGCGCAAACTGCCACTTTTTTACACGCTCGTCTCAGCACGTGGAACATTGGTGGTTTGCGCGCGCAGGTGCCTGTTGTCTCGAACTTTCGGCAACTCGATAGGAAAAATAGTATACGATACACGTGCGCTGCGTTGGTATACCCGCAATCACTCTTTTGTCGCCCTCGCTACGCTAGCGACAAACTCCGCTCGTGCGGGAATCACCTACTTCGCGCACTTGTTTCGTAATGTACTATTTAACTATTATCTGCTATCAAATTCATTTTGAATCATCAAATTACAATTTTTCGTTTTCGAAAATTATCAAATTAAAATTTTCATTGAAAATAGTATCGAGATCATTAAAAATGAATTCTGTTCCAAATATCTAGCACTATACAATATTTAATACTAATGATAATAAAATAAAATATCATAATCTAATCCGCCGCTTTTTAAATATAATCTTGATAAAAATAAAATTTAACCATTTCCTTTACTAACCCGACATTCAGCTCGTTGGAAAACGACAAGCGCAGCTGGTCCTCGACGTCGAACCTCGCCAAAGATGGTACCAACGGTGTGCACAAGGCGGACAGCAGCTCTATCGCCTGGTCGTCAGCGATGGACCTATCGAGCGTCAGCCTCAGCGATCTGCGTGGTTCCTCAGAACCACCAGCCTTGGATATCCCAACGGTTACCATGAAACCACCCCGACCAAAAACCTACGCGGGCTCACAATCAGATAGCTACAGTTTCAGACGATACTCGGTTGACGAAAGCCTCAGTGATCGGCAAAATAATGTGGTTTCACCGCCAGCTAAACTGCAGATCAAGGGCGTAATTGACAAATCGAACGGTACCAGTTCGGATAACGATGCCGAGTTCATCATTCAGGTAAAATTAATAGAGTGAGGTTGTTGGAGTCCCAGGGAGTTGTAGATGTTGTATCTGCGTTGTGGAATTGTAACGAGGATTGCGACTCTATGGTTTCGCCTTTTTCCTGGAACAAATGATATTGATTGTTTAGTCATGAAAGTTGAATGAGTTAATTTTTTTCAATTTACGTATCTGGATTTCTCTATTAAATCGCTGTGTAGTAGTAGAGATACAATTTTGTGCCAACATTTTGTGAATATCATATTACTAATGTTGTAGCTAGTTTTTTCATAAGTAAAGGGTTGTTTGTATTCATTTCTTAATATAACTTCATTGAAATATTCTTTTACTCGATAAAAAACAAATTGATTTGTCTGCTTGTGGTGAATAGTTTTATTAAAAACATGATAAAACTAACTTCTTATCGAGAAAAAGAAGTCTGTAGTTCAAGCAATATTAGTCAAATATCGATCATTTAGATATACATACATCATTTTTGGAATTGAGTGTTTAGTACCTAATCACTGTAGTTAATATTATTATTGCACATAAGCACATGAACATTCGAAAGATATTTACATATAAACTCAATATCATTTGTTCAGGAATCTATCATGAAGACTGTAGAAACTAAATTTTTGCTAGACATCAGTTTGTGTAATATCATCATTTAAAAGAATTTTTACGACATTTTCATTTAAATACATAGTGGTGCTGTCTATTTTTCATGTGATACTGTCATTATTAAGTCCATGATAATATTTGACAACTACTCTGTATAGAGAGAAAAGTTTCTATGAGGTATATTGATTTATTTAGGTTTGTACTATTGCAAATCTTCTATGACAAATCCTTTAAACAAGACATGTATATGAATTGACGCAATATATGTCACTTTTTTTCCTCATAGTAATTTATTCTTTAAATTGTACAATTCTAGCCCCACTGCTTATGTTATCAAATATTGAAATTATTTTTATGACATATGAAAAAGTTGTAATGTTTTTATTCATTGTATAATTATACATTTAAACTGACATTTAAAAAGAAAAACTGATCCTACAAAAACTCAAACTGATTCTGAAGTTATAGTTTATCACGTTTTTCGTATGTTTCAAAATTAATAAAAGTAAAGAAAATTTAGAATCAGTTAAATATACACCAATATTTATAAGAAACGACAAATACATTATTCAAGTTACAGTGACAAGAAAATATACCTATGGTTACGAAAATAAGTTGCAATTCTACACGTGACGCTTTCGGACCTATACTCTACTGTAGTATCTTTTCTCCCTGTTCTGTGCATTAACCGCATTAATATTTTCTATTTTTCTGCTGTCATTCACATTAATGAACTGAAGGTAAGGAAATCGCGAATCACCGAGCGAAACGGAGCAAAAACTGACTCGACCGAAAAAGAGACGGCAAAGACCGAAAAAGTAATTTTGACTTTCTGTTTCAAATTTCAAGTTTTCTCTTTATTAAAGAGGATGTCGCAGCTACCTATATCGCATGACTAAACGTTAAAGTTTAGTTTGTAAATAACAATTTTTTCTATAATAAAATGCTTGAAACATCTTATTGGTTCTGTTCTATAAATTAATGATTTTTCAAAAAAATTGTTCAAAAGAATTAAAAAAAATCATTGCTCTGGTGGGTGTTAGTACAGTAAATATACTCATCCGCAGACAATTTTAGATGCTTTCATGCATCAAGTGCGTTGTTACTATTAATACAAATCTATTTTAATTAAATCCACGATAAATCTATTCCTAAGAATTCGCTTGTTGAAATTAAAGCTAGATGCACTATATTTCACTGACAACACCTGCACCCGCGATGCGATTACAATTTATTTTATTATAGAAGAACCCGAATCGCAGCATAGTATTTCTAATCTCAGCTATGTAAAAGTAGTAGTGCACACGTAGACAAAAATTCTTAGCGCTTTAGAGACAGAATTAGCCGGCCAAAATCACATAGAGAGAGGCGCTTACACGTCTAAACGATGCATGCCGTTATTTTCGACTCGCGCATAATATATACATATGTATGTGTATTGCGACATCCTCTTCGGTACGAGTGTCCGAAACAATTTGACTGACATTGTTGTTGACGGAGCAGCAGGAGGTGGAGAGACTGAGGACCCAACTGAACGACACAAGAGCGAGATGCGAGAGGCTGGAAAAAGAGAAGGCCGATATCCTGCTGCGTCGGTTGGCAACCATGGACGCTGTGTCTTCTACCAAACCTTCCGGCACGGATGTTCTGAAGCTGCAGAAGACTGTGAAGGATCTGCAGTCGAAGAACGATGGTGAGTACATGTGGTATATAGGGGAATTGAGGGTGAAAAATATAGATGACTTTGTCAAATATCGATGTTTAGCTAAATCCCGATTTTCTCTCTCACATTTCTAGTTAGGTCGCATGTCATTCATTTATTTCTAAATTTACTTAGCCAATCGAAAAGATAAAGATTAAAGATTTTCAACATCTATAAGATTACAAAGTATAATGTTGCTTCTCATATGTTCGTGTTAGTGATTGTTTAGTGCAGTTTCATATAGAACCTTTTTTCAATAATACTACGAATTAATGAAAGAACTTTTTTAAATTAAGTGTTCAATGTAGATAATTCATTAATAAAGATGAATGACATTTTTTTGTTAGTTTTAGCTGCATATTACCTATTATTATTTTTCCCGGGTACAGAAGATACACTTTAGCTTGATACCTTTACATAAATTCATGTTTAACGTGCTTACAGAAATGGCAAAAAATAATTTCGTGTACGCTGTGGTCGATTGAGGTATATTGTTTGCCTTAAGTGAAATGGGTTACTTATTAATATTGACCTTCTTCACTTAACATTCAACTTAAACGTATTTAAACTGCCAAAAAGCTTCAGCATCTTTGAAATATAACGTAAAAATTGAATGGCCATCTCGCCCCCTTTAACCATTAACCTCGGGCTTTCTCTTCTTCAAAAGCGCGCATCAACCATCGCCCGCACACATACCTCGAAAGTGAAAAAAAAGCACAATACGCGCGCGCCTTGCAGGCACCTCGCGACTTGGAAAATCATTTAGCGAGCGTTAAAGTCACGTGTGCGGGGGAGCGCGCAATTAACCGGGGACCTCGCTCCGACGTATATTTGACAAACGATAAAACCACCCGCTAGTGCGCGCACACGGGGCCGTAAAATTTACGACGCTATCGGCGCGTGATTTACCATTCTTAAATCTCTGAGAGTAAGCTTCTTCTTCTTCTTTTTCTTCTCTCTTTCTCTCTCTGTACGCCGCAGCGCTGACGGAGGAACGAGCCGGCCTCGCCTCGAAGATAAAGAGCCTGGAGCGCGAGTTGAACCTGAAGACGCACAAGAGCGAACGCGAGCGAGCCAACGAGGAGCTACGTTCGAAGCTCAAGGCTGCGGAGACGCTTTGCGAGAGTCTCATGGATGAAAACGAGGACATGAAGAAGGAGATACGCGAACTCGAGGAGGAGATATATGAGATGCAGGACAATTTCAGGTGGGTATGATGATGCGAGATTAGAATGAACCCAGGAGCAAAGGGTTCTTAACTTTCGTGCTGCTGCGGCTGCTGCTTGGTAAGGGATGATTGGAAAGTCCAGGTATAGACATCGGCGGGTATGGGGAGAGTTAAGTTGAGAAAGATATGGCCATAGATCTGGGATTTTGTTGGTTTAGCGGCTATTTCTATTTTACTATTTCATTGGGGTTTCAAATTTTCAAACTAATTTTGTTAAATAATTTTAGATAAGAAAATATATTTATTTATTTATACTAAAGTTTAGTTTGATTGATATCTGTTTCACTATTTCGTCAGAGCACTTATAATACTATCATTGTGCTTCAATATAGTATATTATAAGAACGAAAACGAAAAAATCCAATCCATTGTTATATAGTAGAAGAATAACTGCAACGTATTTGTATAATCTATTCATTGCAATTGTAGAATGAATTTAAAGCTAATTTCTCTTATTACTTTGATTTATTGGTATATTTATATAATACAATCATGTGAAATAACAACTTCATAATTTATTTTTACAATTTCTCAATAGGCAATAGATGTTATTATTAACCATAATCATTCAAATTGATGCTGTTATAGACAGCTTTAAACGTGTGTTATATGATAAAGTATGTATTTGCTACTAATTATTCTCGAAAGATTTACGTTAAAAGTAGTTATAAATTTATTTATTAAGAAGCAAGTGCAACGTCAGATTCACCTTTAAAATAATAAATTTTTGTAAATTTTGTTTAAAAAGAGAGGAACAGGCTGATGAATATACGACGATAAGGAAGAATCTAGAACAATCGAATAAGAATTGTCGCATCCTATCGTTCAAATTAAGGAAACTGGAGCGGAAAACCGAGCAACTTGAAGCGGATAAAACCGATGCGGAAAAGAAATATGAACAAGTATGTAGCATATCTCTTACTACGAAATTTCTCGCATTATCATAAATAGTATAAAAAATGATAAAAAAATATTTTTTCATCTATAAAGAGCAAAACGATAGAAGAAATTCTTAAGAAAGTTGGAACAGAGTACAAAAATCGATCGATACACAAGAAACCGACTGAGTACGCCCAAAAAATGGCAATAAAGAAAATGATCGAAGGAGTAGAGAAGGATTTAGGTAAGGAATTCACGAAAAAGACAAACATATATACCGCGTACTTGTATATGTAATTACACTAAATACTCAAATAAATGCTGTGGTTCGAAATGCCAGGTGAAGTGATGAATGTGATGGTGAACTTGATGATGGACGGACGCGATTTGGGCATTCCGGCTTCGAACTTTAAGTATGACAAATTGGCCAGGGAGCACGAAACGCTCAAAGAAAAACTTGACAAGACATTGAAGGAACTTGCGCAGGAGAAGGAGACGAAGAAGGGCAAACCAAGCGCAGCTGCGGATGATTCGAAAAACGAGGAACTGAGCAATCGTAAGTTAATTGCAGAGTATATTTTTAATTTTTATTTTTCTTTAGCTCATTCCTTTCCCATATCAAGTTATTTGAAATGACATAAAATATTATATTAATGTGATATGATGTAATGAAATTCATTGAAAACGTATCGTCTGACCAGACTCAGCCTCAATCTACTTTCACTGGTTCCGTGTTTATTAATTTGTTAATTACCCATATCAATTATGAAACAGTTAAAAATACGTCAAAAGTAGAATTTAATGTTTTAGTTATCCTTATATAAATGATGAATATTGAATTTTAATAGAGAAAAATCAGTATCCTACAATTTTCCAAACTTTGATATCGAAACAAGAAAGCCATCATTAAAAATTGATAAAATGCACTTTATCTTAGCACAACAGCTTCAATTACAAGTTCAATCTCCGTAGCAAGCTAAATTACGCTTCTCTCCTAATAGCCTTGACGAAAATATTCGCGCTCGTTCTAATATATTGACCGTTTCCACTCTTCCCTCCTACACAAAATCCTCACGTTGCCGCACGTTTTTCCTCGAGCGAAAATTGCAGTACGCTTGCCGCCCTCTCTCCAAGACCTATAAAAAAAAGAAAAAAAAAATCTCAACCCGCATTAGAGCCCATGCACACACGCGGAAACTTTGCAAATTCTCCGAACCATAAAATCCATCAACTGGCTCCCCCGTTTACGAACGTTTACCTGCGTGGCGCGCGAGATAAATTCCGTAAGCCGGGGTTATAGTATAGTAGCCTCGTTATGCTTGTGTCTCGTCGTGTATGTAACCTTTAAACTTGGCCTCATGCTGATGTTACAGTGAGAAGGAAGCTGGAGGAGAGCCAGGCGTCGCGCGAACTCGAGCGCAAGTCGTGGGACGGTGAGAAGGTCAAGCTCCAGGAGGAGAAGGAGAAGCTCAAGTCGAAGCTGCTCTCATTGTCAGCCGATAAGCTCAAGGTCTACAATGAAGTCGTACAGCTGAAGAAGGATCTTGGTAATATTTTTTTTTGTTTTTATACGGAGGTTTTTGATATAAAATCTATAGTTAGGTGAGTTGAAAAAATAGTTGATATCATATAATTAAACAACAACTTTTTACCAGATCTTATTTATATAACATATATACTGAAAACTAAAATTTCATTGAAATAAAATTTACATCTGTAGCTATAGTAATGTAATTATTATTGTTGGTAAATTTGAAAGAATTAGGATAATATTTTTATTAACCTTTAGACTGTCGGGATTTGAAGGGGCATATCGCCCTGAGAAAACTGGTATAAAAGGTATCTTATATCATTGATTAATCATAGGGAAAGTGTCGATCGGGGGTAGCGTCAATGTATTGGTTCTTCGACAGTCTAGAGGTTAATGAAAAATTGATTGAACAACAAGCAAATTCGATAGTAAATAGATATTTTCAATTAACGTTTTCTTTGACTACGACAATGAATCAAAGAATTAGGCACTTCTAAGTACATTTACGATGTGGTAATTATTGAACGTGACGTTCATCAATGATACTTCACAGAGGTGGCGACTTCATCGAAGAAAGATACTGCGCGTATGGAGTCAACCTTAGACAATCTAAGGAAGGAACTGGCTCTGGAAAGGGAACGAGCGAAAAAGCTTCAGGATGAGCTACACTCGGTTGGTGAAAAGGAGACGAGACTCGCCAGGAACCTGACCACGGTGAGTTTAATACTCAACTGTAAGTTAATTCAATCAAAAAATAGAATAAAATTAATTTAAAAATATTTATATCAATGTAATATTCATCATGTATCGTATGCAAGTACTCAAAGTCTGTTTTATGTGAGCTGGTTGACGTATAATATATGCCCTGAATAAAATTAAACATTTACTTAAAGGATTTGCAATTTCCGTAAATTGAAATTGCCATTAATCGTCATCGTCAAGTGTCGTATAAATTTTTTACATCCTCTAAAAATATTAATATACACTAAAATAAAAAAAATATTCATTTTATTATATTTGGCACATAGCCATGTTTTCATTTTCATATACTTTTTAATGGGATAATTTTTTATTCATTGCCTTGACGATTCTTGTTATAAAACTTTTTTGCGGTTATCCAAAAAAATTAAGAATTTTCTTCAAGCAGGTATTTTATTTATTTATAATGTTCAACATCGTAATAGATAAACTTATTTAAAAGTCATATTTAAATGGTTCATTTATATCATATTATATACTTCAAAATTTGTATACGAGTGACTTTGAAAATGTATTTTTATGTTTGGTTTAATAGGCTGAGACAGCGAAAATTCAGTTAGAAAATGACCTGAAGCAGACCAAATTAGAACTGGAAAATGCAAAGAACACGATGGCGGCAAAGTTGGCGGATGTCGCCGCAGAAGTTTCGACGTTAAAGAAAGAAAAGGAAAAGCTGAAAGCTCAATTGGAAAAAGAAAAGACTGCTAAAGATGCGGAAATAGCCGTACTGAAAAAAAAGAACTTAACACTCGAAAAAGCTGGCTTGAATTCAAAGAAAATCGAAGACTTGAAGCAAACTTACGATGAAAAAATTACAAGTAAGAATATTTTCATTAGCAAATTTTAAACAAATAAATATTATCCGAATATTTACTTTTATATAAAGAAATAAAATTATGTATTCATGATTTTATAGAAAAAATGTTATTAATATCATTTGATGTTATAAGAATAAGTAATACTATATTTTAAAAGAAATTATTTGAATAGCTCAATAAGTTCAATTGATTATTATCTATTCAGATCTTGAAAATGAAGTAAAAAAAGGTACCCAACAGTACGACCAATTATCCAGCAAGCACGATAGACTTTCTGAATCCAAACTGCAGTTGGAGAGGGAAAATCAGCTTCTCAATGGGTAAGAAAACGTGCAAATTCATATATAATTCAGCCGAGTGAAATTGCCATATTTCGCTATACTGACAAAAAACATTGTGTGTCAGGCAACTGATAGACCACAAGCAGGACTACATAACACTGCAAGCGGAACTGCAGGAGGTCCGGCAATATTACAAGGCGAAAGAGACAGAATGGCTTTCACAGAAGTCGAGGCTCGAGGTAATTATAACATGAAACTCTGTTTCCTTATTTATAACAAAGGATTTTACGCCTTTAATTGTTTGAAAATATATTAGAAAAGAGGACAATTTCACCAGAGGTAATGATATTTATTAATACATAAAGGTATATAAAGGTAATTTAAATGTTATTATTTCATATTTTTAAATTTGATAAACCATAAAATAAAAAAAGTAGATTTTGTCTTAGACTTTTTTTTCAAAATAATATGTTGAAACTGAATAAGCTTTTATATTAACATTTTTCAAAGAATACTTTGATGTTTCATTTTTTTATACTGTTGTGGTAAATATAAATTTTAAGTATGACCTACATAATTAGTCTACAATATATAACTTTGAAATTAATACTTAAAAGTTTATATATTTTTTAATAATAAACTTATATTTCACTTTCATTCATAATAGTTTAAAAAAATTTACGATCAATTTGAACATATAACTGTTACAAAATTATAGCTCAAATAAGTCATTTAAACGGCTAAAAGATATTTTATGCTGCTATAGTAATTTAGCGTACTCAGTACTATGATTGAAACGTTATTTATTTCGTTCACTCAAATGGGCAAAATTTCATTAAACTCGACAGTATGAAATCACCTAACATAACAGTGTCGAGTAGTACGAGCAATTTTCATGCTTCTGTCTTTCTCTGTCAATGATCTTTAGGAACAATTGCGCGAGTACGAAAAGACGGCGAACACGCTGTCGCAAGAGGATTTGCGCGAAGAAAATCTCAGGCTGAAGAGGGAAAGCAGTTCACTGACGCAACAGATCGAGGACTTGAAGAAAGCCGTAAGTCGGGCGTTTTTTTGGGTGTAAAATTTGATCGACAAGAAGATAACTTACTCTCTGATTCGATAATGCTGTACTAAGATCTTTTAGTAAATCGCAAGAAAATTTTTATTTGTTCGGAAATCACTGGAAACGGTCTTATTATACTTTTCTCTTAATTATCTTCGTAACCTAATTATTTAATTGAATATTTGCGTAATAATAAATAATTCGACTATAATGTTTCTATAATAATGGTTTTCAAAAAATGCGCACTCGTTAATTTTTTAATAGTCCGTCTATGTACAAGATGAATGTTTAACCAAAAATTCGGTATTTTCATAAACACAGTTAAAAATGAGATGTGGTTTTGACACAAGTTTTATATTAAAAACAAAGTTAGCGATATATACTTTTCTGTATAATTAAAATTTCTCGCAGGCAAAAGTATACAATATTTGTGCAGTACTAACGAAAATAGTACACCCTATACCCAAAAAATCAAATACCATACTAAATGTTTCCTTCCTATTTCAATTAGAACGACGACCTAAACAGCAAGCTGCAAGACTACACGCACGTGGCAAAGATCCAGCGCAACCTGAACGCTGATAGTTCAGCTCTGGACTCGGAGCTACGCAAAACAAAGAATACCCTAGTGAACGTAGAGAAAGCACGTAAAGCCGAACTCGCCCAGGTAAAGATGCGCTACGAGCAGCGCGTAACGGCAATCGGCGACGAGATCAAATCCATACAGGCCCAATTGACACGCTACAAACGCGAGCGCGACACTTACAAGCAGATGCTCGAAGGCGCCCAGAAGACAATTGCTGATCTCAAGAGCGTCAGGTCGAGACGGCCATCCGCTACGTCGTCTGGCAAGTCTACCGACGAGGTGAGATATATGTAGTTGCAGATTCTTTAATGATAAAGGCTTATTTCAGGTTTTCTCTGTTCTTCTTAAAACTCTCGACTTCTTCGTAATTAAACAATTATAATAGCTGTAATAATTTTGAGTTTTTATAGTTTATAATATAATTTATAGTTGAATATAAAGATTTAATAATACCGTAAAAATCCTGAATCTCAATTGTTTCATTGTACTGACTTGATTAAAATAAAAAAAAATGAAAAGAATCTTAGTATATTAACAAGCATAAAATGCGTTTGATTCGCATAAAAACTGGATTCAAGGAAATTGCTGTACTTTTTTTTTATTAAAATGACTTCCAGTATGTAAAAGTTTTAAGAGATCTTTGTTAATTTTTCATACACGTAAGGTATCAGACCCATAAAATATAAAAAACTTTACTTTATTACCTCAATTAATTATAATTATAATTTCTTTAATAATGCTGAATACGTTCGTTCTTTTAACTTTATAAGGACGAAGAAATGACGAGTGCAAGCCGTACGATGCTGGAGCAACAGATCATAAGGATGGAAGACGAACTTTCGGAAGCGAAACTCGAAGCTTCCAAAATGAAAACGGAACTGGTATCCGAGAAATCAGCTTGGGAAATAAAACTTTCCGAAATGCAGTCACGTATCAACGAGGTAGATTATTTAAACACTAATTAATTTATAAAATTAACGTGAAATGACATAATTAAACGTGAGGTGTAAACAGCTCGAAGAGGAACGACTTCTCGCGAGCGGTCGTACTAAGATACCCGGACTGAAAGTACGCATGGAACTTGCCTGGCAGAAGGAGCGAGAGGATCAACAGCGTTTGCTGCAAGAAACGGCGACGCTTGCTCGCGATCTCCGACAAACGCTGTTCGAGGTAAGTAAACGTCAATGTACCGATCAATTATTTTTGTAACAATTTTTAAAATGAGCTGTTATGTTTGTTAATTAATTAACATTGATAAATATACTAATGTTATGATAAAATAGTAATGTTATGATAAAAATCATACGAAATATTATGTTCAGGTGGAAAGAGAGCGTGATAAGGAGCGTTTGGAAAACAAGAGGAAACAAGATCAGCTGAAGAAAATCTTTGACGAAGAAAAAGATGAAAATAAGAAGAAACTGGTCGAGGTATCTATAGATTTGTATAGAGTTTGAAATTCGTATAAAAATTTGAAAAAAATTTCTGTGTTACAAAAGTTTTGATATTTTCTAAAAACAAAAGTTTGCTTCTTCCATTTATTGCCATTCACTATATACTTAAAAATAGAACTTCCCAAATCCACAATCTACCAATCACTATATACCATTCATATTAAAAATAAAAATAAAATTTTAGCACATTAATGAACACCTTCTACTTTGTCCACAGCTCCAATGCGACCTGCTCGAGTTACGCGACGCGCACGCGAAATTGCGCACAAGCAATGAGAAAATGCGTCGTGAGAAGGAACGACACGAGCGCGAACGTGAGGACCTTCGTGCCTTGATCGCCAGTAAACGACGCGTTGAACAGAACGAGGCGCGCAACCTCAATATCCTTCTGCAGCAGGTTGACGATCTTATGAGACTCTTCCCCGAGATGAACGGTGACATGATGCAAGCTCAATCGCAACCCCAGACGCCCGATACGTATACGCCTACGCCGCCGAGGAGGCTCAAGGTAACGAGGGTAGATGAAGGGATTTACGTTGCTCTGAGTGATTTCTGTAATGTTAAAAAGTTTGGAAAATGCCTATAACTAGAATAAGTTAGTTCAATTTAAAGAGTCAATGTAAAAAGTCAAAATTTTAAATTATTCATGTAAGTAAATTTAATTTTCTTTGTTTATAATTTTAAATATTGGATGAATCAAATAAATAAGTTATTAAGCCATATAGGGTCGTCGAAGCCGTTATACCGACAAAAACATCAAAGATACCGCGCAGCAGTATGGGGTCATAAAATTTTAGCATTGTTGTTGTATCCCTTTGAATTTTTACAATTAGCTATAAAATGGTAAAAGTTCGCAAAGAAAATTAACTGCCAAAAACTATTATATTTAAAATAAAACTAAATTTATTGCAGTTTCACGTTGTAAATTTTTGCAAGCATTCAGTTGCAAAACTGTTTTTTTTTTCATATATCATATAGACATATTAAAAAAAAACGGTTTTAAAAACTATGGTTTAAAACTTGAGTATTATAGGCATCTTCTATTGTCCTTAATAATTCAATTTTATATATTTATTTAATTAAAAATACATTGTTTTTATTTGAATAATTTGAGTGCGATTATTTCAAACGTTGAAAAAATAGTTTTATGTTTTTTATGTACTTGCAGGGACCAAAATCAAGAGAATCTTCACCAATGTTAGATTCAAGAGATGAAAGTAGAGGTTGGTATTTTTACATTTATAATTTATTACTTTTTGATGTTAAAATAATAATTATTTTTTTATGTTACAGCGTCGTCGGTCGTGCCAACTGGAAAAACAGAAAAACTGGAGTACACCATTAAGAAATTAATGGAGGTAGCTAAAGAACTGCAAGATTCGAAGAAGGCTGCAGATGAGAGTGCAAGTCGATCGAAGAAAATGGGAAAACGGTAAGTAAAGTGATTAGTAAAATTAAATCACTGTATCTATTCAGTGAAATTCTTGAAAAATGTTATAGCCTCTCCTTCAATACACTATATATACAAATACAGTGCATCAATTACTAATAATAAACACTGACAATTACATCCCGTACATCTCATTTTTCACACATGCATATATATACACACGCAACGGGACAACACACCCAAAGACGTCCCGTAATCCGACAAAAAATCTTCGCGATCGAAATTACGCTCGCAGCGCGCATGTAAATCGGCCGATTGCGCAAACGCGATAATTCTTCCTCGTTGCTCTTTTCCTCTCCGTCTTCTCCTTATATTCGTTTTTTTTTACTCTCATCTCACCACACCCGCCGATAAATCTCCGTACGCTTAACGGTATATGAACCGTATAGCAAGCGTATGGCGATAAATTAACGCACTCACGAATTTTTCCAGGTCGTCGTCGATAGATAACGATGGCGGAAAAAGCAGCTCGTCCAGCCGTTCCAAGCCTAGTCTGAAGCGGAAGAGCTTGTCGTTGGAGCAGACGACCGGAAGAAGTGAACAGGTAGGTTGAACGACGAAGGTTGAATGTTATTGTTTAGGAGGATAAAATGATCGATATATATGTGGCTACGTTTTTTTTCATTCTTTTTCATGTTTGCAAACAGTCGATTTGGGGGAATAACAGTAACGTATCCAGCCTCCAGTCGCTGAACGGATCGGAAGCCGATAGTCGTCATTACAGTCTTCAACGGGATTCAAGTATTGAGAGGTATGTGAAATTTAAAACTTTATGGAATTGCTTTATCTTTGGTAATAAGATTTTTTATTCACTTTTACATAATTCTACTGCATGCAATTTTATAAAATATAGAAAAATTGGTTATGTCTCCTAATGTTAAGATACGCTATTACTTTTATTTATTTATCAGTTATAACTGCCATTGAGTAAAAGAAGCTCTAGCAATTTGATAAAGAAAATGAACATATCTCAAATATAAATTTATTTCATTTCAAAATAAATATTTTCTTTCGTAGTCATCTATCAAGCGAATCTACAAAGAGCGAGATTCTTCGACACGACAAGAAGCATAGCAAAGGAATTATCCGCAAACTTACAACAAAGTTGACGAAATCAGCGAGTGTGGATGATCCGAACAGTTCATTTGAATCATCCTTACAGGTATGTTGACTTGAAATATCGAATAGCTTTGCTCATCAATACAATAATGCTTCTGGAAAAATTTGATAAAACAGCAAAAATATTTGTATGCTTTTAGTCAATACGACTGTTGCGTTTTTTGGAATAGAATGGCTTACAAGGCTGAAGGGATTAGCTTGCTTTTGCTTGGTCATTTAAATAGGATTTTAACTGCAATTAAATTTTTTGTTTTCTTTTTTTTGTAACCAATCGACAGAAATAAGAAAAATCGTCTCATCATAAAGTGCATTCATAAAGTTTTTTTTATAATTATTCATCATCTATGCGTATACAATTTTACTTATATTAAAAGAAAATTATTGTTAATGAAACATGTATATATACCAATAAATAAAATAATTGTATTTATTTCTTGTGCTGTTACGTACTGTCTATATTTCAAATAAAAAAAATCAATGTTTTAAGTTTCACTATAACTAATAAAGACTGCACTAAACTTTTGAATATCAGAAAAACATAGAGAATGACGCTTCTAAAATGGACCCTAAATCAACTTGCTCTATAAACTAAAGGACTTATTCACGGAATTATTCTTGACATGCACATGTAGGTAAAAATGTACAATAAACACAGTAAATCCAATGATATAATTGTGTATGGCACTGCGTTAAATTTTATGTCCGTAATAAAAACAGAATAATGAACGATTATTTCTGTTATTAAACAATTATTGCTTGCTTTTAAAAAATAATGTTACTGTATATTTTTCCTGAAAATAACAGTTTATTAAATATCCACACTGACTTAATCTTGAGTATTCACTAAAACGTAAAAAAATACTTCCTTTTCGCATGAATTTTTTTCGCTTCCATTAATTTTATTAATTTCCCCATCTTTTCTAAAAACCAAAAAATTTTCATTCCACCTGTCATCCTCATTCCTTTGGCACGGCCAAAAATTTCGTGCCTTCATTTCCCGAGTCCCACTTATACGTTACTTAGCTCGCGATCTGGTCAGCATTTTGACGTTATCGATGAACTTTTGGTTGCAGACCTCCGGATCCGAAGTGAGCATTACCGACGCGATGAAGAAGGAGAAGAAGAATCTGAAGAAAAAGTTGTCGAACATGTTTAAGCGCGGCTCGAAGAGCAACGGGTAACGTATACACATACATATGCGTATAGACTTACAAGTACATATACATATATATATATACAATCGAGGTTTGACTCCACGACTGAACGTCGCGAAGTGACAGGGACCAAATGGGCCTTAACGAGGCGCTTATTTTTCTGATTAATATGCGTCTCGTTAAGTGCGGGCGGCATATACATATAACACGCGTGTTTATATACCGTTTCGGGGCCGTTATCGCGTGCTGCTTCGTCGTCGTGTTAAAAGGTGTATATATATAGAGGTATATAATATTATACCGGGTTTCGGGGTCAGCGAAGAGTAGCCGCGTGTGTATGTATGCTCGACAATGCGTTGAAGATATAAAGTCCTCGCGATGATGGCAGCTGTCGATGGTATAAGGTAATACTTGAGGTATTACAAGATGTGTTATACCGTTACTGTTTTTGTTTAACATGCTGTTATTAGGCTTTGTTATGAATCATTCATTTTATAGAAATTTTATACATGTGTATAAAATAATAATGGTAGAATGTGAAACTGGCAAGTCTTCATCATAATTACTATATAATGGTAAATATTTTGTTGTAAAATATTTATTAGTATAATGTGAAAAATCGAAATATATCGGTATATATATGCTACAGTTTGCGTCAAAGTTTTTTATAACGGGCCTTAGGTGATTTGTTCTAAAATATCGGTGTACATAAATTTCATCCTTTACGACACCAATACATCAAATCCCATAGTAATTTGTGTAATTTTGACGATTGCGGCGAAAGAAAATGTTGGATATACGTATAAAAAAAAGTTTCGTAATTGATTAGCTCAATTATAACGAGAAAGTTAAGACGATTCAACTTTTAGGTTGGACAAAAAAGATTCGAAGGACAACCTTAGTAGCAGACCATCCTCGAGGACATCGACAGCGTCAACAAGGCCGTAGAGGTTCACTCGCATCGTTCGCCAAATGACAATTTCACGAGTGCAAAGTATACGCGAGTATCGTACCAGTCGGGCATTTTCTGTACATACGCGCGCATCTTTGCATGTGTATATAAAGAACGAGAACATAATCGAAACATAATGAAGAATACATATATATATATATATATATACGAGTTCACGAAAGTTTTTCAAATCTACGTGAAAGTAGATTTTGTCAAACATCATATTTTCAGTGTTATCCTTTCGTCCTATCTAAGTATAAAAACAACGTAATTAAGCATTAATGTTCTGTATCAAGTTAAAGTAAACGTTTTCGTAGACGTTATAATATAAATACTTTAATGAGAATGTTAAACAGGCATGTTAAATATTGTTTTAAAAGGATGAATATCCGTTCGGAATTGAAATTTTTATATACATTAAGTAGGATATCGTACATGTTAATAAGAAAATGAAAAGTGCCTTTAATTAAAGTAGTTACGCCTAACAGTCCATGTTTTTGTAACCATTTTATAATTTCTACTGAATGAAGTGAGATCAGGGTAGTAACTATTTAAAGGGCTAATGGAATTCGACGATATTAAAAATTTTTATGAAAAATTTAGTTTATAAGTATATAAATAAGTGTTCAAAACAATGTTGTTATTAGTTGTTATTTATATGTAAATACTGTTGTTAATTAAAAGTGTTATCACCTAATTCGCGTAGTTACTTAAATGACAACCAGTACAAACAGAAGTATAGGTGGAAAATTGTTATAAATACTACAATACTTTAATCTAAAATTTTTCAATTTAGAATTTTGTCTAAATTATTGAAAATATAGATTTTAATTTAAATAGTTATAAACTTATGAAAAATTTTATTAAACTAGAGTATTAAAATAAAACAAATGTTAATATTAAAAAACTTATGTGTGGAAACTTTCTTTCAATCCTAATAAGAAAATTAATATTTTTGTATATATCCATCCTCAATCGAATTACACGTAGTCAGAATAGAAAAATATAATTTTTTGTTAATAAATTCAAAATAACATTATTAGAAAAATTGGTTTTCAAAAAATTTCTTATCATAAAAATTTAATTACCTTCGTGTTTTTAAAAAGATGTTTAAAATTGATAAATTTACAGTTAATCACATTAAAATAACAGTATATATGTGTTCAAAAAACCCTTTCCTCTTTAGATCATGTTTCTGGGTTAAATTGTGACATAATTTTGTCAAAAAAATCGAATATGCCTATTGAAAAAATCAAAATATAAATTAAGTATATCCCAAGAAAATATTCTGAACCAATCAACTAAGAATTAAATCAAAATATACTTGGTTTTATTTTTAAATACACAGAATTGTCATACGTACAATAAAAGATTAACAAATATACGCACAAAACGACCCCAACGAACAGCGTCCGACACTTTGCTGTACAAATTGTCCGAGTGCTGTGCGAAAATTCGCCATGTAAATTCCAAGGTAATTGCGTAACCGCGTTGGCACACGTGAAACCCGTTAAATCCATGCTCGAGGAAAGAGCAGAAGGCGCGTGCTTGCATCTCCGGTAAAGAACGAAGCGGAATTCAATTTATCGTTGCCGCCGCTATGCCTGCGCCGGCCTCTCCCGAAAAACCTGTCACCGAAATCGGATAGCCGGTGTATGCACGTACAATAAAGTCTCGTCGCTTCCGGCACGCTGTCCCTTTTACCCCAGTGTTATAGCGCTCGTAATATACGCATTTGTCTTATGTTTATCCGGAAGGGAAAGAGAGAAAGAGAGAGAGAGAGAGAGAGAGAGAGAGTATTTATATCTATGAATTTTTTAAAGAAAGAGGAAGAGGCTGCGAGAATTACGATTTGCGTCGAGTTTCGAACGGGTCTTTGTTTTTGCGATGTACGAGTTTCACCGAAAATAGTAATCACGTCATGCGGTGAGTTGCAAGGAAACAAAGGTTCAGGATGTAAAATGAAGTTTTTAAGATTAGCGAAAGTAAGAGAAATAATAAATTTCAAGAATGTATTGACGAAAATTTGCTTTTTTTATATTGCAAATATAAAGAGGTATCTATTGATAATAATAATGTGAGATATGTAATTAAATACTTTTGGCTCATGCAATAATTTATAAATAGTATTCGATTGATTATTCTATAGCATGAGAAACTTTATTATATATTATTTAATATTTTAGGAATTTTTCTTTTAATCCAATTAACATTAGTTATAATAACGCATTTAAATTGATTGCTTTTATTCTAAACCCATTAAAATAACAAAAAATATTGTAAACTTATAACTTCTGTACAATCGGTTTTATAGATACCTTTCTTCTTAACGTAATTGTAAACTCGTTATCTATTATTTTTATAGAACCTTTTTTTATAAATTTCAAATATTTTCTAATTAAAAAATTACTTGACAAATAATTGAACAAGAACTAAAAAATTAATTAAAAAATAAAAAAGAATAAATAATATTCCAATCTCAAAAACCAATATCTTTGTTAAAAGTTATGCTGGAACTACAAACACAGAAAAAAATAGGACAAAGGGAAAAAAGGATAACGAAGGAAAATAAAACAATAACACAGCTCCATTAGTGTCCGTATGAAAAATGTTTTATTAAAAAATGTTTTCCATGCTACAACATCGGAGTACCATCGTCATCTAATTTGCTGACGTCGTAACAGTACAAAAATGGCATTTTTACAAGATGTCCAAGCTTACGTGACTAAAGTATTCCAATCAGCAACCGGATTTTTATTTTCCTTTTCATTTTTCCCAACAAAAAAGCTTTTCCTTTTATTTCTTTTTTTCCATCTCCATTCTACGCGCTTCTCTATTCGCGCGCACACACGCATCCGTGAAACAATCAACAAGCGCGCGAGTACGCACGCATCGAGAGAGCCATTGCCACCCAGAAACAACGCAGTGACGATCCCATCGTCGAGTTATTTTTTTCCTTCCTTTTGCACAAACGTTTCTCTTGTCTTATTATTTTTCCCTAAAACTTTCCTAGTCCTCGTTTAAGCTCCGCTTTTCTAGCTACGTTTTCTTATTTACGTCCCGAGGGGGCTACATCGAGACAGCTAAGGGGGAGGCGAAAAACTGCGATGTGCTGCGGTAACTCGTGGACTTTTGTTTTTCCTCCCCGCTGATAAGATTGACACCAAGAGTGAATAATAATTCGTTGAGGAATCTTTTTTACTTTTGCCCTTTTTAGAAAAGTTTCCAAGCTCGTATTACATATCGTATAGTTGACCGGTACATATATATAAATTTCACGAAAATATATAGAACAGCAAATTCTCCTCGTTGGGGGGAAAGTCCACGGAACGCCAGCATCGCGTATGTTTTTTCGCGTATCAAGGTGATGCATCTGCTTCGTTTTAACAAGTGCAGTTTCGTCCACGAATTCTTTCTTTATTTTTTTGTATTTTTCTTTTATAGTCGCAATGTTATTTCATTAGAAATATATAATTATGTAATATTCGGGCGAAAAATGGCGAAAGGACATTTTTGCCGGGCGCGCGCAAACTCGCGGGAGCCGCTAAAAACTACAGTTGTGACTAATAAAAGGAAAACAGATGCACAACCTTTCAGTCAGTCACTCGTTCTCTTCTACTATAGTTTTACAAGACGATGGCCAAAGGAATCCCGGGATATCATTGTACTCCTTCTGTTCATTTTCGTTTCTGCTTGATTTTTTTTTCTTTTATTTTTGTCAGCTGCCAAGCTACATAATTATAAGTACGTACTCGGACAAAAACGATCGTCGCTAAGCATTTGCACTCGGGCAAATTAAAAGCAAAAGGCGTCTTGCCGCGTATACTTCTTTCGTTTTGCATCCGGACTTAAGATTCTGTGTGTCTAAGTGTTACAATTCTGGGGTGGGGGGAGAGTGTGTATGTGTTTTACGTTTTTCATCGTGTTGATAAAATGCGTATGTAAATACAGTGGTTTCGATGTATTTCTAGTTGACGAGAAGGGAAAGAAGTCAGAAAAACAAAATGAAAAGAAAGCAAAGTACAATTCTTCGGCGAGTAAAAAGAGATACGAAGTACAATTAGTCTAAATTGCTTTGCATTCAATGAACTGAAACATTTAGTTCATTGCATTTAACGTAATCTATTGCAAAATTTCACTCATCAATCATATATTTTTCCGAAGTAATCTAAACGAACATTAAGTTAAGTTAAAAATAAGTCGAGAGATCATAACTGCATTCGTATCTCCCCGATGAGTGAAGTACACAACTGCGTTTGATTTCGCCGAGAAAATAAAGCTTTATAAAGTGGCGACAACCAGATGCCTCCATCAAGGAGGCTCGTGAATAAAAATTCATTTGATTTTTTTTTCAATCTTTTTTAGTTTATTCGCTTTGCTCGTTTAGGCCCCGCCTTGGACAAAGTATATTTGATCATTGGGTTCTTCATAATGCACAATCATATTATGCTCTTCAAAAGAAACTCGAGTCGGCAAAATGTTGATATCGTTTCGAAAGATTGATACCTCTACTCTTTTTAGTCGTTTCTAAACGATAAGTCTTGAAAAGCTCATTTCTTTTTACCAATCTATAAAAACAAATGCAACTTGTACACAAAATATCCTAAATAATTATCAAAACTATACCCTATGCCGCAAGATTTTTTTAAATTTTAATCTATTGGCAATCGCATTATTTGAAATTTTTGACTTCTCAGAAAAAGGCATTAGAATCGTAAAATAGATTTGTATAGAGTCAAACATTGAACAGTAAATTTAATTCTACAATTTGCACATGAAATTCCACATTGCCGCTTTATTGCGTCTATACAATCACATGCCGAATTCCATCGATTTCGAGTATTAACCGTACTTTCAATTTCTTTTTAAAAATCAGTCCTCTTGATCAAATCAATGTAATTTACTATAAATTTTGAGCTCTTTTAGTGCTTTAGCCACTTTTAGAAAAAGCAAAGTTAACTCACGCACAATCTCGAGCATTAAGTACTATGAAAAAGAAATTGAGGAACAAAATTTTGTATAAAAAATCATTAAATAGTACCGCAAGAAATACTTTGATTATCGATTCTGCAGTAATAAAAATAATTTGAAATAAAAATAATTTTTTAAAGACGACTAACGATTTCTTTAATAAACAAATGCAGTTGCACATCAAAGTCTTAGAGTTCTCAAATACTGAGAAATAAACAAAATGAGATAAAAATTGTCGAAAATCAGTCGAGCAATAATTTGCTTACACAAGTCATATTCCAATCGGAAATTTTTCATCACATGCAGAAAAATCAATCTTTCAAAACAACAAAATGGACTGCCTCTCGATCCTTCTTACAAAAAATCAAAAAACGTAAATTAACTCGTGCTCGTGCGAACGTTATGGTTTTATGGACCTAAGTTAATTAGACATACAATTAAAAGTGTAATGTAACGTATAATTATCGTAAACGACTACCTATTTACGTGACATATTACAAAAATGTATCGATTGACTAGCTTTTGATAAAATTATCCTCCTTAGATGTCGCAATGTGAAACAGTGATTATTAAAATATTGCTTGTTACGTTAAAGCTCGACACGACTTCCTTTTGTCTGTTTTTCTTTTTTAGAATCTTAAAACAAATATATTTCAATTATTTAAAAGTAATTTTTAAATTAAACACATTCATCACTGTGGCAAAAATATTTTCTTAAAATACAAAACATATCTTGCCAATATCTTTTGCCTTAATGATTGAGTTTATGTAGAATAATACAAAAATTACTTATTCATAAATTTATCTTAAAAATTTTAATTACAGTTTAGTAAAATGTCATCAGAAATTATAAATTTTTATTGATTAAAATGTGTTAAAATTCAATATTGAAAAAAAGATAGAACGTTTTAAGAATTTATGTGAAAAATAAGAATTTTCAAATTTAATCAAATTGCACATTACCGTCGAAGAATCTCGTATTCTTCATTTAATAAAGATATTTTATACTAGAATAAATCTCATTCTACGACAAAAATATGAAGGATAGTCGCAAACGAGCCTTGACGATCTTTCAAATTATACAATTGTTTACGGGGTGTAAATTGTTTTGTGTGTTTGTGTGTGTTTACATTGATCAACCTATCGATGAGGCGAACACTGCTTCGGAGCCAGCCATCGAAGGGTCTTCGTTTCTTACATAATCGGCTTTTGCCACGCATTTTCTCATGTAGTCTTACATCAATTAATCACCTAATACAGTGTCTTTAGCGCTATTCATATAATCGTTACAATCTTGTTTATTTTTACGCGTAAAACCTTAACGTACTACAAAGTACTTGCGCTATATTCGATACCTCGCTTTCTATAAAGTTCATTATTATTTTTTACCAGGCACGCCTTAATGCGCACCCTCGTTACATCTCTCGTTCTCTCTCCTTTTCTTTCGCATTTACTAGCTTTTTCTCATGCCTCTATCTCGATCTTTTACAAGTATTATTCATTTTTTTAGCTCCCCTTTCATTTTCCATTTTTTTTCTGCAGTCTTCCAATTGTTGCATTCACGCGCACGCAGAACGTACCTTCACAAAAATGTTCGGCTACAGGAACGCGCTACGTCAATTTTTGCTATTCCTGTTTTTCGTACGGAACAATGTCCTCGCGACCTGTTGCCTCGTTAGGTCTTATACATTTTTGCTAGAGTTCTCTCGTTGAAACGCGTGAAAATGTCAGTCTTTTATTGTTTATACGTTAATTAAGAGTAATTAATTTTAGTCTTACAGTTAGTAGGGTTTCAACAGTTCGAAAGGCGCTTCTGACTTTTTTTAACTTTTGTCGAATTTTTCATTTTACTTTTCTTTTTTATTCTAATCCTTCGATCAAGCGCTATCATAAACAGCTCGCGAAACATTCACGAGGAAAATGTATGCTTTTGTATAATCCTAAGCCACAGATTTCGATGTTACTTTCGATCCATCAAATACAAGTTTCTCGCTAAGCAAGTGCACTCACGCATGAACTATTTACTCAAAAATTTGAGAGAATTTCACATGGACGTTTTATTTGGAAAAAAAAATTATAACAATATAGAATTCGTGATGCATTTTGTTGTATTATTAACACTTCATTTATGTGATGCCTTTTATCTTTTATAATTAAGTAAAGCTAAAAGATTCCGGTTTACTAGTTTAATAATATGTCGATTAATGAGTTGTTTGAAACTTTGTTACCTAAACACTCGTAACAAGTAAAACAAATATATATTTATATATATATACAATTTTAAATGTAGATTCACTTTTAGTAAATCTTAGAAATGCACAAAAGATAAAACACAACGAAATTTCCCAGTGCACTCCAAACACGATTTTTCAATTCAAGAGATTACAAATTATGTGTTCTTTATAAACAGTGAATTTTACTTTAAAATTACAATCTATCTCCAACTATCAGGTGTAAAATGACACAAAGATATTAGCGCAATAAATTTTTTAGTAAAGTAAAAGTTAAATTCACATAACCGAGACACCATTAAATGTTCTACTAATTGAAATAGAAAATATCACGTTGAATGCTCTGGAAAACTATCCTATAATAAAAAAAGAAAGCGAAGTCGCGAAATCTGTGCAGAAACTACAAAGCATACATGTACAATGCGATTCTCCGTTATTTCTTTCATTTTTATCAGACGTTTACAACTTACGTTATATATAATATAATCCTGCGACGGAGCTCCAATGAAAAATATACAATTATGAGAATAAACACGCAACGCGCGCTGTGCCGCTAGTGCCGCACTATCTTCTCCCAGCACGCGAATATATATGAATCACAGACCTGCGCTCGCGCGCTTAGCTCGACTCGATCGTCACGCCATTTTCTCGGGGTAAATTATAGATATATATGCGAATATTTATTTTATCGTTATACGATTCTTCGCTGCGTACAACGCAGACCATTTTTTCTTTGTATACCATTTTGTGCGTGACTAAAAGCTTGAAAAATTCACATCACTTTTCATATCAGCTTTTAAAAATCAAGCTAGGATGATGTTATTCTAATTTTTTTCATATCTTTTTTAGGTTTCTAATAACAAGAAGTATTTCATTTTTTTAAATATAGTGACATGTAACGTTCGGTGAGTTCTTAGTTTAAATTTGGGATAGATATATAGACAAAAATAAGTTGTGTTTGTGCGTCGGTTATTAAAAACCTAAAAACTCTATGAAAAGATATCAGTATAAATGTTACTAAATATTGTCTCTTTTCATTTTTTGCGTATAATAGTACACGTACGCAAAAATCAACACTATTTTAAATTTTTCAATGCATTAGTCACGCTTTTTAATATATTAATTTGTTTTTTGCACTAAACAGTACCAGAATCATTGCACTAGTTCCTTACTCCGAGAAATTTGTTGTAAACGACACGATGTACATCAAGTACACACATTGACGAAATAAAATTGACCAAAGCAGTTACAATATATATATAATATGCATATCGGATTTCGTCATCGTCACTAAGGTGATCGAATAAAGCTAGGCGCAGGAACGAGGTCACAAACTGTTCTACATCAGAAATGACGAAAAGATGTATGTATCGTTTACCTTTGAGAGAATCTCGATAGACAGAGCAATGCAAGTAAAACCGTATCTTCATGCTTTCGGAGTGGTTAAAAAAATTAATTAATTCAGTCCATCCGATAAAAAAGGGAAAAAATAATAATAAACGAAAATTACATTATATTAGAGTATGATGCTTGAGAGCATAAAATCAGAAAAATTCCATTTCCCGAAATGGATAACACAAAAACAATATTGCAAGTGTATCGCATGGTTTGCCGTTTTTTTTTTCATTTAAAACATTCGCACATACAGTCGATCACAAAAAAGAATCTTGCGCACTCTAATTCGCAATCACAATTTCTCCTACTTTCCTCACCTGATGCGATCCTTAAAAAGTCTTCTAATAATATGTGTATATATATAATATATTCGTGTATATAATATATTTTATGAATATTATTGATTAAGTAAATACTAAAGGAAAGAATCTATCTTTCTAGTAGCATTTGGCTTGCCAAACTCTGTCAGTTTTATATAAATAGCATTAAACGTTTATTAGCACTTAGGACTCGTGGGATTATTGTCGCTGTTTTTTCTACGATTGAGTTCACATTCTCAGTTGAGATCCAAGTCTTTATGTAAATAGATTAGCACGTCTCATGTTGCTCGGCTATTTGAAAAGCCAATAAACATATTCGTCCATGACAACAATCACCCGAGAGTCCTAGCGATAGATAAGGTCCTTTATTAAAGACATAAGCACTAAAACCTTAGCGAAAAAGCAAGAGTAAACTTTTTCACAAATTTTTATTTCAATCTCAATTATGATCAAGTCATGAAGACATGAGAAAATTTACTCTCGTCCCCTGTTAATGTTTTTTTTTCTTTTTTTTCAAACGGCTCGTAGCTTATATTTTTAATTTTAGACTTATTATAGCCTGTATTCTTTACTTAAATTAAAATAAAACCTTAAAAATTATGAGAATATGATTCTTTTTTGCTTTTTTTTTCTCATCATTTTCGGAATATCAATTAATAAAAAACATCGATATTTTTAAGTGCGCTAAATAACTCGCAGAGCCCATACGCATAGAGAAAATATGTAAGAACAGTACATGCAAATTGGTTAAACGCCCTCCCAGTGACTAAAAAAGTATAAAAATGAGGAATGTTTTTCATTAATTGATATCATTTTCTTATCAATTCTTCGATAGAATCGTCATTTTTGGTCAACTGCGGACCTGCAATTTATATGTAGTTTTTTAAAACTTATACGTTATTCTCTATCGCACACGATCTATATTATACAGTGTTTGTCTCTAATGCCGGACAGTTGAATTTATACGAGAATACATATGCTGCGCTTATTTGCTCCGTCTTTAAATTTTTCATTTTTTTTTTTGTTTCTTCGTTTAATCTTCGTCGTCGAAAAATTATAAAAATAGCGCTAACCTGCTGCGTAAAACTGTGGGTTGACAATACAAATGCAGTGCCACGTATCATTTATATCGAGCAAACTGAGATTTTTAGGCCTCACCAAAGCCACCGATGGCCTGTTCAGTCATACGCAAACACAACGATTCCAAGCGTGAGTTTATTTCCGGCTCCGTCGTCTCTGTTGCGCTGCTCGAGTGCCCGAGGAAGTTGTCTCTTGGTGCACTGTAGGTGCGCTGCAGAGTTCTCTGCAATTGCTACAATTTTCACATGTCACTCTTATGAGCTTATGAAAGATTTTTTGTGTTTGAAAATACTAAGTACGTAAATAAATACCGAAATTAAATAATCTAAGCAAAGTTTGAAAAGTAATAAGAAATATTTTTTATATATCAGAATACAAAAAAAATATAAACATAAAATCTTAAATCTATAAAACGAATAACATAAGATCATCTTTATGAGTCTCCATAAATAACAATGTAAATCATAAATGTTAACGAAACAGTTATTTTATACAACGATTAATATTTCATTTCATATACTAAAGATAATTTCATGAAAAAATTAAACACGTATAAATTTGCATAAACTGTTTTTAAATAAACAGAAAAAAATAAAGTTAAAATAAAATAACAGTAAAACGGTAATGTAACATGATAATATTTGGTCTTGATTCAAGCTATTCCATAAACCTATTGAAATATTTTAGCACATTTTTCGAAGCCTTTCAAAGTTAATTTCTTTCTTTATTTTTTTATTTCCTATATATTTTATTAACGAACCTCTAAGCTTGTTTCCTGTAGACTGGGTCGCTTTTCGGGAACCTGAACCGGCTGGAGATTGCTTTGATTGGATGACTGATTAGAACTCGATTGCAGATATGGAGTTGATATACTGTTTCTATGCGGTGTAACCATGAAGTTGTTTGAAGACTTGGCATTGCCAATGTGACCTAGATTCAAACTGGGTTTTCGGTTGTGTGGCTGGGAATTACTATATCGTCTATTGAAGAATGAATGATTATGCTGCCACCTAAAAAATTGTAACCAATTTAATAATGACTAAAGAAAACTATAAAAACTTATCGATGATTTTTTACTTAAGTTAAGTCATATTTATATAATATAATTACAATTTTGTAATAAACAATATGAATTATTTTTTTTCATTTATTTACTTTACTTCATAATTTAAATTTGAAAATAAAATATATCTTACTTAGGTGTAGGTCTGGGGTTGCCCAAACGACTGCGCCATTGTTGCACTTTTTCTTTCTGGCTAGCTGTAAAGCAATCGTGTTGCAACACCTTTTCAAGGATTGCTATGCATGAACATAAGACTATATCATCTACACTTTCCAAGGCGAGTCTGCTGCATACTAATGTAAACATAAAAAATATAAGAATGATATTCTTTTGATGATCATCAATAATAAGTTATTAAATTTTCTTTACTAACATTTGCCAAGAACTTTGGTCAATTGCATTGGTATATCCTGAGCATCATTCTCTTGGCTAGGCTTCAAAGGTGTCGCTAGTATGGATTTTAGCTCATCCAGAGTGCTAACCAGCAATGGCTTTTGACCAAACGACGAAGACTGGCTTGTCTCTCGTTGTGGCTGCACCAGATCTTTTTCCAGGTTCAGCAGTGTTTGGTAGCGCTGCTGCAATTTGGCAATCGATAGGGCGAGCTTATGTCGCGCACCTTTAGTTACTCCCTGCTCGGCAAGACGATCTTCAGTGAGTTCAAGCATTTCTTCATAAGACAAATTAGTAAAAAGGTAGCTGTATTTATGGAGACGTAGCGTTTTTAACCATGAAGGAACATCTAGAAATATGATAAATTATGAATCACATTATGATACAATTGAAGTATATTTTAATAACAACTGATGAAAAGAGATAATTGTCGATACCAACCTCGCATTCCTGTACTTAAAGGTCGAGCAGAAGCTTCATCTAGACGACCCTCACTACCACTACTAGCACATGAGCTTTGGGGACTGAGAGGACCCAATCCAATCAGAGCAGCTGCTTCAAATAAGAAATAAAGTACATTCAATTCGCGTGATTAATATGTCAAACAAATAATTTGCATGTAAACAAAAACTTACTGGAATGGTCGCCCGAGACACTGAAACTTCGCGCCTTGTGTCTTGTCGACATATTTGAATTGCCACTACGTTCAATAATCTCAGGCTGATGTGATGATGCTACAGGAGGTGTTAAGCTATTGGAACGTCTTTGACGAGTAACTGGGAGTTGAAATTGAAAATTGAATGGGGCTCCACTTTGCGTAGTGTAAGCTTGAGATATCTGATCACTTTGCTTTACATTCTTCTGCCATGCAGCATCCCATCTGAATTAGAAACGTTTTGTTAGTTTTTCAATTGAAAAAAAGTTAGTACATTAATTTAAATAAATCAAAGAAATAAACACATATATAGATAACTTTTGGAATACTTGCCTTATTGGTGTATTAGTATTGGTATATTCTTCAATATTATGAGTTGGTTGTGGGTTACTAATTCTATCTTCAAGCTGTTTAAGCCATTGGGTAAGTGTACGTCTGTCCTGACTAGTAATAGCGGGATGAATGAGAGTGTAGCTAAGTAATTGCTGTGTTTGCTCTGTGTATTGACCAGTAGATACACAATGACTGATCAATTCAGGTATGACCAATAAATAGCATTGTTTACATTCAACATTTCCTGGTCTAAGAAGCGGAAGGTGAGTAAGTAGCTGGTTAATAGCAACTTCTGTTGACTCCGATAACAGTGAGTTAATAAAAGCTGTAATGTATATAATATTGTAATTATTTTCTTGAAATGAGAAATTTGTACTTATGATTAATTTTATCGCACATTTTTTATAAAATCTTGATTCAATTTCAAATTGTTTATTTACATAGACATTTAGAATAATAATAAGATTTGGATTTGGAAAAGAAGATATAATTTCTTTTTATCATTAATAATAATAGATTATTCTTATATTTTATATTAAATTGCACTTTAATTAACCTCTTTGATTGAACATTTATTATTATTATATTAATTATATAGTACAAGTAATTAATATTACTTATATTATAAAACAATTATGTAAAAATCTACAACACTCTAAAAAAAGTAAAAAAATTTATAAAAAGAAAAAAAGAATAAATTCTATATTGATTGACTTTGAATTTCATAAATTAAGGTATAATTTAAATACAAATTTTAAGACATCTATAGCTCACCGGGATTATTAGCATTCAGCTCTTGCGAGTCCAGCTCTGAGACTGAGTGCAGAGAGTGTTGAACAGCCTGCGCGAGAAAACGAGCTTGAACCGCTGGAATTCGTCTAAGTAAGGCATACAGTACAACTGTCTGCTCGCACTCATTCCACTGAGAAAAGACTCTTGTCAGTTCGCCCACCTGTTCACAAAATAGAGCTCCCGGAGACCACTTCATCTTGCACAACCAAGCTGTAACAACAATAATTTATAAATCTTTACATAATTATTATTTTTATAAATTACTATCTATTATAGTTTATACAATATTATTTATTTTCACCATTAATTAATAATTTTTTTTTAACTGTAGTTAACAAGTGCAAATGAAAAAAGTAATATAAAATATCTATGTACAAATTTTAAAAATTTTGTTAATTAATACATTAAATTAAAATTATATTAAAATAAATAAATATTGATAAATATTTATATTAGTACATGAAATCTGTTACTACCCCATAGTAAACAAATACTACCCCATAGTACACTATAAATTAACACAGATTTCATCTATAAATATAAAAAAGAAATAATAATTTATTGCTTAAGATTGATTAAATATAATGTTTAATCATCGGTATTCCATCATCTACAGTAATTATTAATAAGGTAACTTACATCACCTCAATGAAAATCCTATATGAAAAGAACACTAGTAATAGACACTAATTAGGATGTATTATCACTAGCAGTACTTAATAACACAAATAAAGATCTAATTATCATACAATGATGACATAAGATACCAATTAAAATCAATGTAACCAATGCAAGAGGCAACGACTTTATTTATAGATACATAAATATGTAATTCAAAATAATTATTTGCATTTAAAAAATCAGCATATGTATCACACTGTATTCATTTGAATAATGGACTGAAATTTTGGAGCACTCTCAAAATAGCCTATACTAAAGGATCTGCAGTCAAACTGTTTAGGTAGAGATAAAAATATATTTTTCTCCTGAATTGTTGCTATAAATACCCTATGATGTATTTGTGAATCAAAATAAGTACAAAATGACTTTTTATAACGGTTGCTTGGAACATCTAGAGACTTTGACAAAACAAGTTTTCAAAGCAGCTTGAGGGATTCCTGAAATTTTTGCAAAATGATTCAATTTGACAGAAGTAATTTATGACTGGTGTATAGACAGACACAGTCTTGCCTGGACCCATGTTTATTCATGAGAGAATTAAACTCTCATTCTCTCTGTATCGAATGACTCGGTGCTAAAAGGAGTGGACAATTGTGTAACAGGGGCAGTGAGAGAAAGAGCCTATATCAAAACAAGCCCGCCCATCTCGAAAACCAGGCACAGCGCGACGTGCGAATACACGCTTACACACTCATAAAGCATTCCTGGACCTACCTCAAAATGCTAGACGCTCTCTCTATCTTTCTCTTCTATCCACGGGTCCGCACCGCAAGCCTTTTACAGAGCGCATGAGAGGAGGAACGGGTTCTCGCCGATTCCATCTCTATCGGAAGCCATAACGAGCGAGAAGGGAGAGCAGAAAGAAATAGTGCGTATGTATGTGTATATATATATATATATATATATCCTCTGTATTCACCTATGTATACACCTGCACACGCGGTATAGAAACACACGGCTACGATACTACGCGCGCACGCGAATGAAGACACGCCTTCGACGTATACCTGCGCTGCGGCGCGCGAGGAGAGTAGACTAGGAGGAAAAAAAAACAGGCTGCGAGCCTCGAAATATATAGTATATATAATGTCGAAGGCGCGTGCACTACTCTCTATATGCAGAAGAGCCGCTGTCGTCGTGTTTTCGAGCGCGCGCTCGCGGTGTTTTCTTATCGGTGTCTTTCTCTCTTCTTCGCCTATGCGGATATAAATATATATGCAAGCATGTATAGAATATACAGTCCGCTGTTGCTTTCTTTCTCCCTCTCTTTCTTGCTCCGTTCGCGAATCGCAGATTGCGTACATGCATGGGTAAATATATAGATATACATATATACCTATATATGTTGGAGCAGTAGAATGTTTTTTAGCGAACCGCATAGGTACATGTGTGTATATATATATATATTTGTGTGCGGCGGGAAAGCGTGACTGTCGCGTGACGTTGTGTATGACGTCGGCGTAACGATTAGATCGGAAAAGGCGGGAAAATTCGAATGGAAATTGTAAGGTAGCTCTAAATGATATATTTTTAGGATATTTTGTGATGATATCATACTGTTTATGTATTGATAAACTCTTATTTTTTAATGATAAGAAACTTATAATCAAGTTTTATATTAGTACTTCAAATTATTTAACACTGGACAAAATGTTTGGAAAATATTATTAATAATTATACATAATTCTTCCCAATTCAATGAATATTTCATTTCACACGTCAATACCGACAATAAACAGTTGTAAATTTTAAAGCTAATTTTAATTTATTTTATTTTATTTTTATGCTATGATGCTGTCATATTCAATAATTTTAATTCTTGATATCGTTAGCGTATCTTAAATGACTATAATTGAGCTTAAAATTAAACTTAAAATTATACGTAAAATAATAATATTTATGCTTAAGAAATAAGGAATTTTACCCGTAAAAAATGTTGGCGTCTTGGGCATTTTAATAAAATAGTCAGCAAATGGATTTTTGGTCGTCATGGTTTCGTTCATTGGTGTTCGTGTTTTCTGTTCCTGTATCGCCGCAAAAGATAAATTATCAGTGTTATTTGTGAGAGTATGAGTATATATTTTGTAATTGAATATTTTTAGTAGAGACTTTTTACGAGTATTATATGTGGAGAAATTATTTTACATATTTGGAAGCAAAATTAGTTGAAAATAGATTGTAATTTATTATAAAATATGTCCTGTGATTCGTAAAAAGTAACTATATAAACATTCAAATCTGCTGTTTATAACTTAAAGTAGATTGGAGAAAACATGTAGTCGAGAGTCGTTGGTAATGAAATATGGAAAACGAATGTTTTTTTGGAAATTGTAAGTATATATTATATGAATGTTAATGAGTTAGAAATCTGTATTGTCGTCTATATGTTTTCTATTCAGTGAGTAAACGAAAAAAATATCATAAACTTATCAAAATTGAAAAATAAAAACGGTCTAAAAATTTTGGAGTTTGGTTTACACAAATGAGCTCCAAAATGTAATATTTTATGACAATTTAATGAAACATTCTGTAAAAAAATCATAAATAAATCATTTGCATATTAATCTACCCCGTCTAGAGCAAGTCCAGTTTTACATTAATTACCGATCATTTAGTTTTTATCCGAAATGGAAAAAGTGATTAAAACTCTCGAACTCTACGAACTAATCTAAACTTATGATATACATTCTATAATCCATAAGTTAATTACGAATTCATCGAAATATAAAATTAACGACATTTCAGTCGGCGATCAAGCGACTATTGCAAAATCCACCTGTCAGTAGTAACAGCCGATCGCGACCGGTCACCTCCTCACTCATTCTCCCTGTGTCTTTCTTTCTCTCTCGCGCGCATCTTCGCAACCTCGCGCCGCAGTGCCGAAGGACACCACCTCTACATTCTCTGCCTGTATAGCGCAACCTCGTCCTGCGACGCGGCAGCGGCGGGCGGCGGTGGTGTCCGCGCCCGCAAAACAAAGAGCCGCCTGCCTCCTCCACCACCACCATCACCATATCATGGTATATTGTGAACGGGGCCTTGACGCGTTGCGTGCGCGCGCATTCGTCTCTCTCTCTCTCTCTTTCTCGCACGCGAACAGACATCCTATATAGAGGTACACCTATACTCTGTACGCGAGCGCGCGCTTGCGTTTCTTGACCAGCGCAACGGGCCGCGCACCCGGCAGGGTCAAGTTTGTTTACGGAAAATCGTGCCCGGCGCGCGCAACTCGCACCGCGTCGCTCCTCGGGGGTAGGATAAGGGGTATATAGCTGTCGTTCCCCGCACTCGTTCCCTCGCTGCTCTGCTGCTCCCCTTCGATCGACGACCCCTCGCCGAAAAAAAAAGCGCGCGAGGGGGGAGAGAGCACGACGAGAGAGCTTGCATTGGTCTGTCTGTGTGCGTGCGAGCGCTCGGCGGTGTAGATATATATCGACTCTCTCGAGGACGTTTACCCCGAGCCGCCGCCGCCGCAGCCGCCGGGGGGAGACGCCGAGAGAGAAAGAGAATGAGGGACGCGCAAGAGAGCGGGAGACGACGCACTTTGTTTACATGGTGCCGCGGATGACGATGATGCCGTATACGAGTCGCAAGCCGAGAGCGGGAAAACAACCGAAGGATGATGACGATGATGATTATTACAATTATGCGAGAGATGGAAATTAAGATAAAAGGGCTTTCGTTCGAAATTCATACAAACGAGGAGCACGTAAATTGTTGAGAAAATTCCGAGGATTGATATGGTTTATAAACGTTAATCGATATTATTGACACACACATAAACAAGGGCGAGCGGTCGTGTATTATTGTATACGGCTTGCAGAGTAAACGGAGCAGAAAAACGCTGTACTACTGTTGGCGCGCTCCGAAATAAACAAAACAAACGCCCGCTCGCTCGAATTCGAAATACCTCTATATACACAAGCTCTCCTGTATGGCTCACACTAACCGTTTCTATATATTATACTCACCGATGCGGGAACGTATAACGGACGTGGCCTGCGCACAACAACAATAACAACATCCGCAACAATGTTATAACAAGGACGAAGATAGAAAAAAAAAATAATCCATGCTCTCCTACCTGCACAGCTTATCCGTGCGCCGGGAACCCCAAACAACACGCCGCCGTAGCAGTCACGACCTCCTCCTTCTCACTATCTCCTATGAAACGTTTTTTCCTTAGCACAATAACAACGCAGTTAAAAGAGAAGAGTGATTGTGTATATAGTCCGGAGATCGGAACGATGAGAAAAGCACAAGAGAACAAGAACACGGAGAAAAGACGAAAAACGCGTGCCGCGCTGCACGGTGCACGCACTCGCTCTATCTCCGGCTGCTGCTGCTGGCGTCGTCGGGCGAGACGCGCGCTCGCGCGGTGATAAGGGGGGCGGAGGAGGCAGGCCGGTGGTAGTATGTATGGATATGTATGTATGTATGTGTGTTGCTAGTGGTGGGGGCCCCGCGAGTATAGCGCGCTGCTCGAAAGGGCAATGAAACCATCGCCGCGCAAGCTAGCGCTGTCCTTGTCTCTCTCTCTCTCTCTTTCTCTCGCGAGTGAGCGAGTATATATAAGAGTGAGAGAACGTTGCTTCTCCGCGTTTTCGGAGAGACGACGACGACGACTACGACTTTTTCCGTGTATATAGGTGCATCTCGCGTAAAGAAGGAGAAAGAAGAAGGGAGAAAAAGAATATACATGTATGTGTATCTGGATATATATGTTGCGTCGTAGGTGACAAAGGGGCCGGCGGTGGATGCGTGGTTTTTCTCTCCTTTTTTGTAGGTGTGGGTGGAAAGGTGTGCGACGACGAGCGAGGAAGGGGGAGATGAATGAACTGTGTGTGGGTGCAGAGAGAGAGAGAGAGAGAGAGAGGGAGAGAGAGCGAGCAAGAAATATAAACACGTACAATATGCACCGGCGCGTTCGTCGGTGTGTTTATGTTAATCTTCGCGAGGGGCAAATCGAGCTCCGTTGAGAAAAAAATTCGGAGTCTTCGAAACGAAAGGTGTTCAGTTTTGTTGAGATAAACGAAGGCGAGAGCTAATTATATGCTGAAATACAGGAGAATTCGTTGACCGCACAGCAAAGAGCGATTATGTATACATATAGAGATCCTGTCTATAGGTATTATAAGCCGCGGGAAAACTGGTGTTATTGTCCTTTAAAAGCCGGTCGAAGAGAGGGGGGAGGGGGGAGAGGACAGAGTAGAATGAGAGAAAGAGAGATAAGCACAGAGCGCGACCCTCTTCGGCATTCCAGAGAGGCCGACCTCTCGACTCCGAATCTCCATTATATTCTCATCCAAATTTATTCCATACGCGTAATACCTATACATATATATATATATATATATATCCGAAACGGAGAGGAGCCAGACGGATAGCCGCTGTGTCGAACATCGCTCTCTCTCTCTTTCTTTCTCCCTCTCGCGCGCGGCCATTGCGCGCTGTACACAACAAACGTCGTCGTCTCCCTCTCTCTTATACGCGCGAGTCACGCGTGCGTGCAGCGGGACGAAAATAGACTTCCTGCGTGCGAGAGTGCGAGGCATATATACACGCAAGGGAAAGAACGAGAGAAAGGGATTCGCATATATGTATGTATTAGCTATATAGACACAGAGAGTTCGCTGCTTCGGGTGCTGGCGCGAAAGCAGAAGAAGAGGGCAATGTTGTGATAATGCTTACGGATTGCGGCGAGCTGTGGCTCACTCCTCTATCTTTTGCAAGTATAGGATTTGCGCGCGGTGCAGAAGACTAAAGCTGCGACCGCAGCATCCTCCTCTTGTGTGACCACTTTTCTTGCTCTTTAGCGCACTCCCTCGGTTTCGATTGCAGCAGGATACTTACGACGTCGACGACGGAGACACAAGTGTGTGCTCTAGGTTCGACTGTTGTTCGCGCACGCGGCGTGTGTGAGACTGCGCCGCACTGTACAAGACGAGAGTAGTGTATACGTGACCGATGGAGCGAGACAGACGTATATATACACACGAGAGCGCGACGACTTTTTTCTCTCTCTCTTTCTCTTCTGGTGTTTAGATGCGAGTATATATATGTGTGGCTAGTATCCTGGGCCCAGCTGTGCGTGTGTGTGTAACATGTGTGCGAGAGAGAATATATGGGGGAGGGTATGATTGCAACGAGAGGGGGAGATTGTGACCAAGAAGTGTGACGAGTATTATGACAATCGCGCAAAGTTCCGGGGTATTAAAGTACAATATACCAAATGAAATTTTTTGAAGTACATACTTAGATTGATTATGGTCATGTCTAATAAACTAATATAATATATATATATATAGATAAAGCTAGCATGCAATTGTTAATATCTCATTACACATTTAAATGAGTTCTCTAGGAAATTTTCCTGTTGCTCTTAGTTTATATTATAAAAAGCTATATAAGCAATAAGTAGCATAAGAAAACGATTGAAAATGTCTAAATAATTCTTTCATTTTCAATCGCTCTTTTATTTAAAGTGAGGATTTTTAGTATAGAATATTTGCTTATTTTGTGTATCACATAAAAAATTGTTTAATCCTCAAGTTAACAACACATGCTGTCTCTTCCTTATTTATAATATACATGTATAATATAGATTTTAACAGATGAGGCTTTTGTATTATTCATTACAAGTTACAACTAAATTACTTACTAAGAAGAAATAATTGAATTCAATCAACAATTTAATTTAAAAAACAGATAACAATATTTTATTTTACAAAATATATACAAAGAGTAAATATCTACATTCCTTATCTATTAGAACGAGACTTTTGACGAGGAAGTTGTTAAAATTCTGTCAACTAATACAATTCTTTTTTCAAGCAGTTGCATTTGCTTTGTAGATAATCCTTTCTTTCCATTTTGTTGCTCTTTCTTTATATTTTTTAGAAGAAAGTAATTTATGAAAAGCCTTAATCCTTCTCTAAATTGATGTAGTTGTGATGCTGTTGCTATTCTTTCAAATGTTGAAAGACATATTTCTGTACTTTCGTGCAATAAAATATCAAGCATAATTTTCTTGAATAATTTCATTGTCACAGCATCTAATTCTCCAAGTTGAATGACCTTAAATGTAAGTTAAATATATAATATATATTAAAAAATTAAATGTGAATTCAAATGTTAATTGATAAACTATCTCATTACCTTTAAAATTGATAGTGGTATAGCCTTTTTAAGAAATAGATATGATAGAAGTTTAGCCATATTTATTATTTGCTTACTGCTATAGTCATTCAACATTTTAAATTTGTCCCACAATGTATATTGGATAGTCATCTAAAAAAATTTTAAAATTACGATTGGTTTAAGATACTATACTGCATCTATGTTAATGTATTATGAGTGTTTATACTTACAACATATTTTCTATCAAATTCACAAAATTTTTGAATTACAGCTGCATAATATGGATTAAAACTTTTTTCTTGCAAACAACAATTCAAAATGACATATATGATTTCTCTTTCTTGTCGATCTTTTAACCCTAAATGATGTAATTTTTCAAATGCATCTAAATAATCCTCAGCTGTCATTAAAATGCAAAAAATATTTTTTCTTGTGTCTGTATTCATTCTTTGAGCTTTTGCTAACTCAAGAATCTTTTTACTATAAACCGGCTTATTTTCCGAAGCTTTCGTAGGTTTATCATCATCAGCTATCATTTTGCCTGACCAAGCTGAGCCAACTATCCACCACTTACCTCTTTCATCAGCTGAAATAAAAATGAAATAGTAAAATATGAGGATCATACAATTTTTAACCTTTTTACTGCCACAGAAACAATTTTTGGATCCAAAAAGTTAATCAAATTAAAAGAAAATATTATTATATTTACCATTTAATAAATCTTCAAGAGATAGACTTAATTGTGTAACGGTATTTCCTTTTCTAATCAACGTTTTTATAATCTTTTTTAAATGTTCAACGTAACTTTGATCATATTGTGGAATTTTATTCATATTGTTATTTTTAATTGCTAATAAGACATCCAACATAAATTGAATCCTTGAACTAAAAAATATCATGAGCAGTAAAATAAACTAGGTATTTTATATTTCACTATTTTAGGTGAAACAGAATTTTAGATGAATAAGATCTTACTTTGAAGATTTTACTGTTGTTGCTTTTTGCTGCAACTTCAAAATTAATTCTTTTAGAGCAAGAGGATCATCTTTTCTTAATCTATATCCAGCAGCTTTTAATATCAGTAAAATTACTTCAATTTCTTTTTCATTAAATTTTTCTGTTAATTTATTCAAAATTTCATATACAAGCTGTGATCCAAATACCTATAAGAAAAGTATGTGATAATTTTGTTAGCATTAAATGGTGTATCAATAATGATCAATTATAATTACGAAGTACCTTGAAATTATACAAGTGACAGATCATTAGAACTAAATTATCAAGTTCTTTATTTTCTACATCTTGTGACTTTTGAATCATTTCATTAAATTTTTTTATAAGTACCATAATAAAATGAGCTCCTATTTGTGTATCAATATTAGCATGAAGTATTGCAATACACATCATGTGTTCAGTAACAAGTCTTTCAGCAGTTAATACTGGAGCAATAATAGACTCTATCATTAGTTTAGAAAGCATTTGATTCATATCATTTCTACTATTTGACATATATAATTCATCCAACTAAAAAGAAAATATTCAAAAAAATAAACACTGAACAAAACTAAAATAAATCATTTTATGTATTTTTTTAGATAAAATATTTACCTGAGAAATAATGGCATGCATATTGCTTTCTGCTAACCTATTTAAAAGACCTTTCATTTGTCTTCGAAGAAGTAACTGTTTTTCACTTTTTTCAGCATTATTTTCAAGTTCTTTCAATCTTTGGGCAGGAGGAATATATTTTTGTTTGTTTTCAGTTATTACATTGCCATCTTTGTCTCTTTTTCTACCATAAATATCTTCCCACATATCATCTTCTTTTTCATCTTCATTTAAATTGGGATCTTCTTCATCTGAATTAAAACTATTTTCTTCACCTGAACTAAAACAACATGAATTTTCTTCATTTTCCAAAAACTCGTCTTCTTCAGAAGCATCACTAACGGTAACTTTTGCTTTCTTAGTTGGTATAATAACCTTTTTTCCTTTAGAAATGATTGACTTTTCAGTCTTTCCAATCCTTTTTCTTTTTGTTTTAGATGTCATGACAACATTTTCGTTACTGCTATCATTACCATCACCATTATCATCATTATCTTCTTCCATATGTGATTTATTAGTTTTTAATGGTTTAGATTTTTTTGACCCTTTACTTTTTTTACTCTTCTTCAAATTTTCATCACTACTATAATCACAAATATCTTCGCTGTCTGAAATATTACCGAGCGATTCATCTTCAACTTCTGAAAATGAGTCTTCTGTTGATTTTTTTTGTTTTGAGATTTTTAATTTTTTCTCATCATTTTTCTTCTTAACGATAGGTTTTCTTTTTGAATTTGAATTATAGTCAGAGATATCAGATTCATCATCTGATTTGATCACTAATCTCTTCTCACTTTCTGCAGCAAGCTTCCTAGTTTCATCATCACATATATCCAAAAGATCTAAAATTTGGTTAAGGAATGAATACATATAAATTTATAAACATTTAAGTACATTGAATATTTTCGTTTCTGCGAAATACAAAAAATAAATTTTTCGATTTAGAAGTTACAAATTTATATAAAAACGTATTGAAAAGGATACAGTCCAGTCCATCTTCCATAAAAGATTTAGGAAAACTTTTAGTTGATCTTTTATTTAATTTTAACTTCTTCTCTAAACTTTTAATAACTTTATCTTCCATGAGATTATCTTTTTTTAGATTGGCTTTTCGCTTTTTAGCGAAAAATTTTGTTCCTTTACCCATCTTTAAATATGTTTTGAATTTTGTTTCAAATATTGAATTTTTAATTAGTTAAGGGAAATATATTTTATTTATATTCTTCATGCTATATCCAGTCAACAGCATCCACGCTTGATCTTGAACTGAGATTTTTAAGGTTAATGTATACAGTGTGTTCAACACGTGACGAGTCGTCACTGACAACATTCAAGGGATCAATCATTCCGCACTCCACAACAGGACGAAATGTAACATGAGAATATACCCTAACGTTACCGATTTATTTACGTTCAGTTTTTTATTTTAAATTTAATTTTCTTAAATAAAATTTTAAATTAAAATAAACAGAATGTATAAATTAATAGTCTATTATTTATATTAAAAAAATCGATTTAATTTTTATTAATTTCATATATAAATAATCTTATTCTTAAATCTTAAAACATTAACAGTCAACATATAAAGTATACTCAAAGTTATGAATATTAACATAACTGTTTTAACTTTTCTTATTAAATAATAGTAATTATGAATACTTTTACATATGATAAGTATTTCTACACAGAATATTTGGGTCTATCAACCTTATAAATAAATATGTATAAGTTAATAACTTAAATATAAATACACACTTCAAAAGTATAAAAGATAAATATTTTTGTGAAAATTATTATTATTTTTGTCGGACTGCAGTTCTGACACTTAATTTTATACCAGCTATTTCATGACTGGATGGGCATGCTAAAGCTTTAGCTACTTCTTCATTTTTCTCAAAATTAATAAAAGCATATGTTTCATTAAGTGGTCGATAAATAGAAATAACATTCCCAAATCTATAAAAAAAATAGATATAGTAAAAAAAAATCAAATGTACGTGTGAAAGATAACTTACTTTTTGAAATTTTTCTTCAACATGGCATCCGTAACACTATTATTTAAACTACCAATCCAAATAGCTTTCTCTGTGAATTGCTTATTAGCCATTTTGTTGTTTAATGTTACTTTCTTATCAACATTATTTTTGTTTGAGACATTTTTTCCTACTGATGGTGATGATATCAAACTAAAATTATAAGAAAATTTGATAATAAATGATAACGAAAAAAAAAAATAAATATACCTTGGAATTGAAGGCTTAGCTACTATATGAGTTAATTTTGTTTTTCCAAGATCATAATGCAATATTCTATTTGCTATTTCAATATTAGTTGGTTTTTCATCTTCATCTGATGAATAAACTAATTCATTGTAATTATCATCAATAATGTCAAAATTATTTGATAAACTATTATTATTGACTGAAGTCTTGTTTTTGTTAGTTAAATAATCTATTGCATCCTACAAATATTAATGTTATTGAATATCAATAAGTATTTTATTGAATATAAAAAATGTCTATTTAATAATAATTACCAATGTTGAAGGACACATCTCTAATGCTAAAAGTGCATCTTTTTCTTTAAATCCCATACTTACAATACGTGTAACTTTAACACGTAACAATTCTCTTTGTACATAATGATTTTCAGGATTAATATAAATAGCTTCTTTTAAATAATCTTCTGCCAACTGATAATTCTGTAAAATACAAGTGTTATAATATTTTATCTTGACATTATTATTATTTATTATGTACTGTTAAATTACCTCTAATGCAAATTCTGCTTGTCCAGCCCTCAAATTTGCTATAAATAAATGGCCAATATTTGTACTTGTATGTATTACATATCGAGCATCTTCCAAAGCCCTATTATGAAAATTAAACAAGTTTTAATTTATAAATATGAAATTAATGGGATATTAATAAAAAAGTAAAAGAAATATTTACAAAGGATATTTGCATATTCGTAAGTAGCAATAGCAACGATTTAAATAATGGCGATGGTCAGTAGGATTAAAGTGCATAGCCTCAATTAAGTATTGTAAAGCACCTATTAATTTATTCTCTAGAACCATGTCTATTGCTCTTTCTGCAAACTTATCACTATAAATTATATCTTCTTTTTCTGAAATATGCAAACCTTTTTTTTGATGAGAAGGCTCACGTTTTCTCTGCAAATAATGTTTTATTATCTATAGAATATCAATTATAAAATGTATAATAACAATTATTATAAAGTATAATTATTTTTATTACAGTATGTAACATAAAGTCCTCTGTATTTGGTTTAACAAAATCTCCTGTCTTGTCAATATTTTTTACATTTTCAACAGTTTTAGTTGTCTTGTTTTTACTTTTCCCTTTACGTTTAATTACTTCAGTAAAAAAAGTTGGGATATTCTCTGAATCAGTCAAAAAATCTATATTGTCATCACTTGTACTCAAATCTGTTGCTTTGCTATCATCAATATCAGATTCTTCAGTTGATTCGTGAACTTTAAGATTTTTCTTGTTTTTTCCATTAGCAGACTTTTTATCTTGATTTTTGGTCGGTTTATTTTCTAATTTAATATTATGATTTTTAGAATTCACAGTTGTTTTCAATGGAGTTTTGTTGCAAGATTCTGAGACTTCCTTTGAACTAGAATTTGATGTATCCCTTTTGCAGTTTTCTAATCTCTTTTCTTTTTGTTTTTGCTTTTTCATTTTCTTCTTTGAAGATCCTGTATCTAATTTAACAATATTTATATTACTAGTGTCATTTATTTTATTATTATCAGAAGAATTTTTATTTTTATGAACTATATTAGCTTTAACAGGAATATTATTTAAAGTTGGCTGAGGTATTTGATCAATAGGTTTTTTGAATTCTGTAATATTAGATTTATCATTAGAATGATGTTTTTCAGTATTATTCTTTGGAGATTTTAAACTATTATCTTTGGAATCATTTTCTATAACTTTTTTATTAATAGGGATAGCCTTTTCTTTTTTATCAACTATATTATTACTTATATTTTGTTTTTGATTTTCTTTTAAGTTTACATTACTTTTTTGGTCTTTTGCAAGACAACTTTTAATATTTTGTGTTGAATTTGAATTTTTATCACTGACTGTTTTCTGTGATTTTGGTTCCACTTTTTTAGGTAATGTTTTAGAAACTTCTTTTACATGGTTTTGTTTAATGTTTGATTGCTGGCATTGACAAAAGTTTTGAACAGTGACAGATTTCTTTGGGTTGTTTGTATTTAATGGTATATTTTTGTGTATGTTTTGGTTTGACTTTTTAACTCGATTTTTGTTCAAATACTCATTTATATAATGCTTATATTTTTTCATAGGTACTTGACCAAATATTCGATTGTAAACTAATACATCATCCCAAATCTTTTCAATATTTTTAACACTTTTTTTAGACAATTCTGAATAACTTTTTCGATACTTTTCTATCTCTGTGGAACTACTTATTAGAGTCAAATAATCATTTTTAATTCTATCAAAAATTGATATAAATACATCCTTTTCATCACTATTGTAAGTATCTGTAGAAGATTCATCGGTTGATGTCTCATCATATTCATCTGACTCACTACTACTATCAGAATCTGAATGCATACATTCGAAGGAGCTGAAAAAACTTTCAGCGACACCTTTATTATTCATGATGCCTTAACTTTGCAAGTTTGTTATTACAACAAAAACAAAAAATTATGCAATATTCCCTTTTCTGAAAATAAACACGATATCTACCTTTATTAAAAATTAAGAATTTTATATAAGTTCAATTTATTTATAATTTTACTACCTTTTTATCCACGAAATTATTTAATATAATTTCAGATTTTAATAATAATCATAGCAAAACTTAAATGTTCACATTAAACTTTTATCTATTATGAAATCTAATTTTTTGAAAATTATAAAATGATCTCTGTAGCATTAAAAATATGTCGAAATGTTTAAGTTTTTATTTCAAGGAATCGATAACTACTAAAGAAAAACAGAAAAACATCGTTCTACCGCTACAAACAATAGATCTACGAAAGAGCCAATAACTTTCTTTGTTTGACGCTTAAAAAATAGTACAAGTAAATTACCTCTCGATAGACAGTCCACCTAAAAATTATTTGCGAATCGATTTAAACTGTCGATACCGTATGTGGCACGATAGATGACTAAATTATTTAAGTTCAGCAATATAACTGACCATTTCATTCAAATGACAGTTAATGAACCGCTTTTTTGACCTTTAACTGGTGCGCCGGTTCCTACTTTCAGTTTCGAAGAAAACGATAAGTTTTTGTTTACTTTCATATCCGAATTTATTCGTATTCGCGCGTCCAGCTGTAGCGCCATCTACATATTGTGGACAAAAGAGGAGTAGGACAAAATCTATATATATATATATATATATATATATATATATATATCCATACAGCGTTATCCTATTGGTGTCCTGTTCTGTCGCTCTGTTGCAAAGATGTCATTTTTTTCTCAAAAGCATTCTTCTGTTTTGCCGTTTGCGCCCGTATCAATGTGTATATCACACTCATAATCATAACTCACACTACGTACTACTATACTAGTAGTATGATACTAAAAGTGACAGAATTTGTACGGCAGACGACAAACCGTGGACAGTGTTTCAGGCGTCGATAACCAACAAAGTTCGATTGTAAATAAATACACATTGTACTTTACAAGTGAATGAAGGGTTTTTAAGTAAAACAGTAGACAAAGAGAGACGCCGGAACTAGTAGTGTTATTACTTCGCATTCAAGTTTAAGAAGTGCAAGGTGAGATACCAAAATAAGTAATTTTAAAAGATAACTACAGAGAACAAGTTTGTACTTTAGTAAATGTAAGCCTTTAATTATTTGGGCTATCTAATGATTACTACGAAATAACAAATGCCTATGTTTTTTTGAGATTGATAATAATACGCTCATTTGCTATTTACAGTGTTGGCGCGAAATTGACGCAATATAAATTTACTCATACTGTTTAATTTAAAAATTTTTTCATTGTTTCAATTTATCTAGATTGAATAAATAAATCATTTGATTGTTTTTCACGTAATTAATAAAAAATATATAGTTATTTGGAGAGAGTATACACACTGTGCTGTGGTATGTTCCGGTTGTACAACGAGCAGCTAACCGGTCATCTTTGATCGTCAAAAACACGAGATTTCTATTACGTTTACGTGCTAAGTGCAACTGCATCTCTGTCACGACTACATTTGACAATACTGAACGTACCACTATGTACACGTTATAATGAACGTTTAAACTTATTGTACTTGAGATTTATTATTTTAAGAAGATTCTAAATTATTGTAATATTAATAATTATTTTAAAATTTTAAATAAGCAAAAATATAAGATTTTAATTTTTACTTTCCAGTATAATTTACGTGATTTTTCAAAGAAATAAAAATAATCTATGAAATTACATTTTTTTATTTATATAGTATTATTTATTTATGAATTTCTTTTTTAGGCTGCAAAATGGAGAAAATGATAATTGAAGATAATGAAATTGATAGGAGTGATATGCCCATTCCAGAAGAGAGTCTAATAAGCTTAGAAAAATTAGATAGAGCATCTCCTGATTTATGGCCAGAGCAAAGTATATCAAAATTTGTTGCTCAAAATTCACCACAGACTGAAATTCCTGTTTGGACAACAAATTTAACAAATGATGATATGAATCAGTTGTATCAATTACGTCAATTATCTATGAATGAATTAATAACAGAAGTAAAAAAACTTCACGATACAGCTTATCAACTTGGCTTAGAGGAAGCAAAAGAAATGACACGAGGAAAGTACTTGAATATTTTTAAACAAAAATAACAATTAAAAACCACAGATACATAATTTTTACACGTACAAGGTGTCATATTTCAATTTGAAATAACAAAACCCAAGTTTGGAATGTATCTGCATAATGATTGTGTATGTATATGTATATATATAAAGTATAGAATATGTTAAGTAGATTTAGAAAATCTAATGTAAATCTCTATAAGCAAAATAATTATATTTAACTTAATAAATTGAATATTGTTAAAAATAAATAAAAAAGTTGTTACTTAATATTTAATAATATCAATATATTAGTAAAAATATTGCGTAAATTTTTGTAAACAATTAATAAGAAAAAAAATTATAAGCGATGAAAAGCCTTATATAAAAACAAAATTTGCTCATCTGTTGAAAATTATATGATCATTTCTCTGTCATTTAAAATGATCATTGTATATTAAATAAAGAAATTCATTAGTACTTATGTAAATCAGCTTTGAATGCTATGGTTTTATAAATTTCAGTTTGACAAGATGTTTCAAGTAAATGTTATATTACAAATGTAGTGGCAATTATATTATTTACAACTAAATAAAAAAAAAAATTGTCAGACGCTTGAAAGCTGTCCGTCGCATTGAGCCATCGAATACCGCACATGGCCTCTGATCCTAGTCACGATTTGCCGATAAAGCAAACGCCTATACTATCAGCTTTTGAAATGTCTCACAAGGTAAAAGAGTAAACTAATTACAGCTTAATTGTACTTCTGCCTGCATTATACTTTAAGCGAATCAATTATGTCATCACGCAGGACGAATATTGACGATGATGAATTTTATTGGAGCAATTATGCAACTCTAATAGATACCTCTAATTATAAGTTTATTTGTTGATATTCACTGAATATTATTTTTTTACATTTAGCGATAATTTAAAACGGTAAATAACAAGAGTAACATGGACTCTATATTTCTTCTGCTATATTTTAGATTATTACTATATATAATAATTCATGTTATTCTTGTTTTTTATTCTTGTTTTGCACATCAGAGGGTCTAAATTTGGCATTTCAAACAAAATTTTCAGTAATATCATCTCTGGTAATATACTTATATTAAAACCCTTCTATAGGATGTAGCCCATTTTCATGTTAAACTATAGGTGCGTCTCAAACAAATGACGATCTTTGAAAGCAAGACCATGTGGCTCCGAGGCATAACCAGTAAGTTCACTTTTTCGAAAATCGGGAAAGTTTCAGATTTTGTATCTTCAAATAGGTCTATTTTATTTAAATGCATTTTTTCTTATGAAATCCATTTTTTGACTGAAACTCCTATACAAAATAATAAATATATGTTAAATCGTGGGTGCTGACCTAGAGGAAGACAAATGTAACAATTTTCCTTATGTCTTACGGTGGTATAGTTAATTACAGTATATTCAGAGTAAATTGTACGTATATGCATAGACGTAAATAATATACATTTATTTCCCTTTCACGTATCAAAAAACGGACAGTTTTTATTAATGATGCCTATCTTAAAAAATCCTATCTTTAAAAAATGATGGATTTGTCGTGAAATCATTTTATTCGTGATTTGATTGGTTGGAGCATATGGGTTGCTTGGTTACAAAAACAAAAGTGAAGCGCGAAACGCGCTTAGAGATGACTATTTAGTTCTTTAAAAATCGAATTATAATTGTCATCAAAAAATTATGCTATCAAATCAAATTTATACCAATTTTTTTACATTTAGAAAGGCCTTCAAACGAATCTTTTTATTCCTTTCGAGATGTAAGAGAAAAATTATCAAGGGAATAAGTTATATAATATATAGAAACTCATTCGTCTATATATATTCGCACGCCTACTTTTACACCCCTTGGCACGTAAAAGGGAAAAGTGTATATAAAGAACAACAACTACGCATATTTATATGTAATAATCAATATCGGTTATTTTATCTATGCCGGTTGTTCACTTTTTTGTTTTTGGATCATCCTTGTTATTCATATTTATTTATTTCTGCATTTTTTGTATAATTCTTTCTACCGTGCGAATGGCTTATGAATTCATATACGTGTACATATACTAAATAACAGGGCATAGTATATTACCGTGTACGTAACGTAGCATTAACCACGTACGTCATCACAAGTATATAGATACTATTTTAAACTATATATTTTATTTTTTAAGTACAACTAACGAATATAGACTTTAATGTTACTTTGAATCACTTTGAAAAAAAAAAAACAACTAATAACACGTACCATTATTCTAATTTAAAATTACTTCCGACATTTCGAAAAGTGTACAAATTATAAAAATTGTTATAAGCGTATTTTAGAATTAGTGAATGGGAAAGTCTTACATCAAGGAAAGATAAATTTATCTGTTTTTGTGAAAACATGCAGAGCAAACAAAGCAAAACTTGTGTTCAAATGTCTTAGTAAAAATTAATTTGTAATTGCATGAGAACGATCATTATTGCAAATTTATTATGTGTATATGTTATAGAAAATAAAACGAGTTAAATTCAATGTTTGCATATGTGTATGAGTGTCTTTGTCCTTGTATCCCATAATTTTTAGATAATCGTTACAGTTTGAACGAGGATCACCGCAGCGAAACTTCTTTTTGGTAAGAGACGTGCAAAGTTAGGAAAGTAAGAGTTATTTGTCGGATACATAATTATTTATAAATAATTTTGAAGTAAAACATATATCTCCTAACATACATTTTGGAAACTACGACTAATCATATTTTTTAACGTGCATATCATGCATATATCTTTTATTACTTTTTCATTAAAATAGTTTTCACGTGGTAAAGAGGAGATTAAAACGGAGTAAATATATTGTTTACTAAAAAGCTTCAAAAACTTTACGGAATACAGCAGTCTAAAAATAATTTTGAAAATATAATTTTAAAAGTTAGAATTCTAAAAAATTTTAGGATGGCAGATAAAAATGGATTTCAAAGTAATAAAGTATGTACAAAATCATTTTGAATAAAGAACAGTACAAAATGATCAATGATATGGGTATTATACTCGCAGGCTATTCAGCAGGTGCAGGTGTGCAGCATGGTTGTATATAGAAGATTTGAATCAGCATAAGCATAACGCTGAACGCACATGTAAGAATTTGGAGCATTAGTAGTTCGCAACATTGACCGCTAGGAGGCAACCAGATTTTTATTTCTGTAAGTAAAAATGAGCAGTCGAAGAGATATAAGCCCCAGCGAGCGACGTAATAGTTACTCTGGTTTCCCTTCATAACACGTATAAATCTTTCGCCTTTTACTAAAGATTTCCGTGGAGGGGAACACTTGATGAGTCTGATGACTAATTTTTTTTCAACCCGACGCAAGTTGGGTTCATAATATAAATCAAACATAAAAACTTTAAATTTTTATAGTAAATTTACAGTAAGATTGCAGTTACAGCAGTGTTCAAATCTTACTCGAAAAACCTGTATAGTATAATTAACTTAAATAATATTTATAATAAATTAGTTAAATGAAATTGAAATTTTATAACTTTCGGACTTATTGACGTTTTCATATGAGATTGAAAAAATTTAAGTTTCTAAAATCGCATATACTTTTTATTTATTTTAAGGGGGTATTCCTGTGTAAATGAAATTCTATTTATTGTAATGTAAGTTTATCTAAGTTATATTTAAATTTTATATAGAATGTAAAAAGTTTATCTGAGTAAAATTTTTATCATACAATTTTTGTTATACATTTTATGAGATGTCAACATCTATAGGAGTTTATTTTTGCCGATATATGATCAAGCGTGTATTTCGACCGACCGGCCAATCAGCGCAGGCATCTATATTGCATATGTTTTATTTTATCATCTAATTTTGATACACTGAGAACAATAAAAGCATGTCTTATATCGTTTCAAAAGTATTCGAAATTGCCGAGTGCAAGACAAAAAGAAAATATTTAAATTGAAGACGACTGGCTACCATCATAACGTACTGTGACATATAGTCGTAGCTCGCCTGTTTATAAAAGAAAAGAACGGTGAAAGGAACTACCTTACATGCGCCTATATTAGATGTCTTATTTTATTAAATTATTATTGTATTTTACCGTACTATTTATAAAAAGAAAAATTACACATTACCATGATTTTTTCAAAAGTTTTAATGTTAAATGATTGGGATATAATTTTTACAAAACATCTTTCATGATTGGTTTCTATAACAAAAGAACAAAGATAGCTAATCGAAAATTTGAGACTGGAAACAGTATATAGGTAATGTTATACCATTTTCTTAAATATATTTTAAGTAATTTAATTTCATTAATTTATTAATTCAGCTAAAACATATTTAATCATAACATAAAGCCATTAATAAAAACATGCCAAAGTTGATATAATTATAATAATCATTTTCTAAATTATTATAGTATTTCATATTTCTTAATACTATTTCAAAATTGTTTATGTCATTAAGTTAGTAAATTGTTAGAAAAGTTGTATCTAATCTTTCAACAACGGTCAATGTGTTAAGGATAACCAGGCCTTTATAAAAATATGTTGGTGGTCCATCATTGTTGTTAAAAGCGTTTTTCAATTCAATGTTGATATCGAGTGACTCTTCATCATCATTAAATTCGAATACTTCTAAGTCTTCGACACAGCACATTACAAAAGTATTGTGACTAGCTACTGTTATTTGAATTAGTGGTAAAATGAAAATAAGGGATCCACTTGATACAGCTATAACGAACATGAAGTTCCAGTTGTAATCTTCTGAGGCCGACGATGGTAACGTTTTCATATAAGGTGATAGTATGATACACATGCCAATTACCATAATGCTTACTATGGCCAATACGAGATACTCACATATCTAAAATAGTATAAAATTGTTAATTATGCGTTATTCCTATCATACTGTTTAAATTGAGAGTATAGATATACTGTACTTTAGTCGCTAGAACGCATCGAATACAATGTTTTATGCAATATTGGGACGAATCTTTAATACTTTGACGAAAACTTTTCCCATCAACAGCACAGCTATATAAAGAAGAGCAGATCATGAATCTGATGATAACTCCGTCGAATATACTGTATAATAGTACAAAAATCAATGTTATAATAGATTTGGTGCTGTTAGCGCCTTCTCTCAATTTGTGAACAACGTAGAACAAAATTATACTCATACTATAAAGTACTGCAAAAATTGATGAACTATAAGCTATTGTTCCTACATGATACCTGAAATATTACAAAACGTAAGTAATGTGTCAATACACGACGAAAAATTAAAACTATGCGATCTCCATATATTTATAAAAAAATTACGATAATTATATTAACTCTTAAGAGATGTTTTATTAATTTCTCAAATTTAGTATAATTATATAATAGTATTTTGCACTTGCACTAGTTAGTTGTTCTTATTAAGGGAAGTTGTAAGAGGGTACTGAAGTGGGTTGAAAAAATCATTTTACAATTTCGATTGCACATAGGATTCTTGAAAATATATATTTCTCAGAAATAATTTTTTTAAATGATAACAAAATTTTAAGAAGATAATTCAGAAACTATTGCGCAAACTACCAGATTAAGTAAAACAATATAGTTTTAAGTAAAGAATATTTAAAAATTGATTTTTAAATATGTAAGTGTAATTAGGAAAAAATGTCTAAATTAGATTAATATTTTGTTGTTCAAGTGAATTGAGGACGACACACTTAATACTCGTCGAAGACATAGTTCGTAATCTAACTTATAAATTCAGTAAGTTTCGCTCACTTCATTGAAAAAATAAGGTTCGATACAAGTGTGCGAAATGGGTGATTTTTACACGGGTGTAGTTTGTTACTCGAGCCAAGCGGAGGCGAAATGTACTATTATGTGATATATACTTTAAAGAACCTCTTGCAGTTAGGATTAAAAATGATATTTTTCAACTTTTTTCAATACCCTGTCCTCTTCAGAAAGAGAATGTCTTTTAGTTTTTAACGGATCTCTTTCTACCTATGTATAATGTGCATAATGGTTAATTACGACCGTATGAAAAGAATTGCCTTACCACATTCTAATTTATTAGTTTCTGCTATATATCTTTATGTGAAAGTAGGTTTTGTATCGTTTGCACCGATGCAACTTGGTGTTGTGATCAAATTTTGTAATTTGAGAAAATGGCAAGTAACTGCTAGTGAACGCTTATTGGAAAGACATGCATCGCTTAGTACGCTATGTCATCTTGCACAATAAATTAGACGACTTACCGCAATGCGAATTCTACAGAATCTGGTCTTTACTTGAATAAAATCTTCCGTTTGTCAACAGTGGTGATACATCTGATCTTAACGCGAACTTCAAAAATTTAAGAAAATGAGTAAAATGACTCAGAGAGTTTTTACGATATAATAAATAATTACTCATAACTTTACTATTATTTTCAGTAGGAATGATTTTCAAGACCATGACAAAAATTTTAATTATTTTTAGTGTGCAAGTGTTTGACCCTAATACTGATTCCTTAATCGTAAACTATACGGAAATAGTATAGAGAAGATATAGTATAGACAAAGAAATCCGATATGAATACATTTAATAATGTGCTTAAGTTATCATCCTCTACCTGACAAATTAATATTATTAATGGATGTACGACCTTTGTATTCCGGTCCTGTATGAGTTTTTCTGTTGCGTAGAAAAGTCAGAGCTGACCAGCCGAGACTTTGCTCATAAGTGAACTTGAATTGTTTAATACTTAAATCTTTAAAGTGTTTTTTCAAAGATATGAATGCGATTTATAATTGTAAGCGCGCACGATACATACCTGATAGTAAATTTGAAGCACTGCCATATTATGTTATTTGTCAATTCAGTTTTATTTTCTGTCCAAAACCATGTTGCAAATACTGCAGAGAGAATCATTTGTCCAAAATTAAATATGAATAATAATATCCAAATGCAGATAGTGATGTTGACAACAGTAAAAAATCTGATATACGTTGGTAGAGCATTATTTGGTAATATCAATGTATTCAAATGTAACTGTACAATTACACCAAAAGTAGCAACTAATATGAACAAGGTACTGCATATTAGCAAAAATAAAATTGTTATTGGAAAGGATAAAACAACCCTAAAAAAATTGTTATTTATTCTTTCTTAAATATAATAATATTAGAAATAACGCCAAACGTACCTGCAAGATTGTTTCCTGATCGCATCGGACAAATACAACCACCTATATACTACTAAAAATATTGTTCCTAAAAGACTACAAAAACTAGCAATACATCCATATATAAGATAGAAATTAGAATAGATAAAAACTGTCACATTGCATACCCCGACGGGAAGAAGCATGCTTATAAATATGATTAACGAGAAATATTTAAACCAGCGCATTATAATGAAAATTGCAGTACATAATAGACCACTGCACAAGATATATCCAATAGTTATTAAAAATCTAAAATTTAAAATTATGAGAAATATAATATTTGATTATAATATATATTATTATAAAGTTTATTACCTTGACATGGTGAAAAATTCTCTTATTTTATCTGCGGGAGGAAATACTTTTGAACTATTTCCTGATATGCACGCTAGAAAATTAAATTGTGTATAAATGTAATGTAAAATAATATTTATCTACATCGAAAGAGTTAGCATTATTTTTTTACCATATGATCCGATGGAAATCCAAATTAAAAAAGTTAAATTGAAAATTCCAAGAAATAATTTGTCTGTTGTAGTTCGTTCATTGTGAAGAATATTTTTTTTATATTCCTGACTGGTATTCATGGTGTTTTGTAAACTTTATGAAGTATAGTCAATAGGAAATATTATCAAGTTATCCTAAAAAAAAATAAAAAGATAATTACTTAGCAGCTGAGTCATTTAAATTCATTAAATATTATACCTGCAAAACTCCTAACTTCCCCTTTCTTTGCGCCCTATATTCAACACATCTTATCACTGTCGTCAAATAACATTTGGTTTATCTTGAATAACAAATTTGAGTACAATTGATAACTGTGCTGTACATAAAAATTCTTAATGCTGTTTTTGCGTAGCTCGTTAGGAAAAGTAGTACTTAAACATTACTAGTATTCATCTCTTCTTTCACGCTGCATTCGGGTGACAAACTCTACTTGTGTGAAAAAGACCTTATGTGCGTATGACTAATTTTGTAATATACTATTTTCTTTGTTTAAGAAACACATATTAAGATTGTTATTAGGTTATGAAAAAATCTTATTGAATCCGAATTATAAATTTTGGAAATACGATGTTATCATTTATTTTTATGTAATGCAATATTTTTGTTCTTCTACAGTCACGTATAACAGATTACTTATATGTTCAATTATCTCTCACGAAAGCCAAATGCGATACCTTGCGGAAACGAGTTTATCTGTGCACAGTGACTCACGTGTACATAATTCACTGTAATTCGCGAAGCCAACAGAGGGCACAAATGTGTTATCTCTCGGTTCTATGCGAGAATATGTACGCACGACATTCATAGAGATATTTATAGATTTTGAAAAAAATTCTTCAAGAGTGCTTTGTTATATTATTGTTATGCTGCCTTAGCGATATTATAAATAATCTTAAATGTTATCTACAAATATATTTTTCGTCTTTTATAAATTTTCTGTTCGTGCTAGAATTAAATTTTCACAGAATAAAATTAATTATAATATTAATTACCCTTTTTGATGCTAATGGTTCTCTAGAACTTGGTGCTGCAGGGGTCAATTTAAACCGATTTCCCGGGGATGCTTCAAGCTAAAACAAACATGACCAGTTAGCTTGTGGTAAAGAAATGAAAAATAGCTTTAACAAGATATATATGTAAATAATACCCTGGTAGTATTGTCTCTATCGAAAATAGACAGGAAAATAATATATAGCTAGTAAAAATAGCTAATTTCTGGGTTGGGTAGTGATGAAACGATTTTTTCGGTCACGCTCTCTATATAATGGAGATAAAGCCAAGTATGAAAAAAGATAGCTAACCAAAATGTAAACACGAATTATAATTGGTATTATTGAATTCGTTTCTCGTACGGTTTCAGAGGATACAAACGAAAATAATGATTTTTCCGTTCGATTATGTCTCTCTCACTCTTCGCTTATAGCAAGTTTCTTATTAGCCACTTTCTACCTAAAAAAACTGGCCAATTTTTATATCTTTTAAATACTCATAAATAAGCTAATGTAAATTTGTGAAAAATCTTATTCTATTATTCTGAAATCATTTCATCGATAGATATAAATGACCAAGAAAAGTATCTAGTTTTGATTGATTATTGGTGAATCTAGCTATTTATTACTAGCTATTTTAAGACAACTCTTTAACAAGCAACTCAAACGCGCGAACAAGAATGGAAAATCGGTATAATTATTTTTAGTTTGACCGATGAATGATGTAACTCCAGCCGCTTGTCAATGCGAACCAAAAATACAGAACGTTTGGGGATTGTTGAGCGCCCCACCAGCTCGAATACATATCCTAACAAAGCGCAGTATACTTGCTATTATTTCAGACGCTTGGACGGATACGCTACCATTGATCAAGTACCTACAGATGGAGTTAGAAAGCTTCTTTTTTTACTAGTAATAACTGCTATCTTGGCATCCATACTGGAATACAGACGATATCCGCTGAGAATGGATGTTAGTAGATTTTGGAAATCGCTCCTATCGAAGGGGCTATACTTGTAACAGCAGTAGTTGGGCTCTCCATGCACGAATTCACAGAATTGACAGCCAAACGAATCGGATAAAATAATTATTGAAATATTAAAATTAAAATTTTTATTTTTTTCTGTATTTTATGTAGAAATATCGCTGTAAAGAAAACTAATTATCTATGTTCAAAATTAATAAGGTTGAAATTTAGTCATTGTATAATTGGGTACTGTACATAAAATAAAATGTATGGAAAATGTTTTAATATCCTACGAATGTATATATTGTATGAAAAATGTAATTGGAATCGTAAAGGAATGTCATTCGAGAATAAAATGTTTATTGAAAATCTGCACAATCTATGCAATAATTTTTTTCTTTAGATAGATAATACAGTAGAGTAGAAAATTTTTCAATATAACAGTATGCTTCTTCAAAGAGAATAGTTAAATTATATTAAATTATTTTTTAAATGTATAGTTTTAAGTAAATATGAAATTGAATTTTTTCGATTAACTCGCAAGTTTGCGATAGGTTCTGAAAACTTAACCCCAATTTTTATATTCTTATAAATATCAATCGACATCCACTTTTATTCTTTTCAATCATTTTGATAAGATTAATAAGTTTGTCTTTATTTAGTAACTGATGGGGTACTCAGTAACCGTATATGATTATAAAACTCTTTGCTTTATTATTAACATTTTTCTTAATTCGAAGTTCGTACAAAATTTATTTGTAAATGAAGATGATAACAAATAATAAATTTATTTACATTTTTGATGAATGTACCTAGATTTTAAAATCAGAATATTTAATAAATTAAATATTGATTTCATAGGTTTTATTATAAAATTACAATTCTTTATAAAAATTATTTTATGACGATGAAGTAGTAATCAGGATAAAACTTTTTCTGTTTCTATATGATACAAAAGTTTTTAAAAAGTTGATGGATATTATTTTTTTATAATGTATCCAAGTATTTATTCTTCTTTATCGATAATGTGTGGTAGACAATTGCGAATGCAAGGTGGCGGTCCATCATGATTTAGCGCTAATCTCAGTTTTTGGCTCATCAAATATGGTCTTGTCTCACTATCGTCGTTTACTTCTAAATCTTCAAAGAAACAAAGCAGAATACTGTAATAACCTATACAGAACGTCACAAGTATTGTCCATAGAAATAAGGATGAACCCAATAAAACTAATATTAGGAAAAGAGCTTTCTCATGATCGGTACTAGAAATCATTACGCCGGAAACTGCGATCAGCATTATTACAGCTATTACGGTTAGTACAAATACTAATACATAATCCATAACCTAAAAGATATTAAAGAAAGTTTATTCATAGTAGAATGAAACAATAAATTTATCGTAAGTATTATTATTTTTTTTAGTAATGTTATATATTTTCCAATGTTTGTAGAAAATATAATAACATTCTTATAAAAGAGTAACACCGCGCTTAATATCAAATTTATTATGTTATGAGTTTAATAAAGAAAAAATATGTCTTACTTTAAGTGACAATAAGCATCGCTTTGGACGAGTTTCGCAATAACTGACTGCGGATGTTGTTGATTGATAATAATCTGTACCATGTGTCGCACACCTTGCTAAACCGCCAAACGTTGTGAATCTGAAGGCTATCATGTCAAAGATGTTATAAAGAATATATGTACCGAAATTTAGAGAGGTTCCATGCTCTTGTGCGTATGAAATTGCGTGCACAATCAATGTCCATACTGTTCTTATAATGCCGAAAATTGATGTACCATAAGCTAACGTTCCAATGTGATATCTACATAATTTAAAATATTGTCTTATTATATAAGAGAAAAGCTTTTAGCTTTCTACATAGTTGCTATATGGACAAACATTTCGTATATTTTAAACAAATCTATCTATAGCTCGGACTAAAATTTATTTTTTAATCACGGAATAACCATACACTTATAAGCTATAATTATACAATTTTTGTTGAAAAGGCCAGTATATTTACATATCAAAATAATTAACAAAACAGTCAGATTCAATCTCGAAAGTATGTAAAATCAACTACTGCATGCAACTTTTTATTAATGATTCGAGACGAAACGAATTACTTAATGGTAATTATCGCGTATATATATCCTGATTAATAAAAAATAAAAAGTTTGCGAAAATAATAATATTTTTGAAAAATATTTACCTAATTATTATTTTAAAAGAGCGTAGTACTGTACCAAATGAAACTTCGTTTTTATTTTCAGTCCAATACCAAGTTGAATATGTCGCAAACAGGGACATTGCACATATACCCAAGGTCATCATATATATCCATGTACCAATGAACAAATCCGCAATAATCAGAATTTTGGGCAGTACTCCTTCTATTGACATCAAATATACATATGCGCTGACTATAATTGCAAGTACTAGTAGACTTATGAAATAGAAAACTGCAGAAAACACTACCGTTGTAGGGACAGCTCGTATCGCTCTGAAAAGTTATGTTATCTCAATTTTAAAATATCAACATAAATATTTTAAATTAATTTATCATCATAGCATTATACGAAATTTAAAATTAGTTATTATTCAAATAGTAATGCATTTCGAAGTGATTATACAGTTGATTAGTTGTGTTTAATAAAAAAAATGCTTAGTACTTGCAAGATTCCTTGATTAAACCTTCAGGTAAGTAAAACCACTCTGCACTAATAATAACGTGTATTACTATAAGACCAAGTATAGATCCTATCAACGTTGTTACTTGAGAAAAATTAATGGCTTGGTTGAGAGCGAGAATCGCTGCAATGACTTGTATCCAAATCGCAACAAATGTAACATAGGAAATATTTGGAATCCATCGTAATATGACGTAAAATAGTATCGAGAGAAAAGCACATAGAAAACTATAACCAATTGCAATATAAATCCTGAAACACACGACACTATTCGTTAAGAAAAAAAATTATTGTGGATAGTAATATTTCAGAAAATTAAAAATTAATACATGTATGCTTCTATTCTCAAATTATAATTTTCATTTGTTTGAAAAAAATCTTTAGCATCGCCAGCCACAAATCCTATAAAATTGAAGTAGTACATTAATTAATTTATAGAATGATGAACTTATTAATAAATTTATTTTTTAACGAACGTACCATATATCACAGCAGGAATCCATATTAAAAGACATATTATGAAAAAAATGAGCATTTTAAAGTCTGTAACATTTCTTCTATTATCTAAAATACTGCGGGGTGTAAAAATTCTATTTTCTGGCGGATGTTCCATTGTATATCTAGTACAGTAATTTTCCTCCAAAAGTTATTTCAATTCTAAAATCATATTACATGGTTTAAAAAACTTGATAATCGTTATTTCAGTAATTGGGTATAAAAGTAAACGCAATCAAAATATATATTAACAGCGTGTATGAGTTTAATAACAAAAAATGAAAATAATTTATTAATTAGTTTTATTCTTTTACACAGCCTTAAAAAAAACTTAAGTAATAATATTAAACTTACATTTTTATAAATCGTCCAGCTCTGTTACTATAACTTACACCCTTCACGTTACAAATTTCAAGACACTCTGTACAATACCGCGAGTGTGGGCGTCAAAAGTAAATCTATGAATCAGTAAGCTGATAAGATGTTTCTGCGTAAAGAGATTACATATCTGAAATAAAAAATGAAACAACTATGTATGAGTAATTTTTATCGTTATCGATATCTATTAATAACTTTTATAAAATCTCCAAAAGAGTTTTCGTAAGGGCTTTGTAAAATTAAGAAATGTTTTTATACTGTAATTTCATATATTTTTTTTTTAATTTAGTTTTACTGATAGTAGATCGTGTGCAACAATTTAGTATTAACAAAATAATATGATCTAATAAATATTTTGATATGTTTGATAGAACCATTGCTTATTTCATTTTTATAAATAATTTTGATTTAATGGTATCTTTAATATGTTTTAGTTATTGAGGACTTCTTGGAGTAGATTATATATTTCTAGAATAATGTGGGAATCCCCGTACAATTCCTAAAATAGATTGCGTGTATGTCTGTACAATATGCAATACGGATATAATAAAGTTAAGATACTACGCATGCAATCTTATACGCAGATTTTATATACCGCGTTATATACAAAAAATAAAAAAATATTAAAAAATAAAAAAAATAAATTAAAATAAGATATTAAAATAAATAAATAAAAAAATATTAAAATTAATTAATAAAAATATAAATTTTATATAATTTAAATATATTTAATACGCTTACCTACACTAGGTGCCAATGTGCAACTATATATGAAAATTTTTGATGAACTTTATATCATAAGTAATATGTAAATATGTCTAAATTAAGAATCCGGTATTTGGACAAAGCCAATTGTCGAGTTAATATAAGCGGAACAGCAGTGATTGAATCCCGTGATTTTAGAAAATATTAGTATGGATTTGTGAGTGTGTGCGAATGTGTACTTATATGTGCGTACATGCAATATGCGTGCATGCAATATGCGCGCGCGCGTGTGTGCGTAGACATCTGTATTTCAGAATCTAATGGATAGATTTTAACTGTGCAGAGCTCATTTTTTTGTATATTGTTATGGTAAATTTTCAATTTTGTGAATAAACTGACGATTTTTTATGCTTAAAAATTTATGTTACTCTTAATCTAATTAGTGTTCGTCCGTTATTATACAAAGCGATTTTGTTTCGGTTTACTGGTTTTTTGGAAATGCGCCCCTTCAACGGGCATGGCTATGTATATGAGCATATCCAGAATACTTTACAGTTTGAGAGTAATTAACTAAAGTCTTCAATGTCTATGTGTTATCGCAACTATGATTTCAAGTTTTTTTATAACATTATTATAACAGCTGTAGACTAACAAAAATATATAATGCAAAATCTCATAGAAGAATTGATGTATTTGTGTGTGTGTGTGTGCGTGCGTGTGTGCGTGCATGCGTGCGTGCGTGCGTTTGTGTGTGTGTGTGTGTGTGTGTGTGTGTGTGTGTGTGTGTGTGTGTGTGTGTATGTGTGTACATATATATAGAACAATTTAAATTTAGTATACATATATATTTTTAATTAACTACTAGTTAGCGCGTTTCTGTAAACACTACTTTGACTACAGTAGTACATATTAGTTTCCGTTAGCTTTTTAAGTTTTGGAGCGCTCTGAGTAGTCGCTCTCTCGGGAACTGTCCGCCGTTCCGATCGGACGCAAAAGTAGTTCTCGCGGTATTTCCTCCTTAGTAATGCTCCGATAGAATTATAAGTCTATAAAAAAGATAGTGTGTGTGTGTACAGTGTGTAATAAAACTAAAGAGTTGGCTTGAACTTTTTGAACCCGCTGCCTCCGAACCAGTCCTATTTCATCAAGAATTTGCATTGCTGTTTTAAAGGGTTAGATAATAAAAAATTTGAAAATCTTCGTTAGTAACTCTATTTCAACGCCGTGATATTTATCACTTCGATTTTTGGTGTGTTTATGACATAACTTTTTCTACGATTTGATTAATATGCCACTTTAGAAAAGAAAGTTCTGACCACTTAAATCATGCGTATACGTGTTTTTACACTTACAAGGAGAGGGTTTCAGTTGCGGGAAACGGATTTTAGTGGTCACTTAAGAGTCTATTTCTGGTAACTAAAAATGAAGCCCAGCGCTGATAATTTCGTAAAATGGGCCCTTTTTCTTAAAATATGGTCAATTTAATCTCAAATATCCTCTATTTCGTTAAAAAATGATGTCTCTTCTATTGCGTGTCACGTTGCAAATATTTATGATAAGAAAACAAGCAATAGAGATTATAAAAGTAGACAGTAAGTGCTACAATTTAAGTAGAGATTCGTTAAAAAATATAAATTTTTCAGAAAGTTACAAACAATTAAATATAGCGAATGAAAATGGTTAAAAATATAATCCATTTAATCGGTTAAAATGAAGACAAATTTTTAACCATTTTCGTTCGCTATCGTTAATTACTCGTAACTTCCTGAAAAATTTATATTTTTTAACGAATCAGGACTTAAATTTTAGCTTTTACTGTCTACTTTCATAATCTCTCTTGCTCGTTTTCTTATTATAAATATTTGCAATGTGACACTCAATAGAAGAGACATCATTTTTTAATGAAATAGAGGATATTTGAGATCAAATTACCCATATCTCAAGAAAAAGGGCCCATTTGACGAAATTATCAGCACTGGGCTTCATTTTTAGTTACTAGAAATAGACTCTCAAGTGACCGCTAAAATCCGTTTCTCCCAACTGAAACCCTCTCCTTGTTAGTACATTACGATACGTGTGACCTAAGAAACACTTTTTTACACGGCGTGAAGTTAGTTCAGTAATTTTTTATGGGAATTAAAGTCTCTTTTGATAAACTTTGTTCTCCCTAGATTGATTTCTATACGTTTTAGTGTCAAAAAAGGTATTCTGGTATCATACAAAAACTTGGACTTAGATTCAAACGATGAATAAAATTTAAATAATTGATTACTTATCAAAAGTACCTCTTTTACTCAAATTAATTATGACAATTTCATGGAACTGTAGAACTTTTAATTTCCTTTAGACGAAATTTTGACGTATTGTTTATGCCTGAAAAATAATCAAAGTCTTCAGAGTTTCGGAAATCCACAAAAAGCCACTGATTTTCAGTGGTTTTTCGTGATTTTCCGATGCATTTATAACAATGCATAGGATCGTCCGATTTTAATAATTCTTAAAATGTATAAAATTTATTACTATCTTTTAAAGCTTAATATTGTCTACTCGTCACTGACTACATTTCGTTAAGCCAGCGTTAAAAGACTGTTTTAAATTGTTCAACTTTTTTTCTCATGTATTATAAGGTACAATGATTAATAAAAACAATATGTAAAAGGTGTTCATTAAAAAAGTCGATACCTTATTTCTTCATTTAACTCGTCGTGGACCTCTCTGTTTTTTTATGACTGTTTCATTGAATTCAAGATCCACATCGACACCTTTTTGCGACAAAATGGTCGCTTCATGGCTTACGGGACTCGAGTTGTCACTCATTCTTCTCACCTAGAAATGATTAAGAACCGTATACTTTGTGAAAAGACTCTTACCCTCGTCTCTATACATAACTATAACTTTGCGTAAAAAATATTTCGTTTCTATCTAAAACTTCTTTGGCAGCGCGTCCTTGCAGCCGCTCTATAGTATTCTTGCTAATTGCATACGAGAAAATAAAAGATTTACAATTTCCATAGCTATTGGCCTAAATTAGCATAGTGCCTACACAAAAGGCTGCATGTGTCACTGCTTTAAACAGAAAGAATAATAGCCATTCTAAGAAAATTTTTTCCGTGCTTTTACGCTTGCCGCGTAAGATTTAAAACGATTTGTTTTTTCATTGCAAAACAGGCTTAAATCTTTTAGTTTATATTAATAACGTATATATAATGGAAGATTATTATGAAGTTTGGTTTTAATAAGGCCCACAGTTAGGTGTGACGGGAGATTGAACGATGATGGCGAGCAAAGACAAGGCAACGTCAATGGATAAGGCAACTAAGTCGCGCTGTCTGCCGTCTTCGCGGCGACGTTAACCTCGACGATGGCTATATGGGGGGCGCCGGGTTATTGGACAGCGCGACACCCGCGCGTTCTATGCCATTGTTATGTCTGAGGAACGACGGGCGCACTATTTACCGGTAAATTAGATTACCCCGGTATTGATAGAATGTGCGAGAAAGACGGTGAGACGTATATATATACGTATAAGTATATATACACGGGAGAGCGGGAGAGGAAGAAAGAGAGACGGTGGAGAGAGAGAGAGAGAGAGAGAGACAGAGAGAGAGAGAGAGAGAGAGAGTGGAGAAATCTAATTTACTGGCTGTAAACTCCTAAGATCACGAGACTAAAATCCTTTATAACTCGATCAAATGTCATTTAAGAAAACAAGCAATATTTTAAAGATAATAAAGACTCTTTACGCTCAATTACGTCAGTGTTATTATTATTATTATTTCTTTTATATTAGACATGAATAATTAATATATTTATAAAAATGAATTATATTTTGGTAAATCATTTTACAATATTGAATCTATTACTATAGAGATACTTTTAAAAAAAAATCATATTTCTACATTTAAACGCACCAAAAGTCTTTTATCATCCGTTGGTCATGGCTCACCTGAAAGAAGCGGTGCACACATAGCGAGAAAGAGAGAGAGAGAAAATATAAATTTTAGTAAACGGAAAGATCGACGTTCGAGGCTCCGGCGGCTATTTCTCTTAGCGTCGGAATGGGGATATACACGGCGAAATGGAGTTTAGCTCCACTGGACGTATAACCGCGTTAGACGATACTGTGCCCTTTGTTGTATCAGTGCGCAATTGCTTTAAGTTCTGATCTCGCTGGGATATTGATGTTGGACAGCGGAAAGAAGGCGTAGAGAGGAGGGCGGGAACAAGAAGAAGAAGAAGAAGAACGACGAAGGTACACCAAGAAAGCAACCCAACGCCTTATTTGCGGTTGCAATCGGCACGTTCTCCAGTATTTCGTTCTTTTGACGTTTTTATTTTAATCAGCTGTTTTTTTTAAATTGTAAATAATAAATAAATACATCGAAGATTTTTTTATTCTTATTAAATGTTTATAACATCATCTATATTAATATTTGATTAAAAAGAAATTTAATACACTTTTGAATTAGAGGAAAATATTCTTTATTTTAAGCGACTACTTAGACAGATGATTTGGTTTAAATTTTCGGAATATAAATTAATTATAGAGTGTCATATAATATAGAAAGCTGGCCAAACTTTACAATGTTCTTGTCGATTAAATTAAATTTCATGATGGTCTATACGGTAGCAATTTACTGTGATACAAGATTTTGTACTCTAAAAGATTTGCAACTTGTATATTAATACTTATTTGAAAGAAAGTATGTTTAGTCTAATTTTCTCCTATAAATTTTTCTTCAAATGTCTTTAGAACAGCTAGACAACAAGAAAAAAAAATAAGGCGTTTTTTTTTAAATATTGTAGAAGAGACTTAAAGAAGTATATTTGATTTAATAAGATAATATATTATTTTCATTTACTGTTTGTCTTAAAAAAAATAATATCGCGTAATGAATAAATTAACAAAATGTTACTTGAAACATTATTTAAAATTTCAACTGTTTGAAATGTTCCTTTGTACCGCTTAATGGTATCTACAGAATGACTATTATTTGGTCAAAGCCCTTAATGAAGTTTCAAGAAGTTAGACTTGACAATCTTGGGCCTTCGCGAAGCGATATATAGATGTCACAAGTCGAAAACTTACAAACTATGTTGTAATAACCACGAACAACTACGTTATTGATTGCTCTTTCCGTTGCATGTCAAATTCCGTCGCTACATAATAATCAAAGTTAACACGCCATTGCGTTGAAGACAAATCCTCGAGACAAATACGTCGAAGCTACAGTGTTGTCTATCATTCATTCATTGAAACATAATGGTTTGATTGAATTTTAGATTATTGCTGACTGGTCGTGTGCGTGTGCATACAAAATTTTTTAAAATAAAAGTGTAAGTTTAAAAAAATTTATGTAATTTATTTTCTATAGAGGATAGATAAGACAAGTTTGTTGTTATAAAGTATGCATAAGTAATTCGGTTTTGTACCCGGTTGAAAATAATTACGTAGTTTTAATATGTAATTGTATTATATATTAAAACACGTGAAAAATACGTGTTTGATACGTGATATGGTATGTAAAGAATTGGAACCTTTTATCACGTACCATTGATACGGATTTTGTTACGTGTGAAAATTTTAAGTTATAATATTTATTCACAGAAACTTTGTGAAATCTCGACTAATTGTATTCTAGTTGCTATAAATGGTAGTACCATTTGGATAACAACACGAAAAAGGGGTTATATGACTATGTTATCTGTAAATTTAAATTCATTAATTATAAAACTTACTGTAATTTATTAAAAAAAAAACTCTGTTAAATACTATTACATAAATTTAGACTACTAGATAGACTCAAGTACTAAATTCTATCAAATCGCAGAAACTGATTTTAAAATTTTATCATGAAAATTTTAAAATCCCCTTATTAACGAATTTAATCTTTTAAGCTAGACGCTGTTGACAAGTTAAGTAGCTCGGAAAATAGTGTATAGAATTTTTGCTTACGGTGATATCTGATAAATAATTTAAGGTAATGAGATTAAAACAAGTAAAATATAATACACAAAAAAAAGTTTAAGTTGATTCTTCATAAGTAATGTGTCAGAATTGTTTATTTTGAATAGAATTTGTATATCTATAGATATTGTATTATGGATATAAATATACAATTATACTATTCGAAATAAACATTTTTGACATGCTAATGATGAAGAAATTACTTGTAATATAAAAAAAAAACAAAAAAATGGTAAAGGGACTTTTGGTTCAGAATTTTATTCTTTACACAATGGCGTATAGAGAGACATACATTTTCCGAACATGTTGTGTAAGAGTAAGACACATAAAAAAGCTCAATATGGAATTTGGATAAAGATTCCTTCATAACTTACGTGAGCTTAAAAAACCAACATTTTCTAATTTTGAAAACAAATTTAGAAAGCTCTTGCTTTTTAGGTTCGTTTTCTTTTTTTCAAATTTTATAATGAGTTGTTTTTGGTGATAGTTGATGATTTAGAAGTAAACTAGAGCCTTTTTTAATCATTTAAAATCGTAATCCAGAAGAAGTAAATCAATCGATGGACTTTGTGCAACCGCGAATTTTTCTCATATGTTTTGCGTAAACAATGAGAAAAACCAAGTGTCACGTATATCTGTAACTGAAAAAATGTTTAATTCGGTTAATATTTGCACGTATATGTCTTACAAATTATATTTTTACGAAAATCTCCGCGTACCTGCGCCACCTACCCAGAGATCTATAAACCACTCGCTCAGGGTAACTCTTATCTTCAACCCATCGTTTAGAACCGCTACAGTGCAATGTGAGTACCCAAAAGTGAAATCGTCGCCGGAAAACAGGCCTGCGCGTCCACTTGTCCCTATATATATACATATAGCTAGATATGCAGTTAGCTCTTTCGCGCCTGTAATTCGGCAATGAATATAACACGGGATTTCCGACGAGCCGTACGCACGCACGCACACACGCACGCCACGCACGCACGCACGCGCGACGTATAACCCCGGGGCGCTGATATGTCGGCGTTGCGTTGGGCGCGCGCAGCATCTGGCAGCCTATGAAACGCAGGCTCGCCAAACAGCCTGCAGTTGAACGTTACGAGCGCGGAGAGTAATGGCTCCAACTCAATCTCCGCTCACTACCACTCTCTCTCTCTCTCTCTCTCTCTGGTTCTCTCTTGCTGCTGTTCTATATATGCCTCTCTGTCGGAACAAAATACACAACGGTCGTAGGCGAACTAGCGGCTCATATTCGATATAATTGCGATACATGACGCAGAAATAGCGCGCGCGCATATAGGGAAGGAGAGAGGTCGTCGCGCGTGATTTAACTTCGATTTCTCCTGCGTGCGTTGTGGTGCGCACGCTCGTTGCCGTTCTGTGGTGAAAGGGAGCGGAAAAGGAGAGAGAGAGAGAGGTAGAAGAGCAGTTTCCGCGATGGATTTTCAGAGAGTCCGCGGTGCTGGTTGGTCTCGGACTATACTGTGATATGGTGAGCTTGATGTTTTTGACCGGGACGCGACGTTGCCAGTTTCCCGCTGCACGCACTTGAATGTCTTTGGGGGTTTCGTTGGGGTAGTTAGATTATATACTTGTTAAAATATTTTAGATCCGCGCTTAAGTTGTATACAATATCTGACATTGATCACCGAACTTTCGTTCGTGTAGATTTATGGAAGAAAATAGAATGGGAACCACAATCATATAGGATGATTTGATATTTTTATCATAAATTATAGGGATGACTTTTTTTAAAGCAAACAAAATTTCTTTGCTAATGTTACAAATTAAATAATATCTTATGTCCTCGCAAAATCCACTCGCATCTTGCTCAAATAAGAGTTTGTATTATACGTAGTTTATATTAATTAAACGAAATATTATTTTTCTCGCTATTTCGCTGAATTTAATCAAATTACATTAATCTTCATAAAATTTTACGGTATAAACGGTTGTAAATAACGTCAGTTTATTCAAGTGTTTTTTACACTCACCATTTTTTGCAACGTTAAAGCACAAAAACATTTTTTAATTAGTCAAGTATCTAATTGTTTTTAATTTATCGCGAACGCTTATATTTGGTTCTACATGGAAGGCCGTTCAAGGACTATTAAAAAAATGTAATTTTCATTTTCGATATAAAAAATTATGAGCAAAATGATATATTAGTGAATAAATTCATACAGCCACCTTGGTTGAGTTCAGTTTATTTGGAAAATAATTGTTAATAAGAAACAACAATTTTTATTCATTTTTGCCGATGTTTCGATGGTATAGATCCACCGTTTACTTGAAAGGATCTACTTATTGCAATACAAATATTGCAATAAATGTTTATAAAGTTAATGTGTATAAGAGATATTACTTTATATAATATCCCAAAGTGAGTCGTTATAGGCAATAATATTATGTCAAGTGAAGGATCTTTATCAATAATCGAAAGTTAATCTGATGCCCGAGTATCTATTATACTATGTTTTGAAATTAGTTCTATAAACTAATTTATTTTTATTTTCTGTCGAGTGCTATATTTGAAGTGAATAAAGCACATACTACCTGCCAAGTTGACTGAGAACTTTTCTATAATACATGTTGTTTTTTGATTTTGGGTCACCAACGGAAAGAAAAGAATAATAAATTAGAAAACCGAACCAATAATTAATTTGATTCAAATTTAGTACATTCAATACACAATGCAAGCCTAGAGCAGAAGTTCCATTTTCGCATATATTCAATTATTGATAACGATCTTTCACTCGACAAAAGATTATTGTCTTTAATGACACATCTTGGGCGATAAAGCGATGACTTTAGTATATGTAGCTAAATTAAGCTTTATAATATTTTTTATGTAATTTACTTTATTACGTAGAGATTTTTAAATTTTTATTGTTATAAATAAGAGGATGGTGAATCCATTTATAAAAATGTCGGTCGAATTTGTTCTTAAAATAATCACAATAATTCATCTTGCTATATTAGTGATACAATAACTCTTTTGTCTTCGAAAATTATATGGAAATTCGACTACGAATGGTACTTACACAGTGAGTTAAAGAAAGTCTGACTAAATCCTACTCTTATCTACTTAAATCCTTCTGCACCTCATCCTGTCACTCTCAAAAATATCATATATTATTAAGTTAATAGTAATTATTTATAATGTGATTAGCAGACTCTGGATTGGAGATTATACAAACAATTTAATAAGGAATAATAATAAACATGTATAAATCTTGAGATCTGTCACATTTAAACTATTTATTTATTCCAATAATCATATACGAATTACAAAGTTACTTTTGCTATACCACAATAAAACAATTGATATACCACTGATATAATAAAAACGGCAACGACGTTTTCTTTAAAATTGATTTATGATCTCTATTGTCTGAAACATGTAAGAGAACATTAATCATTTTGTAATTCTGTTCGCAAAAAGAGAAATCACGGGTAGCTCAGAAATTATCGTCAAAAAGTGTATAAGCGCAATCTGCAAATTGGAAAAACAAAACCATAGGTTTCCGCGTGATTTACAGCTGACGCTGATTTTCTTTCTTCAAGCCCCCCCCCCCCCCCTTCCCCAAGAGCGCAGGCATCGTCGTATTTGCGATTTGAGTTAGTAATAATTTGAACGCGGAAGGGGAGGAGAACGGTCGTCGTTTCGGTTTCCGCGGTCACTGACTTCATTTCCGTCTGCTATTGCTGTTGCGCTCCATCAATGGCCATGTGTGTATATGTAACATGTACGTGTGACGAATCACACCGGTGAAATCATTGCACTGGTTAGTACGGTTGTACACGTTTTTGATCTGCTGATAAAATTATTTCGTCACGATTATAAATATGGCTGATAAAAATTTTTAGATAGAACGGTGACACGTATTTTTGTCGGAAGGACAAAATAATATTTTTTTGAGATAAGATAGACAATTTTTATTGGTTATTTAAAGTGTTTAACTAGCAACGAACGAACTCTTATGAATGTTCGCCATAAAATCACAGATATAATCTGAAGATTTATATCAGCATCATACAATCTAAACGTGTATACATCTAATCTTTAAATTATCTAATTATAAAAATCAGAGTGATACTTTATTTATCGATAAAGCCAGTGTAATAATATAACAATTTATAATTTTTTAAAAATAATTAATTTCGTAATAATTTTAATGAAATTTTTAGTTTATTTAGTTAAAATTTAGGTCTGCTTGGCCATATTTGCCTTAATTCATTTTACCGGTAAACCAGTATATGAAGAGAACTAAAATATATTACATAAACTTCGGCGCTAAACTAAAGCTACTTTATATTTGAATTATAAACTGTAACTGAAACCCCTATGTACGTACCCTTTACTGCTCTTTTCCGAGCTAACGTTTGCTGTATCGTACAACCTCGGGTCAATAGAAGACAAAATCTTTGATCATCTGTGTACTTAGAAAATCTCTTATTTATCAATAAAAAATGATTGTATATATATTTCAGCAGCTAATTCATTTTTGTAACTAAAGTTTTTAATAATCCTGACAATTCTTCAGTTAATAAATTTTGAAAATAACTAAAATAATATCCTGTAACTTAATATTATTGCTCTAAATGTGGCAAGATCTTGCCAAACGACGAAAGCGACGTAACTAATCGGGTTTGCTCACGTCGAGTAATGCTTCAGTCTACTTATGTAGTTATTCCTAGTATAAAGGAAGCGTTATATTTACGTTACAAGCATTTAATAATTCCATGAAATTTATAGTTTTAAATTAATTGGTAACAAAGTACCTATTGAAGGCAGATATTCATTTTGCATTACTCTACTTGTAAAAAGTACAACTATAGTTCTGCTGATAATTGAATTCTTAATTGTGATGAAATCATATACTATGATGAATTTGCGTTACCAGATGCATAACAACTAGATTGAATTTAATTGAAAACAATTACTATTCCACAAAACAGCGTTTTAATAACTTCATGTACCATTGTACCAACATAAATCATATACTTTTTCTATAAAAACGCATAACAGCAGTATAAATTGTAATCAAATATATAACATTTGAAATAATTACACCAGCAAGATGAAATGGCATACTTGGAAAGCATGACATATCTAGGAATTTCGAGTTCTCGCTGTTTCGTAAGTCTGAGAATTCAAGGATAACATTACAGAGTTCGCAGAGTATTACATATACGCGTATATATATATATAGATACGAGCGCATAGGTCTCGCTAAGCAGGGAAAGGAAAGGGGTACGCGCGGGAGAATGGAGAAACGCGCGCGGTCTTTATTGTAATTTGATTTCAGCCGAGAGGTATAAGGGCGCGCCTTTGAATCGCGCGACGATCACCGCAATCGAATTAGCGTCAGTCAATAATGGAAAATCGAAAGGCCTCAGGCGACGTTGACGAGTTGTCCTTGCACCAGCCAATGGGCATAATTAACGATTCCGTTCGATTCTATACGTAATGCGGCAAATGATGCGTTTACCCGGGGTTATGAATCGTGGGAAAATCTAGGAAACGGTTGATCAAGCGTCCATAATATGATTTATTATGCTAATAACGAATTTTTCAAAGTATTAACTTTTTCACGGGATAAACATAAGTAGATGCGTATATATAGTATTTATTATTAAATCATCATTGACTTAAATAACGATAAAAGTGGCAATGGGATGTTAATTTTATAATTATGAATTATTTTGATCTACTTACAAAGTTTCGATTATTATTGTAATGGGTGGATCTTTTAAAAAGGAAGAAAATTGAATATTTTTAGACGAATGAGATACATTATTTTAAATTGATTTTGTAACAGAAATATAAAACGCGAGAGAAATATAAAGGTTAACGTATATATATATAAATTCCAGTTAGTTTAATATTGTCAATGATAAAAGGTACATTAAATTGATAATATTTTGGTTGCTTTTTTTTAAATAGAATTTTAATAGTTTAAATAATGAGACTTATATTTTCAAAACATCATCTTTGGTATAGTATTTTATTTAATTAACCTTAAAACTACACCAAACTACATCTCCAGCAAAAAGAAAAAAAAGTAGACCAAAAAACATGAACATTCGCGCGATCAGCGTATCTCTGTATAGGTATGTGCAATCTAATACCGAAATCCCGAGCGATTTCCCGATAGCGCCGATTAACGCAACGCGTGCCCTGGTAGTTAAGCCAAAATATTATTGGCTACCGAGAAGATGAGTCCATTTCGCGGCAAAACGTACGCCCGTTCGCGACAGACATAGAGACCAACAGACAGAGAGAGAGAGAGAGAGAAAGCTCATGCCCGCACACGGTCGCGCGCAATTACGCGAGCGATTCGTATACGCTTCTATATACGTGTGTACACACACACACACATACACACATACACATACACACACACAGAGGCGACCGATCGAAAAACGTTTATCGCTCGCGTACGCGGATTTTTTTTCAGCTGGATTTCGATGTTGCTGCAATGTATATACACGCGTGTCTGTGTATATATATATAGATGTATCTGCATAGGTATGTAACGTTGTGTGGCGTTAGAGATTTTACGAGCTTTTTCAAAGTTCGTCAAGTAGTAAAAATCGGCGTGATGTGCGCCGTGCATTTCTGCTGGTTTAGGTATGCAGATAGATCTGGGGATTTAACTGCGACCATTCGAATGTGCCGCGTCGGATTGACGCACTGATAGATATACACCAAACGCTATAGTGACGTCTTTATTGGTTTGATGGATCAATCATTCTCTATATTCTGGTGCTTCGAAAATATGGTTTCATGAGGTTTTGAGGCTTAATCTCTCTACTACCTGCAGCGAAGATAAAGACATTATTGCGTATGGATACGAAAATGATGATTTACGAAGGAAATAAAGATATAACAGCTCAAAGTCGTTTTATAATTCATATTTTAATTTAAACGCGTTTATACAACCTGTTCTGAAAATGTATGTCTCACACAACATACTCTTATAGAACTCGAAATTCTGAACGAAAAGTTCCTTTATCGTTTTTCGATATGACAAGTAGTTTTTTGAGCATCAATGTCTCAAAATTGTTTATTTTCAATAGAAATTGTATATCTATATTCATAAGGTCATATCTATAGATATACAATTTCTATTGAAAATAAACAATTTTGTGGCATTGATGCTCAAAAAACTACTTGTTATATCGACAAACGGTAAAGGAACTTTTTGTTCAGAATTTCGAGTTCTATAAGAGTATGTTATGCGAGACATACATTTTTAGAACAGGTTATATATGCACACACACGTTAATTTTTGAATCTTGGAAATTATTATAGTAATGGATTTAATAATAACAACAGAGGTGAATAGAGAGATTACGAATTTGCTGGAATACTGGAAAAAGGTAGGTGGTTTTTTGTACCCTGTGCGATGCTGCCTCTCGTGGCCAAACGTATGAACCATATACGCACGTTCTGTATATACATATGTGTCTGAAGCGGAGTGGAGAAAGCGGTGGAGAAGATGATTGAGCCTGGTGCATATGAATTGAACATGTAAATGCTTGAGTGGCCTGGTGCGTTGTGAGTTTTTTAAGGACTGTTTACGTATACCTTCAGTCAACTTCCTTAACTCCGCTTCGGATGCATACACCGAACGTATAACGCATTGTACTACTTGAAAAACTATGTCCTCGCAATTAAAACCGCACGTAACTATGAAAAATCATTGTTTTCACGTAATCTGATTCATCACTATTTAAATAGTATACATTTACCATTTCAGATTAAACATTGTACTTACGAAGAAATCTGAAGGGGTGTAGAATATCGACTTCTATTATATAACCTTCTGCACGAGTCGACCAGCAGTGATTTGTTATAAGTATTACTACAATTTATGGCTTCGTATGTCATACTTTAAATTCACTTGCTCTACGTTATATGTAATTATTAATCATTCTGGAAAGTTTTAAGTCGAAATTTTAACGAGACCTTCAAAAATGCTTCAAATTTTTTTCGAATTTATAAGAATCTTTGAAAGTCTTGTTAAAATTTCGGCCTATCGGTAATTATCGTAATCGAATAATGTAATAATCGTAATAAACAATGTTTTTCCAACTTACAAATTTCCTATATTAAATTTTTTAACAATTAGCTACGGTAATATTTGCAGTATCACTTAAAATTAGTACAGACACTTCTACCATTCATTCAACTTACAATAAAAAAAGCGCAGCAACACTTAACTAAACCACTGTGTCGATCTACATCTCAAGTACTCAGTTACAACTACATCCTCTTTCCACAAATTAGCTTGAGAATTACCGCTCTTCAAGTATAAATCGCGTCAGACGAAGCTACTCACATTGGCTCTGTGAAAAAATCAAGAAAAAGGTATGTTTACACTCGCGCAAATCCGGTAGCCTAGCGTCAGCCGGTATCTCTCCCTCTCTCTCTCTCTATATATATATATATATATATATATATACATACCTCTTGGCACACCAGCGGTGGTGCGGTCCAAAGCTGCGAGGACACGGCGCGTGCTCGTGACGCGCGGGAGATGGATGTGCGCGGTGAACCCTTTACGCAGCCAGGAGGCAACATTATGTACATTAAGCGCGCCGGCCCGGAGAGAGTGAGAGAGAGAGAGGCTGCAGTAGTAGCAGCTGTATAGCCGTCCGAGCGAGCGCGCACCCCAAGCGGTACCTGACAGGTCGTTGATAGTGCTATGGGCGTGCGAAAAAGTAGTAGTAGTAGTAGTAGAGTAGTGCTACTACTGCTGTTGCGCTTAGCTGTTGTTTTGGATTTTTTCTGTTTCTTCCTACCTCCTGGTGTAGTACAAGAGGGGAGGTGATGATGTTTAAGTTAATCTGGGCGATTTTGGGAGAGGTTAACGCTTTTTTTTCGGTGAGGGTAGGGTTGATAAGGCGAAGATTCTGGAGAAATGTGAAAGACGTCATTGTCGTAGATGTGCGATTAAGCTTTATAAATTGTTTACGCGATTTGGAGGAAAAATTGATAGGCACAGTAGCAAAAACCAGGCATGCGGTAATTATAGTAAGCATTACTATATATATATGTATATATACGTGTGCGCAAGCACAATTATTGATCCGGATCTGAATAAAGACCGCGAATGTTATTTTCTGTGCTATTTTGTATTTTTAATATTATTAATTATCATTAATCAAAAGAGACGTTACATAAATGTTATACTAAAAATTGAATTTTTTTGTTTTGAGAATGCCATGAAAAAATAGTCGATGTATGCCAAAATTCATATCAACCAATTATGTACTTTTCTATTTTTACCCTTCAATTTAACGCAAAGTTACAAACCAAATAGTATTATTCTCTTTTGTAATGAACAATATAGAATAGAAACAATGACGTTTTTTGCTCCACCTACTAAATTAACTTTCCTTTCTCTTTAAATCAGATGCTGATAACAAAACAAGTGCAGGGAAGATGATAACGACAAGAAAATGGAATTACGGAGATTGCAATTCGGGCTTAAAAGTTTTAATTTCGAGCCCGTGGGATTACCAATCCCCTAGCCTATACATCATCCCTCACCACCTATCACTCGTGCTTTTCGCTGATTGCAAATCACGATCTCTGAAAAGTTATGAGTATTATGACGCGCGCTCTCTCTCTCTCTTTCTCTCTCATCTGGCACCGCGTAATTTATCTCCTGTGCCTTTGCATGCATGCGCTTACATGTTTTCTCTATTTCGCACGCACAAAAAACGCACATGGTGTTGATCCATTAAACGTATACACCGGCGCGCCGTTGATTGTGGTTATATGATCACGCATGCACCTGCGAGATAGGAAAAAAGCTGGAGATGTAAAATAGTAGTAACGCGAGGAAAAAATTTTAGTCTTTGAGGTTGCAGTTTGCGGTGTCACCAGGTGTGAATTTTGCAGTAAAAGATTTGTTATCCTAGTGCCAAAAACTACAATTTTTCTGTCATCATCAAATAAAGAATTTAATAATGAGTTTTGTTCAATGCAACGATAATTATATCGTGTAATTTTCCTCCGTTACATTGGAATAGTAGTATCTAATAATATGTTATAGAATTGGTTCAACGACATTTTTGTCTTTCATCTTAATAAACTCATTTTGTTGAAAAACTCTTTTTCCATCAAATTTAGTTTATTTTCGTATAATGATGTTAGAATAGATATTCTCGGACCAAAAGCGTTCAATCAAATGAATTGAACGCTGCAGGGTTCTATAATTCAAGATATATTTGAAGTTATAACATTTAGTTTAATCTATTTATAATTTATCAGGTCCATTAACCTAATTTACGTAAATGTAGAATATATATATAATCTTGATGTAATTATTTAGTAGAAGTCTTTTTTTTCAATTTCACCACTTTCTTTCATTATATTATAGAACAAATTTCTATATTTTGTTTCATCAAAGTATATTATTATGAATGATAAATAAGTATGGTATTACTAAGTTTACTGAATAATAAACTCGCAAAAATGTTTCTCAAAAGAATCAATTTTCAAGGAACTTTTTATCAAAATATTAACAAGGTAAAATCACGCTTAAACAAAAGTACAATACACAAATTGAAATTGGCAAAACGAGTTTTTTTTCAGAGAAAAAAAAGAAGAGAACAGTAGAGAAAGAGAAAGAGAAGGAGACAGACAAAAAGCGAAAGGGCGCGTGCGGGCGAAATCTAAAATTCCGTCAGTAACGGTCAGCTTATCGTATCGCAGCTGGCTTCTCTCTTCCAACTACATATGTAACAAGCAGGTTATACATCACCCGGCATTGCCAAGACCCCTTGTCCATGTGCCCGGTAGAAGCGTCACTTTTTCTCTCCTTTCTTCGTATCTTATATGCCAGCGTACCACGCGCGCGCCCCTCTCCTTTACATTTTCCTACCACCTAATGTTATTCTGCTCTCCGGTGTATTTTTTTTCTGTCCCCACTGCCTCTCCCTGTCTGTATCTTTCTCAAGTTTACGAACTTTTTACAGACGCCTCTTGCTTTCTTCTTGATTTGAAAAAGCTTTCATTACTCACTTCTGCTCAAATCAGCTGCGTGATGCAGGCTTTTTCAAATTCAACCGTAATTGTAGGCAGTTTTTATGCCTGTAAGTATGATACATTTAAGATTTAAAGATAATAATTATATCAAACACTGTAAAGATATAAACCTACAATTTAAAAGTGAAGAACACTATTGATTAGAGTTAGAGAATCTTATCATAGCTGGATTTTTTCATTAATTGATTGTATAAGCATTGAAATCATTGTCAAAGTAAATAAATATAGATCAAGTAGTCTAATTAATAAAGTTATATTAAAAAGTTGCTTCAAAACATATAGGGAAAATTATGGTGAATTAGAAGAAAAGTGCTTCAAATACTTTTATAAATATATGTTCTAAACATTGATTTAACCAACAATTTTTGCAGAAGTCATTACACGAGATATTTACAGTTACGATTACTCTGATATTAACACTGAAAAATCAATATTTTTAATATTTACACTCTCAAACTATCGATCCTTATTCACTGTTACTACTTGATTCATATAATCGTTTTACTTGCCAATGCCAACGAATTCTATCGTTTCACGCCAATTGCGGCACATCAAGATTTTAGAAAATATTTCGGTATTTCAAAAGTTATATCATAGAGACACTCTCATTGCAACTAATTTTTTTCTATGCTATCATTCATAATGAATAAAGTTTCCACAGTTAAGTTGAGCATAATATTTTATAAGCAAGTATAATGTATTACTCTAACTTCAACATGTAATGTTCAGCAGTATACTGTATTGATTAAGAACGCAGTTACAAATTGCAAGTTACAAATTTACGTGTTATTCGAAAGCAACAACGTAGGTCAAACTTGTTGATTTGTTGCTGCTTTGCTGACATTGCTGCGTCATTGTTCCTTGGAGTAAAGAACTAAACTTGAAAGCGCTCCGAGTAAGCTGTTATTACTAGCAGTATCAAGGATTTCAAAACCCAGGTGTAACCGCTCGCTGCATCTCAACAGAAATAATCATATATGAATGCTCCAGTTTCACGTGAATATATAATAACCAATAAAGTACTTTATTTCAATAAAACATTTTATTTCAATAAAGAATGTATTTGAAAACTCAAGTTAATAAAATTCAAGATATTGAAAATTAAAAAATCCTCGAACTAAATATTTCATAACTGCGCAATAACAAATCTAAATCATAAAAACGACGCACCACCACATACCACTCGAGAAGAAAAGTAGCAGCACAAAAAGTCCCATTAGTACTTCTCACGAATCTCACGGCTCGCGTCTCTAACGAACCAGCAATAACGTCATGTACCTTTCGCCGCGTAGAAAAAGCGTCGCGTCGACCGCAAGTGAAAAGTGGAGCCACAGAAAAGGGGTTAATATTCCCGTGTCCACTTTTCCGCGGGCGCAGGCTATTTCATTCTTTCATCGCCCGTCGTCGTCGTCGTCGTCTCCCTTCCTCCTCTATATCAACCACAGCAGCAGTAGCAGTAGTATATACATATATATGTATAGAAGCACGAAAAGGGGATCGAGGGCGAGGGGAGCGCAAGCGCGCACGTGACGGAGACGTCGGAAGAGCAACTGTTGCATCCTCCTCTCGCCTATATATCCCTCAGCTACCGCCACCACTGCTTCCCCCCCTTTAGGGGTGGAGGAGTAGGAGGAGGACTCGGCAATCCAATGTCATCTTTCATCGCGATTCCGACGCGGAGAGGAGAAAGAGAGAGAGAGAGACGGAGAAAAGCGGAGGAAGAGAGAGAGAGAGAGAGAGAGAAGGCGGAGGGGATTAGGGATATTAAAGATCGAGAACATATGGGTTAGCGGGGGACGAATTGGCCACTTTTTCCTCGTCTCGGACTCTTATTATTTGGGGTCTCGGATGACGGGGAGTTTTGCGGCTGTTCTCGTGGTTGAAATTTAGTGGCCGTTTAACAGATGGGAATTGGATGAGCGACGAGATTGAGTGTTAATTTTATTATAGCTTTTTTTTCATTTCTAAGTTGTATGCGTCGCTTGTGTAACTAAGCCATCGAATTTTCCATCTTTCATAGGGTGTGTGTATAGGCTTATTTTTTCATTATATTTTTGTTAACAATAAACGTAAGAAAAAAGTAATAGCTCAGTACAATATCGTTACTGAATATAGTAGTGGATAAATTTGTAATATTATTGGGAATAACATTTTATTTGTATTGAAATATGACTCAAACTCGTTTAATTTAATTTTCGTTTTTAACCATGAATTATATTACATGCTCAAGCAGAGGAGACTCGTTATTGAAGGAGCAGACATGTAATTGAAAAAGTAAATAAAAATTGATAACATAAAAGAAATTAAAATAACTATAAATATATATTAATAATGTTTATGATAATAAAGGCAAAAAATTATACATTAATGTATTAAATTTAATATATGTACATTATTTATAATTATTAAACCAAACAGATTGATACATTGTTTTAGCGAGTCTAAAAAAGAATTTCGCAAAACAGATGTATTACTAAAAACCAAATAAAATCTTACAATTGCTGGAGTAGTAGCTACTGCGTCAACCTTTGTATTTTGTTAAATATTCACTTAAGGTTTTACAAAGTATATTAAGTGTTTCAATATTAAGTTGATCGATATCATTGGCAATGATAAATCGAGCTTTCTTTATAAATTATCCTGATCAGCTTATTTACACTATTTTATGCATTACCGATATTTTTATACATTATTATGAATAATAAACTGAATTTATTTTATTATTAATAATAAAATTAATAAAAGCACATAAATAAATTTGAATTATTATTCAGATAAACCAATCAGCGTGCCTATCGCCTTGCTCATTTTGTTCTGTGTATGTATGATTAAAGGTTTTTTTATAAGCATTAAATATAAAATTGATTGTTTCTTTAATGAATAAATTATGTGAAACTTAAGTAAGTAGAATTATCATTAATATATGTTTTTGAATATAACTAAATCATAGAAATAAAAAATAAGATTCAGTCTATATACAAAATATAGCTAATAAATGTTTTATTCGAGGTTGCTATTTTACCCATAGGTCTTCTGTATATAGATTCAATTATTCAAATGTGTTCCATTATTTAAAGTTTATAAAAGGCATTTGTACTTCATTTTGCTGTTTGAATAAGGAAAAGAAAAATTTATATTATAGTCAATATGATGTATAAAATTGTTTGGAACAAATGCATTATATTATAAATTTTGATTTAAGGTAATGCTATGCTAAATTGAACATTAACAATAATTTCGAAAAATGAATTATAATTGTTAGCAATTTTTAATATTTTTTATTTTTATCGAAATTTGTGAGGGATTAATAAATTATCATTTTATATTATGCTTTGCGATTTTTCCGACTTAATGTGGTACAAGAATTCTGCTATTTTAATTCAAAATAGTATGCCACCGTTTTTTTGATATGATCCTAAATGAGTCCTTATCAGTCATTCCATATAAAGAGTTATTATTAAATTGTATAGCAGTGATTATCTGATTATCATACTAAATAATATTCCAAATATGGATTCTGCGTCTAATTATTCACGACATATATTAATTATAACCGATTAAAAGCACGTTTACTATGTAACTAAACATGATAATTTATGTATATATAAAACTGTAATATACAACGTAGCTTGCTGATATTCAAATTAATCAAACATCTTCCCCAATTATTTAACCCCTCAATCCCTTGAAAAATAAAAATTAGCATTTTCCTTTACGAGATTAATTCCAACTGGTTCATCACCTACTGACGCGTGTCCACGACCAAAGACGATCCGTCGAAAACCACGAGACACGTTAGATCGACCAGAGCACTCTAT
>JAWWEQ010000045.1:26566040-26576678 GCA_035583055.1 Torymus tubicola | reverse complement strand
CTTCATCATCAAGCATGAATACGTCATTTACCAGTGATAATTCACATGCTTTTCAAAAGGTTTCAAATATTTCTAAGCTTGTGCATTGTTGAAAAAAAATCTAAACAGTTGACAGTAGAAGCTAAAGAACTTTAAAAAAAAATAATACAATTATTGCAGTTTTTAATAAATATTACACTTTAATATAAAAATTCTTAAACTCGAAATAAAAATTTAAATAACAACAAAAAAGCCATAAAAGAAAACGAAAAAAATAAAAAAAAAATAAAAAAAATAAAAAATAAAAAAAGAAACAAAAAAAACAAGAAAAAACAAAAAAAAACCTCTTTAAAGACTGCTACCTTGGCGTGGTAAAGGGGCTTGAATCTAACTGTATCAGTAGAGATAACTAAAAGCAGTTCAAACGATTATTATTATATCTATTTGGCTAGTTAAATTCTGCCGTAACTTCCAGATTTCGTGTCCGTAGCTTTCTTCTCAACCGAAAAATAATTCGGGTTTAGATAAAAAGGGTGTATTTCATAGCCCAAAAATGTCCACGAATTGAGACTGATCCGATTCATTTTTAATAATGATTGCCTCTGAAAACCACCCAAAGTTCCCAGGGTTAGGTGGGTTAACCTGCTTGTCATTTGGTAGGGGTGGTTGCTAGGGATTAGATGGGTCAATATGCTCGTGGTGCTGAATTTCATTAGTTCAAGAAAGAGCAAGCGACTACATTAGGTGTTTCCAGGATTAGATGGGTTAGCCTATGCTTGTGGTTTGGCAGGGGTGGTATCTATGGGTCAGGTAGTTTAGTAGGTTAGCCTGCTTGTGATTTGACAGAGAGTTATGGGGTTGATCGTTAGGTGGGTTAGCCCGTTTATAATGTGGATCTTATTTAGTTCTTGAAGAAAAAGCGACTGTACTCGATGTTTCCAGGGTTAGGTGGGTTAGCCTGCTTTTGGTTTGGTAGGGGTTAAATGGGTTAGGGGGTTGCTGGTTGGCTGCTTTAGCCTACATGTAGTATAAAATTTAATTATTTGGAGAAAAATACCGAGCTAACTCGCTGTACCCAGGGTTAGGTGGGTTGAGAGTTGTAAATTAGCTTAGACGTATGATGTTTTTCTGGATTACTAAAGAAACAGTGATAAATTTCATAATTTCCGCAGCTGTAGCTTAAAATGCATGACATTTTAAAGAGATTAACAAAAGATTGTGACCCTACCTCATAAAATGACGCGTGGCTGGAATTGTTTGCATTATTTCCCACTGTGCGCCGCGGCGTGCGAGTCGCGGCTTCAAACTTTAAACGCGTTTTTCTCAAAACCACTTTTTTCCGGTTGGCGTGCAAAATTTCTCAAAAAGTATTCAACCGATCATTAGCAAATTTTTACCACGTCTTCATCACATGTATGGCTATCGCCAGAACTAGGATTAAGTTAAAATTTCAATTTGAACTATATTTATCTACCGAAAAAAGAAGCAAAAAAAACAATTTTTCGAAACGATTTTTTTGAAAAGCTGGCATTTTGTTATTTTTACATGAAACTTAATTATCCTAGTTCCGGCAATAGCCACAGTCCTACTGAATCTAAATTTTTTGAATTTTGTATTTCCGATGATTTCTCGCTTCAAAATCATCCACGCCATCAGCATCCCTTTTTTAGAGGCACTCAACGGTTGTTACAGTTGTAAATAAATAAAGAATGTAAAATTTAAAAAAAAGATTGTTTCCTATGCCTTAAAGGTGCCTTTATTAAACCCAAAAAGATTCATATCGATATCTATTATAGAAACTATAAAAAATAATTCATAAATATAGCTTCAATTTTAAGCGTGTAAAGTGGTATGAACCCTTAAAAATGGTTTTGGAAAATTTTAACCAACACCATTGAAAAAAAGACCCTCAATTCTCAAAACTGCGTCCTCTGGGCGCTAATGGGTTAACATGAATATTTTTTTAGTTATAAAGGATATTAGGTATTATAAGTAACTAAGGTTTTAGTTTTTTTTATACATTATTTTTGAAGAAAAAAAAATAAGTTATAATAAAAAGTGATGTTTTTGTCGTTGCATAACTACAGTAGAATTGGCTTAATCACTTTGAAATTCTTTCTAGGGGTAGATTTTGTATACCAATCGAGACAGTTCTTTGAGCAGAAGATTAATCCGTAAATTTCGAAGATATTTAAGGTTAAAATTTTGTTCACTTTTTTTAAATCATAATTTCTTGAGAACGGCTCTATATATCTAAATGGGATGTACAGCATTCCAAAGAGAATTAAATTATTCTTAAATTACAAATGGAATAGCAATGAATAATTATGAAACCATTACCAGTTAATATTTCTAATTTTTTGCGTGAAAAAATTTATTTTTTAAATTTCAATTTAGTAAAAGGAATCGATAAGTAACTTTGAGGAAGCTAAGTGCCAATGAATTGGCAGCGGTTTCGTTTTTATTTGGTTACAAAGTTTGAGTAAATTTGAGCCATAACAATAACTTTAAAGATAAAATTATAAATAAAATATTGAATAAATAAGTGTAAAAACAAGATTTGAAGTGTCTTTTTTTAATATCGAAGGATCTTATGTGTTAATTAAAAAATTTTAACTAGTATTTAATCAATTCTTAAGGTTTTATTCATATGGATATCTTCGTTACTACAAATATCATAAATAAGTATTTGAATCTTTTCAGCAGTTGACAATCTGATTACAATGTTTCGTTTGACAAGGTAAAATATTTATTATAATAATTGTTCAGTAGCGCATAAAATGATATTTATTTTTTAATTTAGAATTATATACAAAATATGACGTTGATGTTTACAAAATATTAATATGTATTGCCAAAAGAACTAAAACTCAAATATTTTTGGTGGCTGTAAGTTTTAAAAATTTATTTGAAATATTGAAAAATTATAAGATACTAAAAAAGTTGAATATACATAGTTGAAATTTTAATAGCAAAATACATATATATTTAGAAGCATTTGCGGTGGACAATGCCGGGTCCGGATTCGTCATATTCTTGTTTGGATATCCACATTTGTTGGAAAGTAGAAAGTGATGCAAGAATTGATCCACCAATCCATACTGAATACTTCCTTTCTGGAGGAGCGATGATTTTAATTTTGATAGTTGATGGAGCCAAAGCTGTAATTTCTTTTTGCATGCGATCAGCTATACCAGGATACATGGTAGTACCACCAGACAAAACATTATTAGCGTACAGATCTTTACGAATATCTACGTCACATTTCATTATGGAATTGTAAACAGTTTCGTGGATACCACAAGATTCCATACCCAAGAAAGAGGGTTGGAACAAAGCTTCAGGGCAACGGAACCTTTCATTTCCAATCGTAATGACTTGTCCATCAGGTAATTCATAGCTCTTTTCAAGAGAAGTACTTGCAGCTGCCGTCGCCATTTCTTGTTCAAAATCTAAAGCTACATAACAAAGTTTTTCTTTGATGTCTCTTACGATTTCTCTTTCAGCTGTAGTTGTGAAGGAATAACCTCTTTCAGTTAAAATCTTCATAAGATAATCAGTCAAATCTCGTCCGGCCAAGTCGAGTCGGAGAATCGCATGTGGTAAAGCGTAACCTTCGTAAATGGGTACAGTGTGAGAAACTCCGTCTCCAGAATCTAAAACGATGCCAGTTGTACGACCAGAGGCATAGAGTGACAGTACAGCTTGGATGGCAACATACATAGCTGGACTGTTAAAAGTTTCAAACATGATCTGGGTCATTTTTTCGCGGTTCGCCTTAGGATTCAGGGGTGCTTCAGTGAGAAGTACTGGGTGTTCTTCAGGAGCAACACGTAATTCATTGTAAAATGTGTGATGCCAAATTTTCTCCATATCGTCCCAATTCGTAATGATACCGTGCTCGATTGGGTATTTCAAAGTAAGAATACCTCTCTTACTCTGAGCTTCATCTCCGACATAACTATCTTTTTGGCCCATACCGACCATGACTCCTTGATGGCGGGGACGACCAACGATGGATGGAAAGACAGCTCTCGGAGCATCATCACCAGCAAATCCAGCTTTGCACATTCCAGATCCATTGTCTACGACAAGGGCTGCTACTTCGTCGTCACACATGTTGAGGTTTTTGTTGCGTTTTTATCTGAAAAGCCCCGAAATCATAAATTGTTTTAGAAATAATAAAACTAATTGGTTTTGTTTTGTTAGTTTGTCCCGCTAATAAGTACTTTAGATGCATTAGGTTAACTCGTAACTTGCACAGCAATAAGGACCAACAAAAAAAAAGGCACAAAAGGGCCAATCGACAAAGGCTAAATTCGACTACGATTCTGTATACGTATATAAATTTCGGGCAAAACTCCAAGACCTTAGGCAACTGATCTTCTGTGGCTTCAAAAATTATATTAGAAAGAATTTTATTAATCTTTTAATATCTTTACGTTTCAATAATTTTTATATCTAATACATTTCGTATCCTCTTTGATACAAATTTTAGTTTTTATACAAGTTTAATGGTTTCTGATGGAAAAATATTTATATAGCTGCTATGGTGAATTGAATTTTACGAAAAATGTGCATACAATTAACGTTTTCAAATTGAAAATATTGAATTCTATTTTTGCTTGATATTTTTAAGAATTTATTAATGTAATAATTTAAACTGTAGCATTATTCTATTGTATTATTTAACTCATAACTCTCGTATTTTCATTCACTTTACTTCGTTACAGTATTTTAAATAAAAAAATTAAGCTTTGAAATTATTTCTAAATATTCTTATAATATACTTTTTATAATATTTTAAATGTATAGTTCCCATATATTTTTATTAATTTATCAAATTAAAAATTTATTACTGTGAATTGAATTATATTCTAATTATTTCATATTTGATTTGATTTAAGTATGTAAAAGAGTAGTATGAAAATTCTAATGTCTATTTTAAAATACCGCTTGTTAATTTTAGACATGCGACGGCCATACCCTATATGTTCAAGAGCTAGTTATGAAGAACATGATCGTAGCCAAACATCTTTAAATAAATTCAATGATACCATACTTTGTTAACAGGTATTCAAATATTAAACTTACAAATAAATTTTTACATCACATTTAAATTAAAACAATAACATAAATATTTTACTCTTATTCAAGTACAGGAAAATTGAAATATTCAGAAAGACTATCATTAATATTTTTATTATTATTATTATCAATTTTTTTTTATTAATTTTTATTATTGTTGTTGTTGTTGTTGCCATTTATGTTGTTATGAAAATACTTTTAAAAAATTGTTATTGTATTTAATATTAAAAATATATAGAATTTACATGTAAGAGATATTTTAATTATCGAGTAACCTTTTAATAACATAAACTAAATGATTAAATATTTTCTAAAAGTTTTTACATCTTTTTATCTGTATGTGTGTGTGTATGTGTGTGTGTGTGTGTGTGTGTGTGTGCGCGCGTGTGTGTGTGTGCGTGTGCGTGTGCGTGTGTGTGTGTGCATAATTGATTTAATTTATGTTGATAAAAAATTATTGATTTTCCAAGATATTCATTACTTGCAAGTCCTATGTATTATTATAAAAAAAGAAACAAATTTAATTATATTTCAACAATAACCAAAACAACACTAAAATAATACTAAAAATAATTAGTAATAATAAAAAAGAAAAATACTGTTAAAGTATAGCAGTTTTATAATTAGACTTTTTAATAAAAGTATTTAAAAATTTTACAAACAATAACAAAATATTAAAACAAGATAAAAAAAACATAGTATAATAATACCCTAATAGTTTTATTTTGATTATGCTTTATTAAGTATAAAATTTGAAGATATTCAATTTAAGATGAACTAATTTATAACTATTATTAGATATGAATACGTACCGTGCACGGGACAGAGTGTAGTGGCGTCTGTGCTAAGGGAGTGGAAAGGCGTCGAATTTATGCTCTCTTTCACACGCCCCCGCATATTTACACGACGGTGGTCCATCCGGCACGAAAAAGGCTTGCCTCTGGGATCATCGTGACGCTCTCGAAATTGAACGAAGCTTACTACTAACGTGTAGAACAAAACATGTAACGAATTTGAGAGATTTTCTCAATAACAAAAAAGTGGTATATATTATTTATAGTTAGACGTAAGGATACTAATATATTATTTATATTTCAAACGAAAATAAATTTTCTAATAAATAATAACATTTTGTACAAATTCGTGTTAGAAAAAACTTGATTTTCTCTAACTCACTTTTTGATTCTCAACGTAATATAATAATAATTATTACTTAATATAAATATGACTCTAAAGCAACAAGAAAATAAACATTCCCTTCGACATACCTAAATTTATTTCGTTGTATATTCTTTAATGTAACATTGACTATATGAGGGAGCTTAATTAGAAAAGTCTTTTAATATATTTGCAAGTATATTTGGAAAAAATTATTAAATGTACATTAGAATATACAGTACATCTACGAAAAAAAGTTAAAACACGGGAGCATTTTTAATGTTTTGTTATCTACAGGCAATTCGGTCAGTTACATTAAAAGTTTTGTCATTTAAAAAAAAAATCAGCGAGAATACAATTTACCTCAAAAATTGAAATAAGTATTGCTAAGGTTAAAGAAAAACTATAATTAACTCTATACTCTGCATGTGTATCTAATACAGCTACTTTTTGGATAATACTCTTAGTAATTTTACCGCAAGATAACGTAATACCAGCTTGTAAAATTTTTGTTAACCATATAGAAAAAAATGTTATCTAATATAGGAAAATTCACTAGTTTTCTGGATAAAGACAGCATGATCAAAATTAGAAATCATAAATTTTGCAAAACTTTTTCATTATTAAGTTTAACTTATGTAATCTTATTTATTATTTCTTAATATAAATTCTTCATAAAATGGATAAAATCGATTAGAAAATTTAATTTTTTAAACTTTTCGCAATAGTATGAAAATTACTATACATTCTATTTTATAAAAACTATTAACCATACTTTTTACAGACACATGTATGCATTTTATAAATAATTGAATGCAATTTTGCAGGTTTTAAAAATTTTCTATTTTTTATACCGACCTCCATATAAAAAACCACTGACAATCATTAGCCCGTGGCTTCCTCAAACTTAATTTATTTATGAAAATCTCATTTTTGTAATGATTAAAAATTCTCTGTAAGACTGTGGGAAAAACGACTATACAAGTAGTAATGATGAGAAAATTTAGTTGAAAATTGGAGTAACGTGTTCTATTACGTAGTCGAGGAGTATATTATTAAATAGTTTCGAACTCTTTGTGATATGTTCTTTAATGTTAAATATGATAAACCTTCAGTAGTAGAATGAAAGCAGTAGTATTGTTCGTTGAAATTAAAGTTAGAGATATTTTTTCCTAACAGATTGCATGAAATTTTATTTTGCAAACCCGAATATGTTTCCAAAATATAACATTCCCGCATTATATTGTGCAAACACTTTTCGCACTCATTTAGCTCCGCAAAATTAAATTCCGCTCAACTCGTTAGGAAAAATAGTATACGGGAAATAATATATTTGGAAGTTACAAGAGTTATAAGCCGAATAAAACAAAATCGGTTTCGTTAATAATAAAAGAATTGTGATAACTAGAATTCTTTTTTTAAGAAAATATATAACTGATACTCTTTTGAATGCTACCCATACGATTCAGACATATAGAGCCGTTGTCGAGAAATTACGATTTCTTGATTTTTCTTTCTCATAGAAAAAGTTTTTTAGAGAAGTTTAGAGAAAATTTTTTAAGGCGATATATGTTGATATTTCTTAATTTTCAGAAATTTTTTTCATGGATGTGCATGTGTGTGTGCGTGTGCGTGTGCATGCGTGTGTATGGGTGTGCGTGTGTGCGTGTGTGCGTGTGTGTGTGTGGGTTCGAGGTTTTTTGTATCTTACAGACATTATTACTGCATATGTAATGAACTTTTCTTGAAAGGTATTTAAATTACCTACATTTTACTTTTTTAATATTTTAATTATCTTCACTTTGTAATTTTTTATTAAAGAAAACGTTTTTATATTTGATAAATTAATTTTTCATGAAATAGTATTTATTGACTTGAACTTTTAACTAATTATTAAACTTATTGTAGACTATATTTAGCTAAAATTTGCAACATTTCTAATTTAACGCCTCGTACATATCATATTTTTTTAAAGAAATTTTATTATTAATTAGGTTATTTTTCATTATTCAAATTTTGTTTACAATTAAAATAGTTTTTATCGCTGCACAAAAATTATTCTTTGTATAATTTTATATCCAAAATTTTTTTAAATGTTATAATAAAATTAAAGTTTATTTCAAAGTTTTGAATTCTTAAAAAATTTGTGCGTACGTTAAAACTTAGATTTTCACACATATGATCAAAAGAGCGAAATTCAGAAATCAAAAATATGGACAACTAATCATCTACTTATTAGATGACTAGTTAAAGTAAGTATGTAGGTGGGGAGACTTATAGGGTAAGGAGGGAATTGTTATTCTTCATCTGGCAGCGACAGCAGCAGGAGGTAAAAGAGCACAAGCTCTTTTACCTATTGGCATCATCAAGGTGACTACTAATAATGTTTAGCAATTAAAAACTTTTTCACTTTTAGCCGTCAGTGCCTGTGACGGATAATAAGGGCATAGCCCTCCCCTATATACTTCTCAAGTATTAAGGGTTGTTAAGGCATTTGGGGGCCGTTACTATAGTAATATCGTTTAGAGAAATTGTACAGTCGATCAGCGGTTCGAAAAATAGTGTATTTATTAAAGATTAATATTGTATCGCGTTTTTTTTTATTATATTTTTATTAACACATTTTGTATTATTTGATATTTGTTTTTATTTTTCTTTATGCAATAAAGATCAACATATTCAAAGGGATATTTCCGTATTTTTATTTATGATGCATGTCGTTTCCCTCACTTGGGTCCTTTATTTATTTATATTATCATTATTATAATTATTTAGATAAATATAGATAAAAGAAAAATTTTAACGGATTAGCTTCATTCGTTTAAAAAAAATGTTATATATTTATTTATTTATTTATTCAACCAGAGTAAAGTACAATAGATTACAAAATACATTAGTAATTATTATACATTATTTACATTACATTACAAGATGTAATCCAGCAAAGAAGAAATTTTCTGTTCGCTGGTCCGGTTTACTTGAAACTACCTTAAAACTAAAAAAAATAATGATTTATAAAATATAACAAACTTTTGGTAGAGTAGTGTCAGGAAAAGCTTCTGTTTTATTATTCAATAATAATAGACAGAGCCTTATCCTGTTTTTGGGAGTGTTATAAGAACGTATTAAACAAAGTTATATATTAGTCATTGAATTAGTTAATAATATAAATATATATTATTTAAACAATAACAAAGAATACATTTTTGTAATATAAATAAAGATATATCTGCTAACTTTACCAGTATCTTACTAACACTGCTCTGGCTGTTGTGTAATATCCTGTGGGTGCAATTGACGAATCACATTTACAAGAAGAAGTAAATATGATATCGTCAATGACTATAATATCTTTGGGCTGATGTTTTAATGAATACATGGAGTTGGTGTAGGTTTCTTTGCCTCTTATTCCTCAGTCAAAGTAGAAGATAGCCTTGTTTGATCCAAGGTAGTTAATGTCACCGTAGGACATCCGATAGTTGCTGAATTGTAGTATCGGTCTCCCAGGTGCATTATCTACTCTCTTAAATTTTGCCAACTCATTGTTTTCATCGGCCATTTTATCAATTCTGTCGAATACTGTTTCTATTGGTAAATACTTTTCAAAATTGAGTTTACTGTTAATGCATATAACTGACTTTTCCTTGATAAAATGAATGTGTTTAATGCCAGAGACTTTCTGGTAAACACATTCATCACAATTGCTTATTACGTGATCTTTTATTCGTTCCTCTTCTATAGTTATGCTTGTGGTTAGTAAGTTATTAGTTAGTTCAATAGTTTCTACTGTGGTTGTATTAGTAGTGGATTTGATAGTCCACGCGTTAATTATTTGATTGACTTTTTCAATAATTCACTGTCAATGTCCTTCATAATACTTTTCATTTTATTTAGATTGTACGTTAACATTCGACAATGTGAGCGATTGTAGTGTAGGATACATATACTATTCGCGCATATATAAATTCTTATCAGTGTAGCAAGGTTGTGGCGATTAATCGCCACATTAACACGGGTTTTAATTACTATATATATTTGTTTACTGGCCACACTAGTTCTTATGTCGTTTGTAGTTTTTTTGAGATATGCATTTTCCCCATTGATTTCCAATGTGGGATTTGCATACCAGATATTGTGTATCAACGTTTTTTCTTGTCCGAAAAGTTTCTTAGACAGTTTCTTTATTTGATGACAATCAATTTTCTTTAAATTGCTTTCAATATCCCAGTTTATTAGTTAAATATTTTATTTTCATGCTAGTGAATTTTTACACTGAAAAAAATGTTGTGGTAAAATTTATTATAAACGTAAGAAAAATTACTATATTTTGTAGTAACGGGCGGACGAATCGAAATTAGAATAATTTTTGCTATATCCAACATAGTAATTTTTATGAATGAGTTCAAATTAAAA
>JAWWEQ010000045.1:26554286-26565940 GCA_035583055.1 Torymus tubicola | reverse complement strand
CAACATTAACTCAAGTATCACACTGTACCTGAACTCAAATATTTTCGAATTCAGTTAAGACAAAATTTCTTTCCGTGTGTGAGTATATCGCCCGAGCGAAACGAGCGTGCCAAACTCGCACAAAAAACGGATTTTCCACCCAGAGGGTCGAAAAATTTATTTAACAAACTGTCATTGATTTATACATATAAATTGCAAAGGATAACTAACATACAAGATAATAAACAAAAAATTTTACTACACACCACAATTATTGACATTTTGATTAATATTTTAAATTGATAAAAATTATATTTATAGTAGAATTAACAGACCAGTTTATGTTATGACGAACTATAGTCCCACTGATTAAATAAAAATATCATGAACCAATCAGACGAATGACGTATACATCTATAACACACTCACGCGCGGGTTCTCATAAAAAATTGTCATAATTTTACTCATTCGTAAAAATTTATTTTACTCACTAAAAACAGTGTATAATATCGAATTTTACGCATTCTATAATGTAAAAAAATATATTTTGCATAAAATAATTATTTTTACTCTTTATTATTAGCAATTATTTGTATAGCCTGAGAAATTTTTTGACAAGGAAAACTTTTTGTAGAGTGAAAATGAACTTGTTTGAATAAATATTTTTAAATAGCAGAGTCGAAAATGATCATACAGGAGAGGAGAATGAAACATAATATAACTCAAATATCAAGCCAATAGTGAAATAATTTATTGGCTCATAATTTTATGCAAAATTCATAAAAAGGCTAAGAGAGAATTTTCAATTGAGATAAATAGTATATTGGTTAATGAGAAAATGACATGTTTTCTGGAAGGACAGAAGTTCAAAAATAATCTTGACGAAATGAAATTTCACATTTAGATTATTTACAAATATTGTAGTTTAATAATCGAAAAGTAAAAGAAATTTTTAGTAAGTCATTTTAAGAAAATAACATAAGGGCGTAGACGGGTTGTTCGATTAGGGATGGATTTGATATTGGTGTTAAAATTTTTGAATAATTTCTTAAGGATATAATTGTGAGTTTTTTATTTGCCTCTAGAGTAGAGAAAGCTGTTCCATGAGGTTTTTAATATGTAATTTATAAGAGCGCGTGTTTATTTTGGAGAGAGAAGTAAGCTTTGCTTTAGTACAATGAATATCAGAGAGGTATAAGCGAAAGAAGAAATAAAGTAAAAAGAAGGACGGAGACGCTAGCTCTCATATACCTAGCAGGCGAAAGGTTAGAAGAAGAGAAATCGATGATGTCGAGCAGCCGTGGACTATCCGTTTTTCCCGCACTTGAGCAAATTGCGCCTTTAAATAGGCTCTCTACTATTGCCATCTGTAGTCTTCCCTCCGTAGCGCGTCGACTGTTGAGAGGCAGTGGCGCATAGGTAGCCGTAGCGGCGAGTGCGAAACTGTAAACCGTTGGGAGGTGATCGACTATCTCACCTAGCCTGCTCTCAGTTTTCGACGGCCCAGTGGGTAAGAATGTCAAGCTTCCGACGATCCGGCAACTAGCTGCGTACACCAGCGCGCGCATGCACGCCTGGACGTCCTCCTTTTCACTCTAGTCGCAAATCACTTTCTCATTCCTCCGCCGAAAACGCCTGGCCATGTTTATGCGGCGAGGTCGTTTACAGCGGGAAGCCCTGAACCCAAGTTGTAAGAGATGAAAGAAGGTCAGAAACAATCAATGAGCGGGTACCGTACTCATTCCTGGTAATGTCGGGCCCTACTACCAAGACTGCACTGGGGATTCATTAATAAGGGCAATCCAAGGAACGGCGACGCGACGCCTTTCCTCTCTCCGTCTTACTCTCCTTGTCCTGTCAATTACGTATGGTTTATCTTTTAAAATGAGCAAATCTTATAATAAATAGTATTAATATTATTAACGTCTTTGATGTTTCTACGACAGATTGACCTACAGAAAGTATATACGTAGGAAAGCCAATATCACCGCGAGGTGTTTTCGTACTTTTACTCTGCACATCATATTTTCTTAACACTGCTGTCTATATTAAATAAGTAAACAATACAGATCTTTTTATGTACAATAATGCATGATATTTTAATTTACTCCCCTATTTATAATAACATTTCATTATTGTTATTAAAGACATTATAAGATAGAGCAAAGGATGAGTGAGAGATAAAGTCGTAATTGCCACTTGACTCTGTTTTTGAAAAGTCTATGTAAACAGAAAGTTTTCAGAAATAAAGAAAAGATACTTGAATTACTTTCTTATTATGCATATATCATGCACTGCCATTACTGCCAACGCTAGTATAGCCAAAAAGGAGATTGAAAAGTGCAAGAGGATAAATAAAACTAATAAGAGGAGTCTCAGATAAAAAATGTTAAATGTGCCATAATATTAGGTAATAAAGTATTGACAGTATGCCCGTGATGTGTGTGAAGAAGAACTGCAGCAGTAGACTGTTAGAAAACTTCCATCTATATACATATACATTGTGTTTATTTTGAAATGCAAAATGTAAACATAGTATATCTATATATATATATGGAAGTTTTCTGACAGTATAAGCGGTGTAATCGTGGACTGACGACACTGTCAACAAAATAGTGGCTCGCATTTACATAACGACTGATAAAACATGCCACTGTTTGAAACTGTATTGCGAGTAGTCCAAGCCCCCTTTGATGCAAGAAGAGGTCCTACGGCCGGCCGGGCCTACCTATTGCCTTGCCTACAGATTGATCCGTCACGGCAGTCGAGCATAATCACCCCCGTTAGGCGGATTATGCGCCTCTCCTCCGACCGCATAGCCTCATTGTTGCTCTCCCGCTACCGGGTATTCCACTGGCTACGCTGCTTTACCGGCACTCACTTAAAGACAATTCCGTGGACAGGCCAGTCGCAATTTTGCCGCTGAAAAGCAGAAAGTGACTGGAGGCGGTTGGCGAGGAGAAGAGATGCCTTTTCGGCGCAGTCTTTAAAAAGCTTCGCGGAGGAAGCTCAGGCTTATAGCTCTGTCGGAGCGGCGACACGCAGCGCTGCTCACCATTTCCCGCGACTATCCGAAACCACCCACGACGCGCGTTGCTCGTTTGTCATCCGACAAATGGGCCGCTCTCCTCCTTTTTCACCTCCTTATCTAGGCTCTGCCTCCCTTTTTCAGCACGCGGGATTATTATTACTGCCTATCCGTCGGCGAGCGAGCTTTCGCGCAACTGTATACTTTGCAAGCGGCTCAGCTCTTAACGAGCGCTTTCCGCCAGATTTCGGCTCTGCCCCATCAATCATTTGACGCGCAATCGATATAACCGCACATGCCCCTCGCGTGGGAGGGTTCCTTCCAGCGAATCTGCGAGTAAAACATTCAAAAGTTACAGCTGCCGGGAGTCGAAAAGCGAAGGAAGGTGACGGGGAAACGGACTGGCTGCCGCAAGAGAGAGGGAGAGCGGGGAGTTTCTGCGAGGGAGCACGGCCGAGGTGAGATGAATAAATAAGAGGCTCTTGAAAGGAAGGAGCCTACGGCCCTGTGGTCGCGCGCAATCTCATTAGCCAGCGTCAGCCGATGATGTATCCGTGCTGCTTCAGATTGTCTCCAGCAAGATGGGACCAGCGAGCGTGAAATATGCACTACCCCCAGCTTTGAGTCTCCGTAGAGGGTGCGCACGCCACGATATCAACGCCTCCGAAGCATAGTCAAACCGTTCGCGCCTGCCTGACAACAACATCTTCTCTTCTCATCTTCTATCTACCAGTTCTCTCTAGAGGACGCACCCAACTCTATTACGTTATGTGCTCTTTCTAACTATCATCACTCTTAAAAACATCATGAGCAGCCATATTGAAGCATTTCATAACCGATTATTTGATTGCTCGGCATGTAATAGGCGCTAGAATTTACTATTTTTTAATCATGCAGATTAAACTTTCAATCGATAGTATTTCGAAATAATCAATAATTATCTAGTTAATATTCTATAAGAAAATTTTACTTTTTTCTTTCTACAAATTATTGAATAATCTTACGAGTTAAAATTCAATAAAAGTCAATCATATTGATCGTACCCCGAAAAAAAACAATATTACGCATGAAACACGAACAAGTGCTGCAAAACGCACAACTGATTTTTACATCCTGGTTCATTGAAGATTAGTTTTCCTCTAATTGTTCTACGCTTAAAAATATTCGAGAAAAAGTTAATATTTTTCGTACCTATAGGTACAATAAAAACCAAACCTTTTCAAGTCCGCGAAACTGTCCAAAATACCTCCTCATTATATACAACATAAAAAAACTGCATAGTGTAAACAAAATTAATTTCAAAAGTATGTTATTTATTAGTTTGAACAACAAAAAAATCTACAGAAATTATACCGCATATTAATATTTAATAAATTAATTATATATTTTGAAACGAAATTGTATAACGACATATTTTCATTTTTAATAATAAGTTTTTAAACAAATTTAAAAATTGAAATTTAGTTAAAAACATAATAATTTGTTTCTGCTATTTTTTCATCAATTTTCAGTATTAAAGTTACACGTATATATTAATAGATATGGTCAGTTTAGTTAGTTGAAATACTACCTCTCGTAGAAACAATATATTCCATATGTGGCGTACGTTCAGCAAGAACAATACTTCCTCTGCTAAGAAATACTGTATGTTCTATAAAATTGCTCTACAATTTTTCGTTTGGCGAAAAAGGGACCCCAAAAGTGGTCCCTTTTTTGTGCCCAACGTAGTTTTTGAAGGAAAGAACATAAATTGACGCAACAAAGCTCAAAATAATCGTTAATGCATTCTGTAACCAAGTTCGTTATTAGTTTATCCTTTTAATAGAAAAATCAAAATACTACCCCAAACAGGGGGTGAAAAGTACTTCATGCATACAAACGTGATTGAAATAGTTTTAATTATGTTGTTTTATGTAGGTAAAATCGCGGTAGTATATTTACGTGTAGCGCCTACGTCAATTTTTTAATATAGCACAATTTCAACCCCTCAAACCGAAAACTACCCCTATCAAAGAGTGGAAAGTACACCCGGACCATAAAAGTAGGTAGAATAGTGTTCAATAGGTTTTCATCATAGCAGTCATATGTACCTGGATTATGCTTATTCGACGACGTTGAAACGGGTACACTAATAACAAACCCGGTTGCAGCATGCATTAACGATTATTTTGAGCTTTGATGCGTCAATTTATGTTTTTTCCTTCAAAAGTTGCGTTCGGCACAAAAAAGGGGCCAAGTTTCGGCCTTTTTTGGGGTCCCTCTTTTTTTTAAGAATTTTTTCCCAGTACTTCTGAAGGATGTAAAATAAATTTGTATAAGCCATTAATATCCATTTAATGGTATTCTACTTTGTTGACAATTTGTTTTCTTTCATATTTAATTTTAGGATTTTTATTGCTCTATTTAAAATGTTTTCATGTTATTTATATTCATTGTGTAGTTAAGCGTTTGAGGAGTTTTCGCTTCATATCTTCTAGGGGTTATCGTTAGTTTTGCACGAACTAGTAATTTCGTATCCACTTTTTCCTTGGTCTATTATTATTAGATTTATATTTTTTTATTTTTTTCATATACATATTTTTAATTATTTAATAAAGTTTCATTTCTTATGTTAGGATCTGTATCCTTAAAAACTGAATTCCAGTTCTTACATTTAATAATGTTTTTCAATTTGTTGTAATTTGTTTTTTTACTATTGAAATTTTTTTGTTATCTACATTTTAGGGTCAAAAGTTATTTCTTATAAATCGTGTTTTTTTTTCTTAAAAAATAATCACGCTGAGAGCTGCGATGACTATAATGGGTAAGAACTTGGTCTCCCGTCCAAGAGACTCGGTTGCGATACCGAGGCTTGACACCTCTTGACTTTTTTTCGAAAGAGTTTCAATTTTCAAAAGAGTTTCGAATGTGCTTCAACTGAGGTTCTCATGATGTTAGTTTTAAATTTTGAAAAACATAAAGTCGCTATAAAATAAAACTCGACTTGATAACAAACACCATCGACATGGTGTACTGAGCTATTTTGTCAGATGCTTCAACGTTTTAATGTTTACTAATCATAATCCATGCGCGCTGCGCCCGCTTCACTTTTTTCATAGAGACAAAATCAACAAATATTTTAGACTTCATTATGGTACTTTTTATTAACATTATCATTCGTACAGCATAATATATTATTTATACTAAATAACAGATTTGAATTATAAATTTTGAGGTTTAAAAACAAATCGGAACATTTATTTTGTAATTAAATTATTATAGACACAAAATTTTAATCAATTGGGATATTCAACTATTTAATGATGATTTTATTGATTTACTCGAATGCACACATAAAACATTTAATTAATTTCTATATCAAAATATTCAATTTATATCAGAGAATATTTTGAATGACGCTATATTCAAACCGGATATTGAATCATCGATCAATCGCATTGCTTCTTTAAGGTACTTCTATAGCTCGTTATAATTTGTGCGCACAGCGAGAGCACAAACTATGCCATACGCATCGTTCTGTCTCTCTCGCTCTCATGCATATCGTCTGTTATTTGTGTTATAATAATTCATATCTTTTTAAAAAGGTCAGCTTGACACATATTTGATAATCTTAAACGACAGAGCGGAATTTCATCTTTCTTAAGCTATGTTTTTCTTTTTGAAAACCCACTTTTTTATCAAGTAATACTATTACTTCTTATTATGGATTATATATACTGTCATTTATCGGCAACCTATATATTAAAAATAAAGAAGAATTATTTAGATTTTAAAGAACAGGCTAGAATTTTTTGTTACTTTCGAAATCCACTTTTTGATATAATAGAGAACTACCTTAAATGCTTTACAACATCCCGTCATCTCTTTTTTAAGAGAGAAAATTATTATTTTATATATTTTAGTGTGCAAATATGAAATATTTTCTGCAAAAATGCCTACAAAATATTCTTAAAGATGAAAATTTATTGAAAATTTCTACAGTTGGTTTTCCTAAAAAAATGCTGATTTTCCAACAAAATTTTATTTTCCCTTTTTAAAACAGTCCCGAACTTCGTAAAACTTAAAATACTAAATTTTTGCGTACTGATCTTGACCGATATCGTCTTTATAATTCAGGTGAATTTACTCGCTGGTATGAACTATCCAAATACGATGTGGTATTTAAATAGATATCGTATCGATCCAAAACAAAGCTGCATCAGCTTTACATATTATAGTCACTTGAACTAAATATAGTTTTAAGTTTACAAGAAACTTATAAATATACTTAATTTAGTTGCGATACCGTTACTTGCTTATATAATAGTTGAACATAAAACTACGGAAATTGAACTATAACAATGAATCGGAATATCGTACAGGAGCATAAAGAAGATAATCTGCGTGCAACTCAAATCAGCCATGTAATTCCTGAACTACAAACTTCGACATACCCAAACACACACGCGACTAGTTTCTGAAAAACATTTTCTCATCAAGTGATTTAATGAAGTTTTTCTTCACTGTAGCAATGCATTTCCTGAAAGAAAGAAAAATGATATAGTTGAGGGAGTGTCGAAAATCTGAAGTCGTCTTTGTTGAGTCTTATATAGTTCCGCGATGTGCTCTAGTGAGGGTGCAATGAGCCCACCCTTAGTAATTTCTTGCCTCAGTCGTTAGAAATATTGAAAATAGAAATGCATACAATATTCACTACAAAATAGCTCCGTGTAGCTCGGAAACTAATAGTTATTTGAGTTACACAAATAGGTAAATTATTTAATATTTTTTGCTAAAGGTTGCTACAATCGGTAAAAACAAAGAAAGAAAGAAAAAGAAAGGGAGAAAGACTTTCTCGTTTCAAAGTAGAAAAGATTATTTTGATCAACACACAATAAATATCTCATTTCCAGCAATATAAAAGAAAAGTTTAATTATATAATTTTTTCATTAAAATTGAATTACTTATAAGTATTCTAAAAATATAAAAAGTGAAATCTTTTCTCAATTTTAAGAAAAAAAAATATGATTCACGATCAGCTAACAGTAAAGAAACAAGGATTTTTTTTATACAACGTTGATGTTGACGCCCTCAAGGAGGAAGTCGACTTCCAAAAGTCGTGCAGTAGAGCGGGACTTTTTCATCCAAGCGAATCGTTAACAATTCAGTATATTTTAAGTACTTCCGTTAGTTGGAATCTCCCCCAAACATCAAGCAGCAATAATCAAGCAGAATCATCCGGCATAAATGTAAAAAATGTTTGAAAAAAAGAGAGTTGAGTAGCCGCAAGTTTCGCATATCGCGATTTCCATATCTATGAAAGTCATGCGCTTCCCGGCAGAGATCAACAGAGAGAGAGAGAGAGAGAGAGAGAGAGAGAGAGAGGGAGAGAGGGGCGCAAGGGAGAGAGAAACAGAGATGACTGTGGCACGTGCCGCCACGTGGCCGATTTCAAAGTAGAAAAGGTCTTTTCTCCGGGCCGGGCCGCGCCGCCGATAGCACAAGAGCGCGAGTGGCCAACCCTTCTGCGCTCCATTAGTAAGAGTTCATTCGCAAACTCTTTCGAATTTTGAGTCTGCGTCCTTGGTCAGCTAATAATGCCGCTGCTGCGGCAAGACTTCCGCTGGACGCTCACTTTGTCGAGAGGGTGGCGAGCCTTCCGTCCATTACGCATATCCGGTTTTACGAATTAGATTTATTTTCATGTACTCGGCGCGCCTCTTGCTCTGCTTGTGTGTCAGGCTACCGCCGGCTAAAATACATTCATTTCCTCTTTCTAGGCACTCACCTCGTCTCACCTCACCTCCCATTCATTCGCTTTTTCAACTATCAAGGAAAAAGCAGGCCATACCGCCGTAAAAGAGGAAGTGTTTAATGTCGACTCCTCACCGGAAAAGTCTTTTATGAACAATAATTATTACGCTCAAATTGTAGCTGTATACTATTTTACATAAGAAAAATCCTGCACTGCTCGTCCCCTTTATGAAACTTACATACGCCCAGATCCTCCCCGATAAAACCTTACTTTTTCCTTTCCCCACTGTTTCTGTTTTTCACTGATAACATCGCGTTGCACAACACATACTTCCACAACTAGTTCGCTCACTCATTAACAAAAGAACTGTAGGAATAAAGAAGCAAAGAAAATGATATTTGATATAGCTGATCATTAGCAGTTAGCGATCGTAATTCAGACAGTCAGTAAAGAGCGCCGTTCGATCTCGCGTGCACTTTAACTGGATGTGACAGTTATCAGAGTTTTCAAGTTTTACTCGGTAAATCCGAGTCGCAAAAAGTGCTCGATAAAATAATAGTCGAGAGTGGACATTAAAGCAGTAAGGTAAGCTCGCATAAAAAGCCACATCCTGATGGCATAAAAGTAAACGAATTCCGCAAGGCAAGTATACGCGTGCGCGTGCGTGCGAGTGCTGGAGAGATGGTGGGGGGATTTGAAGCAATTAAACGAGGCAGCGAAAATAAATTTTTCATTGTAGGCGGCGGCCGAGGCGCGTGCTAGGCATAGCGATAATGAGCTCGGCACGAGCCGCACGAGTTTACTATTCATTCGACGGTGCAATTATCGCCTTCTCGATCATAAGACGCGCTCGCGCCCTGGGCATAATCGCGCACAAAGAAGAGGCTCGTGATGGAAAGAACGTAATGATATTACGCTACGCTACATGGACGAGTGCTCCCGAGGGGGCGATGCGCCTGGCGCGAGGCGCGATGCCCGTACTGCGGCACGTACACTCGACTTTTGGCTCAATCTTCGCTCTCCTTCGATAAATTTTCCAAGCCGAAAGCGCTTGGAAGCAGCTCCGCGGGCTCCCGTGATAAAAGAGCAGCGAATAATTGGCCAAGCAGCAAGTTCGTTAGGGACTTGCAGTAGAGCTAGGCCGCCGGTCCAGTCCGGGAGGACACTAATCTCTTGCGCGCAAGATCTGTTGCGAGTCGTCGCGATTTATTTTTCCATCAAGTCCATGTGTCTAACTAGTTTGTCGCGAAGAAAAGCAAGGAGTCTCCATTTGGCAAGATTAACGATACTTGAGTGCCGCTTTAAAGAGCTCGTACTTCTCGGCTCGCATTTGCCCCCTGCCCTTTGACTTTTTCGCCCCGGCCTAGGAGGAGAGACTGCTGCTTTGTCCACGGCGGAGAACTCAAAACTCATTTTCCCATTCCCATTCCCCTGGCTCCGGCGAAGACAGCAGCTATCCGCGCTTCTTCAAAGCGATCCGCTTTATGAAAAGTAGGAAAGCAGTTGTGGCGTGAAAAGTGAGGGAAAGAGTCCGAAGAGCAAGTATCACAGGACCAATCTGTGGGAAACTTAACTCGAGAGACTTGAATTGATTGCTTTCATTAGGCGACATACTTGCTGTTTCTTTCTATCCTGCCTCTCCCTCTGTCTGTCTGCCTCTCTCTTTCTCTCTCTCTCTCTCTCTCTCCCTCTCTCTCTCTTACACACACGCACGCTTTCGCTCTCCCCCACGAGCACGTGCCATGGTATTTTTAACTTTTATACCAGCTTCCGGGCCGCTACGCGGCATAAGCGGGTACGCTATTTACATCAGAACCCATAACTTATTCGCGTACGCTGCGACCGAGCCGTGGTATAATGTCCTTCCTGCTCTCTCCCTCTCTCTCTTCTTCTCCTGCCCTGCCCCTCACTCTTTAATTTTCGCACGCCTGAGCGCGTCTAAGTTTGTCTGCCGTCAACAGAGTATACTGACTAGGAAAGTGTCAGGGATCCGGATCACAGACTCAGCTCAAACTTTGGAATACGTTTCTAGATGTAAAATTATTAAAAAATCCTGCAACACTAGCCTCTACCTGGTAAAACAATTATGTTCTTGTCTCTTTAGTCTTATTTTAAAAGGTATTGAAAAAAGTCGCTTTCACAAACATCACGCTTTTCATCTTGAAAAGTACATGTACGCATGCTAAATTAGCGTAGCCTAGAAAAACAAATTTTTTCAACCCTCAAGGACACCTTGGGTTTAGTCGGCCCCAGAGCAATTTCATGCTAAGTTTTCACACAGTAGTTTTCTCTTCACCGAGAATTTCTTTTTAATCGTTACACCATCAGTAGGGCTTTGCAAGTTTCTCCCCCTTATTTCGTATGGTTTTAGGAGAATTCATGATTTTTTTAGCAAAAAATAACGATTATATTTAATTCGATATAGCTATTTAAAATTCGTGGACTCAGAGAGACCCCATCTATCCTTCATGCTTTTTTGAAGGTATTCCTTTAAGGGTTAAACCTAAAACAAGGATATTAATGCTCGTTTTCTTTAGTTTTATTTTTAAATTTTATGACTATTTAAAATTGATTGATTACCGGTAAAAGAGACCAAATTTCTATTTATTATATTATATATTTATTTATTATTACATATTCACGAATAAATTAAGGCATTTCTGGAGTGGTATCTCTTGATGGTTGCACTGAGAAAAAATGTTAGGAATAATTCTAAAACGATTCGGTAAAAATTACCATACTGGTCACGCAACCATACCACAGGATAACAAAAGTGACATATTTGTTAGAATTCTAATAATTTTTACAGTTAATATAGTAAAATTTATTATAATTCACGTGGAAAAATTACTAGACAGTATAGTAAAAATTATAAGTTATAAATTTTACCAGACAAATTAGCAAATATTCTA
>JAWWEQ010000045.1:26528831-26554186 GCA_035583055.1 Torymus tubicola | reverse complement strand
CGCGCGGCGGCGGGGGGCGCAGCAGCCGCGGGCGCAGCAGCCGCGGCCGGAGAATCTCGCGAGAGCGCGAGCCGCGCGACCGAGCCGAAAGTCACGTGCGGACGCTCAGGAGGCAAGGCTCGGAGCCTGCAGCGCGCGAGTGTGACCGAGTGCCCGCGGCGGCGGCATGCGCCGGGCCGGCCCGGGGCCCAGGAGCGAGAGCAGCCCGGAGCCAGCGGCCGCGAACCGGGGAGGCGAGCCAACGCGGCGGTGCCGGCAGTCATGGACCTGAGCACGGCCTACCGCTACAACCAGAACATGATGGAGTACTACACGTGTAAGCTCCCTGCGCCAACGTACCTGGCCGGCTTCGTTGCGCGCCGGAGGACTAGGAGTCGCGGGGCTGGGGCTGCACTCCGCTTTCCTCCAAACTCGCCCTCCGTGCCCATGGGCAGTGACCCCCGGCGCCAAAGTGCACACCTCGCTCTCCAACGCGTAATCCTTGCCCGATCACCGAGTTTAACGCGCAGTCAAATCCGGAGATTATCCGTTAGTCCTCTTGGTCGTCGAGTCACCTGCCAAAGTACACTTCTTCGAAATAAAGAGAATTTCGTTAACGGGTTTCCGATGTTCTGAGTGTTTGAAAATTGAGATTTTTGTTAATACTTGTCCGTTAATTAAAAATGTAGGCGCGATGGGGGCACCGATGAGAATCTGGCCTACCGGAAGTGAGATGCACAGTTCGCTGCACAGCTGGGTCATCTTATTCGCGACGCTGTTTTTGCTGCAAGACTACTTCGGAATAAGATCATCCGGAGAAAAGAGTGTCTCCCTTTTTTTCCTGCTCACCTCAGCCAGATATCGAGTGTTCGTCACTGTCTATCCTTACGGATCCAGAAAAATGCCTATCATGCGCGTTTCGCTTGCTAGAGCAACACTTTCCCACACAGCTCCTCCAGAATATAGCATTGCTCAAACCTCTGTTTCTCTCTCTCTCTCTCTCTCTCTAATAATCTTCATAAAAAGAAAATCAGATCCCGCTATGTGTGAAAATTTAATGGCTGCAATTCGCGTCCAAGACGAAACGACCCGCCAAAATATTGCAAGTGTTATAAGGTATATTATTAAATTCCTATTTCCGTAAAACCACAAAATGTAACTAACGTACCAAACTTTTTCGCTCCCTTTCCAATCGGGCCAATTACGACAGTTCGAGTGCTTTTCCAAACCCCCACGAAGTGAAACGATGTACATTTAAACGAGAAGAAACACAAGAATCGAAAGTTTTACGAAAACAAACCGATTTTTTCGAGTAGGATCAGTAATAAAAATACGAGAACAGAGTAAAAGCGTTTGCTCTTTATAGAAGGGCAGTCGTTCTCCGTCGCTGGTTCTCGCTATATTTACGAGTTTATTAACGCGCGGTGGCGCAATCCACGAATTAAAGTAGTGCGCACAAGCGTGAGATCAGCAAGGGTGGGATGGGGGAGGCAGGGTCTAAAATAAGATAATTCGATCGAACCCTCGAACACAGCGCCAAACCTGGCTACTGTCATTTTTGCCGACTGCCTGAGTAAAAGCACGTGTCGCATTCACCCAGAAGCTCTCGACAAAGCAAGCGGCGTTCACTCTCTCTCTCTCTCCCTCTCTCTTCTTCTCCTTCCTACGTCTCGAGACTTCCGTTTAATCATGCAAGTCGATGAGAGATGACTAGGCGCTTTCTTAACACGGTTCGTTCGCCGAACACAAGGCGGATCTCGTGCCATGTTGCATCAGAAGCGTAACGAGGAACTCGAGGATCTTTAGATATAGGCCGATAATCTTGTGACAAGTCGTTTGATAAAATATTTACGCTGGTAATATTAACAGATTACTTTTATTGTTACAGGCCATGGGGGAGTGAACCAGCTCGGTGGCGTCTTTGTGAACGGACGACCGCTGCCAGACGTCGTCAGGCAGAGGATCGTCGAACTCGCGCACAGCGGCGTTCGACCATGCGACATATCCCGACAACTGAGGGTATCTCACGGCTGTGTATCAAAGATATTGTCGAGGTAAGCACACCCTTTACTTTCCACCCAGTCTCATTTCAGTTCCAAAGCCAATACTACGTTTATGAAATTTTCAATTTTTTCCTTCAAACAAAATACACCGTATTTTAAAACCTCTTTCATCGTTTTTTCTAAACCTGCGCGCAGAAGCGTACAAAAAATGCCGACCTAAGCTCTTACCTCCAGTTTCCTTATGATAATGCAGGCCCGCTAAAAAAATTGATGATACAACGCGACGAGCCAAATCTCGGTATTATATATACACCTAGATATATAAATTTGATTTTCTTTTCTAACTCTATAGAATATTGAAATACTTGGAAATTTAAAAATCTTTATAGATTTTTATGGCAAGGACAATAATTCTTTCAATAGTTTGGCTAGTGATATAGTATCCTCATAGGCATGATTTATACAGAATCTATATTGATTAATTGTATACGATTTTCATGTCTGAAGAAATAAAAGTAAGATCAAAATCATACAGAATTAAAAATGAATTGAGAATTACAGGCTTCCACTTATACGCTAGACAGCACTGGGCAAAATATTTTAAAAAATGCATCAACAAAATTCTTGTATTTTAAAATTCTGGGTTGACAAATATAAATTAAGATCACGTTTCGGTTCAGTAGCTCCGGTTATATATAATAATAAAATTAAGCTTTAACCCGTCGGATTAGCCAGTTTCCTTTTAATACAGACCTGTGTCAATTGAAAAAGCTAGTCTATGCCTTCACAAAGGGACCCCAGCAAGGTTCGGTTCCCGTCTTTCAGCTTAGTTTTGATCGCCAATACAAGACGTACTTACGTAAGGTACCTTCCCCGGTTATGTATTCTGCAGTCTCGTGGTCAGTTTCCGTCGGATGGCTTGGAAGCTTTTCTTTGTTCCAATTAATGAGCGCATTTCTTCTTCAGCGACTCTCAGCAGTCGTGCCGTGAAGTAAATAAACAAGAGCTGCGCTTGAAGACGCGTTTGAAGACGCGTTTGTTGCCGAGAAAGTAGTCTGCATCGGGTGGTATCGAGAGGATGTTAAATCGGACGCACATATTGAGAAAGAGAAAAGTTTGTAGCCAAGTGAAGCTGCTGGTATGCACGTGCTGCACTTGCGCGCGGTCGCTTTACGACCCGACACTGATTCGCGCGTACTCCTGCAACTCGAAATGCCATTGCATTTTTGTTCTTCGTGAAACTTCCCGCAACGGTCCTGGGATTATGCATTTCTTGCAATAATTATTAATGGCAAGCATCAAGTTCCATTTACACGGTCAATCTAACTTGCAAGTTATTATCTCAAAGAGTAGTCGAAGAAAGTTAAAAGTTGCTTTCCGAGAAATGCTGAAATAGCGTTGCGCACGCGTTACTGGAATCCATAAAATTAGTCACAAGAGTTTTTATCTCTCGCCGTATTGTTAGACTGTGAAGAAAGCTTGCGCCAAAGACATCCGCTCAATTACTTCACAACCTCCAGTTTCTCATGTTTGCTATGTTGGTAACTTTAAATAAATTCGGCAAACGACTTGATATGTAAGCTGGCTATGCAAGTTGGCTGCACCGCTGTCGTTGAGCTCGATATTAAAAGAGCAAGGCTGCGTTCTAACCGTCATTTTGCGCTGAAGGGAGGACGCAGCCACAGGCAAGTGTCGACGGCGAGGCTGGCACCGCACCTGAAAGTAGGCTCTCGCGCAATCTGCCATCGTTTAGCGTCATTAGTTCTCTGTCGAGCTTGACAAATAAATCCGTTACTTGGAATGACGAGGAAGGAGCTGGGAGTAGACAGTGGGCTGAGAATTAAAAGACAAGTTCGGCTCGGCAGCGCAAAGCCAAAAGTCGGGCCGTACCAGCAGCCGCACATCCATCACGGCGGGCGAGCACAAGCGAGCCACTATTGCGGGCCCGAGCTCATTGAATTCACGCGAGCAAAGATATTGTTTAGCTAATTAGGCACAGAGGCTTCTTTCAACCCGAGCTCATCGATAGCATCGGCACTTTGGGCGGTCGAAGCGGCCGTCCTAATTAAAAGCGGCATGACCGCTGCCTCCGCGGCTCATTCCGTGTCTATTAACGCGGCTTTTCTCAATCTACGGCAAGGCCGCATTGACGGGCGTTTAATGCTAACTCACTATCGTTTGCAGGTATTATGAGACTGGTAGTTTCAAAGCCGGAGTCATAGGCGGCTCGAAACCCAAGGTGGCAACGCCACCGGTAGTCGATGCGATTGCCAACTACAAAAGGGACAATCCCACAATGTTTGCCTGGGAGATTCGAGATAGATTGCTCGCCGAAGGCATCTGCTCGCAGGACAACGTGCCATCCGTCTCCTCCATCAACCGGTGAGTACAGTAGACTGCTTACACTCACTTTAGCCTACCTTTCGCTCCCGCCTCGCATTTTTTTCATTCTTACCTTTATTGCGAGAGCCTTGCTATAGTTAGACCGATTAAGCATTTTAATAGACGCGCGAGTAAGTAATTAGACTCAAATCTACTCGCGTTCGCGGAGGAAAGTCCACTGACAGCAAATGGAATCCTTTTGATCCAAAAGGAAAAATTTAACTATTTTATTATTTTATTTCAATCGTTAAATTAACGTATTGTTTAAACTTGGAAGGAACCAAAGAAAAATCTTTTCCAAGATCATGCTGAAATTGCAGTGACTAAAAACCGAACCTTCCATCTTTAGATTATATTATATTTAATAGTAAAAATTCATTATTAATTGTATAATTAATTATTTATACACTGAGAAAAAATGTTAGAATAATTCTAAAACGATTCGATAAAAATTACCATACTGGTCACGCAACCGTACCACAGGATGACAAAAGTGACATATTTATTAGAATTCTAATAATTTTTACAGTTAATATAGTAAAATTTATTATAATTCACGTGGAAAAATTACTAGACGTATAATAAAAATTATAAGTTATAAATTTTATCAGACAAATTAGCAAATATTCTAAGGCTGTACAAGAAATTTTCCCTATAAAGCTGGTAGAATTTACAAGAAAGTATAGTAAATTTTAGGATATATATAGCAATGTGCAGCGCTGCGCATGCACGCTACAAACACAACACGAGGCGTGCGTATCATAACCTGCAATGCTGTAGCCCTAACAACTTAAAAACAATATAATTTTAATATAAATAACATTCAACACTCGTATAATTTATTAAATAATTAATTTGAATAATTATCTATGTATTCAATATAAAATTAGTTTAAAAATACGTAAAGAATAAATTCATATTTTAGGAGTATCGATATAGTGTAACATATATCGGCGATTCGGATTATTACGCGTAAGCGTGCGCAGTGGTGCAGTCGGTAAGGAGTAAGCCTTTCAATTAGAAAACTCAGGTTCGATTCCCGGTCCCAGCTAAAGTTTTTTTTATCTGCTGTAACACTTATCTACTTAATTATTTCTTAATATTTATATGTGTTATCTTGTAGAGAGGATAAAATAAATTGGCTAAAATAAATTTTTTCTGTATTTTTTCGGGTGAATATAAAAATTACTATACTGGCTATTAAAAATTATAAAAATGACATCCTGTGGTCAGATTGCGTGACCAATACAGTAATTTTTACTGAACACTTTTAGAATTATTCCTAATTTTTTTCTCAGTGCAGTAATTACTTGTATTTACACGCGTGACAAAAAGAAAATCATTTTAAAGTAAAACCTTAATGAAGAAAAATATAATTTTGAAATAATAAATTTTTTTTTTCTCGAGAATAATTCCCTAGATTTAAATGATAATCGCTTTACGGCACTAAAAAACATTTGTTTCACGCTGAGCAAAACACAAACTGAGCGAAGCATAAATTTTGCTCTAAAGAAAAAACAATAGAGTTAGTTCATACATAAATTGATGTGCTTTTCACTAGAGATTTTTCTCTGTTTCATTCAGATATTATGTATGTATAAGCCATATCAACTTCTTTCCCATTGTTCTTTCATATAACTTGAGTAAGAACGAATAATGTTACAAAAATTCTGTCGCTCCGACGCAAAACGACATAAGTCCATTTTTTTTAATTTTTTTTTTGTCAGGAAAACCTTGGATTTTGTATCTTTAAATGGGCCTTTTTCATTTAAACTTTCAGTAGTAGCTAAAACATTGTCTTAAGCTACGATATACAGAAAACGTAAGAACATAAGTCCATTTTTCAAATTTAGTGCACGGCATAACGACATTAGTCCACTTTCAGAGTTTCTGAGAAAAATGGGTTTCAATGTTGAAACTTATTCGTAAGATCGGAATAAACGAGATAAGGTGCGCTACTGTACTAATCAATTAACACATTTAAAACAAATATTTAAACGGTGGTATGACCAGGTTATGCATTTTCTCCTTCGTGAAAACTCGAAAAAAATGAAGTGATGTCGTTATGCCGGGAACTTAGACTTATGTAATAGTCCTCGTTTATTTTTCGATCGTATTCGTTAATTTAATTATGAATTTGGATCAAAATTAACAACTAATTAACGAATAATTATGTTAAAAATAATACAACTTGAATGCAATATGAATACAACTTGAATACATCTTGAATACAACTTGACTTTGCGATAAATTAAAAAGCATTTTTTTTATTTCGTAAAAGAAGAGGTATTATAATGAACTAACTTTCAAAATTCTCACATTTACTTATGTTGTTATGCCGCGCACTAAATTTGAAAAATAGACTTATGTTGTTACGTTTTCCGTATATCGTAGCTTTAGGGCAATATTTTAGCTGCTACGGACAGTTTTAAATGAAAAAGGCCCATTTAAAGATACAAAATCCAAGGTTTTCCCGATTTAAAAAAAAATGGACTTATATCGTTATGCCCCGTAGCCACAGTATTTTATCCAACCTTATTAAATTATTTCATGTAAAATATATACAATAACTAGATAAAATTTATAATTTTACAAACGTTAAGTGCATAAACGTGAGACTTTTGAAAGTTATAGTTCATAATACCTGTTCTGTTACGAGATAAAAAAATGCTTTTAATTTATCGCGTATTCAAGTTGTATTCAAGGTGTATTATTTGTAATATAATTATTCGTTGATTAATTGTTAATTTTGATCAGAATTCATTATTAAATTATCGAAAATAATCGAAAAATAAACGAGAACAGAACTATATTAGACTCAAATGAGTTGAGAACAGTTAGATAAGTTCAAGTTCCCGACATAACGACATCACTTCATATTTTTTCGAGTTTTCACGAAGGAGAAAATGCATAACCTGGTCATACCACCGTGAAAATATTTGTTTTAAATGTGTTAATTGATTAGTAGAGTATCGCGCCCAATCTCGTTTATTCCGATCTTACGGATGAGTTTGAACATTAAAACCCAATTTTCTCAAAAATTCCAAAAGTGGACTTGCGTCATCATGCCTCGAAGCTACAGAATTTTTAGCATATTGTAAACTGATAAGAAAAACAAGCAAGGATTGAATCGTTTGACTCTCCATAATTTAACTCTCGTTAAAAAGTGAAAATAATGTTTAAACCTCGCTATCTTATATTCTCTCGGCCGTTCATATTTGCCCGAAACAGCTTTTATCTGAGCGTCGCATAGCCGTAATGAATGCGAATGTGTGAAAGGCGACTCGCGAACAGCAAGTTGCTCAACTGTGTGTCGCTGTGCGTCACAGTTGTCGAGACTCTTCTGAATAAAGTGAAAGCACCAAGAGAGTACAAGATCCTGAGATTCAACTGTTATTTTGAGTTTAGTGGTTTTTTTTTCTCGGAGGGATTTTTGACCGACGACTCGTTCAGTCAGCTATGTCCCCATCCGCCCTGACTAATGTTCTGCGCGTAATGATGATTCTCCTTAAAATCTACAAACCTAACCTTTAACCTCACTCCCTTAAGAGGGTTGTTTCAGCTTCTCATCTCCCTGAAGACAAAGTGAGAAAGAAATTTGAACAAGGGCGCAAGCCAGGCCGCACTTCTCTTAACAGCGAGTCCGTGTCCCATTCGCCTCCCTTTCCCATCCTATCTGATCGTTAGTTTGTTTTCCGTAGGAGAGACAAAACAATAAATCCGTTCTTTTATATATCTGCTTACATAAACATTTACTCACGGCATTCATTAACGCTTAAATTATGTATAGATCACGATTAAAATTATTTTACTGTTATATACTCGATATACGTATAGATTATTAAAAAAAACAAACTATAGGAGAGAGGTTGATATAATTTATACATATTTGATGTCTTGATTACAGCAGTCCGTTCCTACGTATAACTATAAGGAATTTATATAACGAATACATATTGTATGCATATTATTTGAATCAATTACGAAATCAATGAAACGTATATTGAATAAAATTATTTAATTGTACATATTTAAATAAGAGTTTAATTGAGTTTATCAAATGTTGATCTCATAATTGTTGTACGTAATCTTTTCACTTGGCTCACTTATTTACTTTCTTTCTGTGACCAGGTTAAAAAATGCACTTTTGGCCAACATCAACATGTGTGTTTCGTACCGCCAATAATTCCCCCCAGCTCTGCTGCGTGCGATATATGACTCCGGCGCCCCGGCATTATATATATTGCTCATATTTTACCCACGTACAAAACTCGTCTTTTGACCATGACTCATACAGCGCCCATCGCCATCGAAATTGTGTGCAATATACATCGACTACAGCAATTTAAGACTTTTTTCCTTATTTCCCTTTCAGTGGGATTCGTTTGAGTGGGAAGAGTAAAAGGTACCGCGAAGAATGCTACTGGTTCGTCTGGCTAATAGTCAAGGGGCGAGAGACTTTGAGACAATTAGTGGACAACCGTGAGCAATAACGTTGACGGTAGCCAGAGAAGAAGAGGCGAGTGGAGCGAATGACGTGTAGCAGTGGGCGGCTTTTAAGGACAGATCGCGTCTTTCGCCACCTCATTTGCGTGTATTTCCATTAGCGCACACTAATCCCCTGCCGAGGGCCCGAGGGCTTTGCGCCGAAGAAAGCCGATCGGCACGCAGGAGAATCCCGTTATCTTATCGCGGCGCGTAGGACAAGGGGCCAGGGCTGCTCGTGCCAGAAGATGAGCCGCGCAGATATCGGGCAAAGTACTGTCTGATTAAATCTGGCGACATATGTGCGCGCAACCCGCGCGCTTGGGCCCCCGGGGACTTGTCGTTCTATCGGCGGCTCGGCCTCGCCCCTTCCTCGAGGAAAGACACTCGAATTAATCGGCGCTATTCCCCGCGGAGCCCGCTAAAGGTCAACAGCAGGCTGGAAGTGCCCGTCGGCAAGTGCATTATTTCCCCAAATTCATCCGATCATTTTCATTTTAATTTTCGCATTCCCCCGAATCGCCCGCGAGAGACACGCCGCGCAATATGTCCGCGTCCCCGGGGGGTGCTGGCAGAGCACGTTACTCGCCAAATGACGCCATAATCGTGTCGCCCCCAATTGGTAAACACGCGCAGGAGCAAATAAAACCGACCGGGAGTCGAGAGTGATTGTTCGGAAAGGAGGAGCGCGTGTCGTGTCTGGAAAAAGCCCGCGCTCTTACGGCGTGCAGCAGGAGAGCGTGCGGCGCTTGTCGCTTTACCGAGCAACTCTGAGTATTGATCTCAATCAGGCTTCCTCACGCGGGCAGCTTCGAAAGTGCGGATGGGCTGAAAAGAAATCCTGCGTGCTCGACAGCTCACTTGAATATCGCCGCGATTTCCCGCCTCTCCAGATTCCGTATTCTCTACGAGTTGAGATTTATCCCCCGAATAGTAGTCATTGACTCATCTCTCTACAACCCCCCCCCCCCCCCGGCCACACTTCTGCTTCTTCGCTCGTCGGCTTTGCTGTTACGAGTGCATCAGAGTTTTTCTCTTGTTGGAGTTGACTTTTTAGCGGAAAAATAAGGCTGATATAATGCTCAAGGAGAATCACGTGACACTTGGCAGCATCGGTGTTGCCGAGCAGCTGCAGCTCGCGCGCAAAAAGCGAGCAATAGTAGGAGAAAGAAATAGTGGAGTGTCCGCGGGACGCCGTGAAAAATAGCCGTAATCTGTGTGTGCCGCAAACGCCAGCGCGTTGAATCTCGGCAGAAGATCCGAAAGCTTCGCCGGAACTTTATTAATTCCTCGCTCATTCGTATCTCCCATTAGCCGGCGGTCGCTCATTTTCCTGCGGCAACTTTCTGACCGAGCAAAACATAGTCGTTTATTCGCAATTTACGCAGAGCTGGAGAGCCAGTGAGAGCGAGTATTATTTAAAGGTCGGGGCTTTCCAGCGAAAGTCGGGAGGCTCCGAGAAACAGCAGCTCGGGCAAAGCTCGTCAGCCGGCAAAGTGAGCGCGAAGAGTTTCGGCCGAGTTGAAGCGGCGGGCCGGGAAGGAGAGGGAAAAGTCACCGGCGGCGTCGCCGGCGCGGCAATGGTCACTCGTCAAATTAAAAGATCAAATGAGCCGGGCATTAGAGCGAGGAGGAAAAGATGGCGTCGCCGGCTCGATCTCCTCGGAGGCGGAGAGAGGGGGAGCGCCCGCGCCGGCGGGGGCAGACAGCCGCAGCCGGGATTTCGGGAGGAAATATTGATAGGCTCGGCTTTAGCCGCGGAGTCACGCTCGAGTAGGCGGCGCTCTCTATCTTGGCCGCGCGCGCGCGCTCCGCAGTCTCGGGCCGCAGATCGATAAGAAGCGCGTGCCGCCGACGAGGGCTCCAGCCCGAGCTTCTGCCGCTCGCTGGCGCGAAAAGCCCCGCCGACGCTACGCTCGGACACGAGATTCCATGCCGCCGCGGCGGCCGTCGCACGGGCGAGCCTCGGCTCTCGCACTGTTGCGCCAACACTCGGCGCTCGGAGGTGCCCCGTCCGACGGCGGCCGGCGCGTTGCGCGACGACGTCTCAATCGGGTCCGCGAGGGGCGACAGCTGGCAGAAAATCTGTCGTGGGAACGTATCAATCTGTCATCGCGCCTTTTCCTCCGTCGGACGGGTCAATCTGCCGGATGCACAGCGAAGTAAGGGTGCGCGCGCGTCTCTCCATTACTTCCATATCATTTCGCACCCCAAGACGCGCACGGCCATATGGCCCCGCAGAGCTGCTACTTTCATGCCGACCCTCTTGCGCTCCTGCGAGTCGCCTATTTTACTATCTCCCGGTTCATCTTTCGCTTATTAAATTATATCACCATAAATAACATTTGCCCGCCGAGCGCACTTGTTACTGCCTGCGGAGCGCAGCGCATGCCTCGACTGCTCGGCGATTGCTCCTACTTTTTCACACCCGCACACTCGTTACTCCAAATTTATCTGCTTCCGCAGAACTTTTAGCGACTCTGTTTCCGCCACATCTGCATTACTAACTGTACTTTCTGCCCAGTTACTTACTCTGGGTAGGAGTAGAACTTCTCGTTAAATAATGTGCGTTGATGGAAAAATGGAGGGAAGAATTAGCATGTTTTCTATAGTAGTTTGGCAATATCAAACAAAAATACTAATTTTTACCATAGAAATGCTGTGATTTTGACCGTGTTAGAGTGCGAAAATTTGCCAAATTACTATAGAAAACATGCTAATTCTTTCCTACATTTCTCCATCAGTCTGTCAAATTTATTATTTATTATTATTTATTCCAGATATTATTACAAAATAGTAATTCTGCAGAGGTAAATGCAATTACCTGTGCGCTGAGCTGGAGATACAAATTTTACAAGCTGAAACATACAAACTAAATATGTATTCGTCTAAAAATAGTTTACAAAAAAGTATTTTATTTCGCCAAACATAGTCGTTGTACGTTCTTTATTCTCGTTGCATTATACCTTGTCCGAATCGCGCAAAGGGTAGCAGAGCGAAACCCTTGCGAAAACTTAATTAATTGAATATTTGGAAGAGAAATACTAACTCTTGCGAATCGTCAGGCAGAGTTGAGTTTGTTCAGAAGTATATTGAATTTGAAAGAAGGCGAAAGATTAGTTTATATATAGTTTGCATGTCATCGAGGCGTTTCATAAGGTGGCGGTCTGGAAGAGGGTGAGCACTGGCAGTTGTTGAGAGGAAGAAATGCCGGCCCGGGCGCAATAATGGCGAGGAGCAAGCTCAAGACTAATAGGAGAAAAGTGCCGTGCGCGCATATTGAGCAGTTTAGGCGGGAGCAGGAGCCGCAGCAACGTCGGCGCCATATTTGTGGAATGCCGTGCTCCCTCGCAGTCTGACGAGGAGCAGCGAGCGAGGGAGAGCGTGCGCAGAGAGAGGGAGAGACAGAGGCGGCCGGAGGTGTCACGGAGATGACTTCCGGAGCGCTGCTGCCTGCCGCGCCGGCGCGTATCCATAACCGTCCTTTGTCTGGCTAATACAATTATTACCGCGTTTCATCATAGCCTCCAGTGGAAATTAGCCTCAAATGAAGTTACAATTACGAAGCTCTTCGGGCTGCCCCATCCCTCCCGCGGCGCCGCCGCGCTACGGCCCCGGGGGAGAGCCGAGGCAGAGCCGAAACCCCGGTTGCCGTGGAAACGTCAGAGGACAGACGGAACCGCGATGAAACCGGATGGTCGGCGAGGAGCACGAGCTGCTCGTCGGCCGCCCGCACATAATGCTCGCGCCTGCCTCCTTTGTTCCCTTACACGCGCGGCGAGCAGTGTGACCGGCAATCCGCCGAGAGCTTTCGCGACTTTTGCTCGCTTTCTTCTCCCCGCGGACCCGCGATCGGCGCCGCCAGTTCCCGCCGCCAGTTCCCGCCGCGGGATCCTCCAGCTTCCGGGAAAATTCGGGCCCGCCGCTCCGGCCGAGTCGATTTTCCCGGCGATTAGCAGTTTTCAGTGCATAAAACCGCCGCGCTTTTTGCGCGGCAAGAGCAACGGTACCGCGGCGGGCGCACGTCCTGGCCCCGGCCCGCCGAATAAGGCCAAAGAAACCGAGGAGCGTCGCGACTCCGCGTTGCGCCCGCCGCCGGGGATACGTAATGCGGCGCCCCACTCCGCGGCGGCCTCTGAGGAGGTGGCAGACCAGCTGTCGTTTGACAATGCGCGCAGGCGAGCGGCTAGGCACAATAATGACTGTCTCCCTCTCTCCCGGCCGGCCACTTGATGAAAGTGAGGAGAGAGACGCGCGCCGCGGGAGAGCTCCGCCATAGGCCGTGGCCCCTGCCCCGCCACACACACACGCGTCGTGTCTATGGGCATGACGGCGGGAGGAGAAAAAAACGACGACGCCCGGCAATGCCCGGCGATGCCCCTTCCCGCAGTTCAGCTCCTTCCGCTTCGTTCCGATCCTCTGCCTCCGCGCTTCCCCTTCCGACTTCGCCACTCGCTCTTTTGCCTTTTTCTCCGCGCAGCAGCTAGCACAGCGGAAGATCATTTTAGCCATGGAGAGAGCCTTCTCCCAGCTCTTTGCTTTTTTATAAACTCCTCGCTGTTGAGTGCCGACTCCTCCACCGCTCACCCCCACCCAAGCCCTCCCCGTGAATTTACGGCTCTCCAGCCGTTCATACGTCGGCTCCTGCCCGACCTTCTCTTATAGCGTCCTCATTCGGCTCCGCCAATCCTTACACTCCTCTTGCTTTTTACTCAAAACAGCGACGTTTGCTGCTTTTACGTCGAAATAAAAACAAACTCATTACCCAATCGCAGCAGCTCTTCCTCCAAACGTGCCTTTACATCCTATGGTTAATCGCAATCTCCCGTCGCTTCCCTTCGGCCCCTCAATTAATCTTTTAGTCAATTCAAGATTCGAAAATCATAGGACAACTGACCTCTAAACTATGCAAAGAAACTCTCAAGAGATCTCGCACGATGATCAGGTTAAAAAGTAGACATTCTTCTTTCTGATTGAAAAAAGAAAAGTTTGAACTGGACTGGTTGGCCGAGTGCTAGTAACTTGCAGTTGATGCCAATGATGAAAAATGGAAGGTGGAATATTTGTCTTAATGTTGAGTTGTCTCACCATTCAAATATCTACTTATTTTACTACGCAAACATCCTGTTAATATATCATTTTTCTAGATAGAAGCAAAGAAATGTTTTCAGATTCGTCTGGTTTATTGAAAATAATATTATTAATTTTTGTATTTATTTCATGATTTATGATCGGTAAACTTACCCATAGACCCATGACCAACCTATTCTATGTTTGTGGAACAGGTTATCTCAAAATCGTGCAGTTAATACATTAATTCCAGCTTTAAGTAACTTGTGCTAATTAAGCCTCTAAAAATGAAAAATATATTTTACCACTGCATTTTTATCCAAGTTTTTTTTTCAATTTTCAGCGTTTATAAAATCATGAAAACATGTATTTTGTTTATAGTCGAAATATAAGCTAAGATAATTTAATTGAAAGTAGCCCAGCCAGAAAGGTGAAGTCTTTTTCTTAAAATTGGTATGGAAGTATTATAAAAATTTAATACTTGAACATTTATTATTCACCTAATTCGGTCAACTTCGGGAAGAAGGTGTAATTTTAGATATGAGAAAGTATAAAATTGTTATGTATAAAAAGTATGAAATGTTGTCTTATTTGACGAAAATACTCATGCATACTTTAGCATTACTCAAAGTCATTACCACCTATACTTTTAAGTCTTTCATATAAATTTTTCTTCGGACGTATTTATAGAAGGAGATAAAAATTAAATATTAGTTTAAGGTATTAACAAATTAAATTCGAAGAAGTAATGTATCAATAAATTAGTAGCGATTTTTTGGGTCGGGGGATGGAGGGACAGTTTTTCTTGAGACAAGCAAATCGTGATTAAAGTAAGTTTTGTATAATGTATATATTTTTGTCGTAACACGCAGTAAGCGTACTGTGAGAGATATCAAAATTATTTTGTGAGAGGAAAATTTTGTTTAATTTCTTTCTTTTTCCTTCACAAATTCCTTTGATTACATTTCCCGTTTATTACAAAATGATTTATTCATAGGAATTATTTTTGAGCAGATAAATAGTAATTTTCTTAAAAAATATAAATTGGTATATTATTCTATTTTAATGATAAATTTTCATGTTTATATAAAAATCGAAGAAAACGTGTTATACGAACGGCTCTAGCAAAGCGCTAACGGGAAATCGAGTCCTCGATATTTAGTTTATAAAGTCTGTATCTTAAGCAGGTGCACTTGCATAACATTAAGAGTGTATTCTGTTTAAAAATGGAGTTTAATTTGGATTATAATTGATATAATAAGTTATCATTTATACTAAAATTTTTACTTGTACCTAATGCAATTAACTATTGTCTCACGTTTAAAATCGTTTTTCGCCTATTATGAATACTCATCGAAGGTAGATGAGAAAAGAAAGTGCTGTTAATGAAAAAGAAAATTGTCAAAACTGAAAATTCTCTTGTTTAATTATAATTTTCGTCTTTTAAGGATTGTCAGAAGAAAATACGTGCTTTGACACGCTTGTGACTGACTTGACTGAATAAAAGAGTGATGTAGAAGGTCCGAAGTGTAGAAAGTGGCAGTTGATCGAGGGAGAGTGGCTCAGTGTGTGTGTGTTTGTGTCGTAGAAGCGACCGCCAGAAGACAAAGAAATGATATAATTTGAAGTGGCCGAGTGAGAAGAGCCTCGCGCTCTCTGGCGCAATTACGTTGTTTTCGCGGTGCGCGCGGCCTGCATTCTCCTTACTCGACAAGTTGGCATTATCATTAGCAGGCGAGAGTCGGAAGTACTTGTAATAAAGTAATTTCTCGCGTCTCGGGGCGCACGCGACTCTGCGGCAGCGCCGTCCGCACTCGGCGGAGACGAGCGCCGAGCGCATCAGAATGCACCTTTTGTCTCGGCGCGCGCGCGAGCAGGGAGCACACAATGGTCTCGCAGTAGCATTGTATTGGCGAGCGCGGCGCAGAGCGGAACCGGCGCACGACAACGATTGTGGCTTCTCTGCGTCTTTTTCTTGCCGTTGGCCTCTCGCTTTCCACCTCCGAGCGCCCGCTCCGCGCCTCGTACGCGCCGTCGCGCCTCCGCCGAGGAGCAGCATCTGCCCGCAAACTGCCGGATCCTCCGGGCCAGTCCGGGTGGCGAGCGCTCGGCGCGAAGAGGATCGCGGCGTAAAACCCGCTCGTTTGTCGGAGCGTCTATGCAAATGCGCGCAAGGAGAGGTAAGGGGCAGCGCCGCTAGTCGCGCAGCCATAAGCTGAGCGTAACGCCGGCTAAAATCGCCGTCGATCCTGTTCCGGCGCTCGGCGCCCGCACTGCCGCGAGTAGAGCGAAATGCGATAAAGTTAGCGCAGAGGTAATTTCAGTATAAAGTTTTATTCGCAATAATTTAGAGGTGAGCCTCGAGCTCACTCTCGCTCGCGGCTCGTACATTTCATAGGATACTTGGCATAAAGTCACGGGCATAAAAGTAATGCCAACATTAAAGTTTGTGGTTCCAGAGCCTCCTCCGCTATCTGCCCCCCCCCCCTCCACTACTCTTCTTGCTCCTCAATTTCATCCCGCACAGGGACTTTTTCCCTTCCCGCGATCCAGGCAGCAAGGACCGGAGCCGCGCGTTCTACGCAGCGCGTGCCGGCGTATTATCGCGCGGCAATGCAAATGCGCTGCTAGAGGCGGAAGCCTCACTCTGACCACTTGAAATTCAATCGCTGTATTTAAATTTTTAATAGAACCAAGTTGAGAGTCATGAGCACTTTTTGTTAATCTTCAAAAAGTCACCTGACCGTCCACATTAGAGCTGAAATGAACAACAGAAGAAGCTCCGTCGCTTCACTGGGCCGTGCGATGTTAATTGAAAGCTTTTGATAAAAGCAGTTGTAAGTACTTTTTTCGAACCAATTTCGAATGGTAGCGATCGTGCAAAATTGCAAACAAAAAGTAGAGGGAGACAAGTGAGCGACCGAGAGAGAGAGAGAGAGAACTGATAGCGGTTACGGGACCGACTATGGGGAAGCTTGCGTACTTTAGTTGGAGAGTAGTCATTGGGGAACGATCGTTGGGGCGCCAAGGGAGACATATCTTCTTCCCACGTGGCGCTTCGGCCCGCTGATTCCATAATTCTGCGACGATGCTGTGCTGTTGCCTTCAGTTATGCTACTACCTACCTCGGCAGTCGACTATTTTCTCTCCACACTTTACATTGTTCAAAATACTGCAGCATTTCTAACAAAACAAACCCTCTAATCCGTGTTAATATATTTGTATTTAAAATTACTCTAGGGCCGCGGACATGTTAAAAAGATTTCGAGATTATGTCCAAATGCAACCAAAAGTTTATGATACACTCTGTTTATCTGGTCTTTAAACACAAAAAAAAATAAAAAAAAACCTTTATATTGAAATTAGTTAAAATCATAGAAGAGTTTACAAAACGTTGAGCTCCTAGGCTACGTGGTAAGCGTAGAACTTTTGTGGAGTGAAAAGGTGAATAATATATATACTAACAAAAATAACTTTTAATATATTTTATGTAGAGCAAATCTATAGCATTTCATTTAGACATAGTTACAGTCAATTTTGCAGAATTTATATAATATACGAAAACTAAAGCACATCTTTTTTACTTACCGAAGATTAGCACGTTTGTCTTTTTTCCCAATAAACCTCCGCAAAGAGCAGCACGTTTGGTCTTTCCTTCGCGAAGTGTATAGTACGTTCAGTGAATGTTTGTACTATACTTCGCGGAGAAAAGGCCAAACGTACTATACTTTCCGCAGAATAAAGATTGTATGTGCCACTGCTTACGTAATAAATGACAAAGGTATCCTTGTACAGCAAAAAATAATTATATATATTTTTTTAAGTAATAGCAGCTGCTTCTGAAGTGCATTATGGGTATTATTATGCAATGATCACACTAAATATATGCACTAATTCAACAGTATTCTAATTTATTATAATACTTTTTCAAATAAATACAGAAAAAGATTTTAAATTTTTAATGCAAAAAACTAACATTATTAATTTTGTGTGTACAGTTACGTAATGGTTTCGGTCAAATTTCATGTAGAAATGTCTGAAAAGACTTGTACGAGAAATTCTAAAAAATTTTTTTGTGATAAAAAATCTTAATTTTCTTTATTTAATGTATTTTATTGCTCAAAATCCCGTATAATAATGATAAAAGAAATAAATAAAGTTTTTAATATATATTTTCTTTTGTTTAGCATAAATTTTACCATTTATAATATTGTAAATATTCATTAAAAAGATTGTGATTTTTTTCTTTACTAATTTATAAATTAACATATATGTTTTTTCTCTTCACATGTATATACAACTAAAGATCGTAATTTATTTAATATTATGAATATAGTTTTATTTACAATGCAATAAGGTTTTGAAATTTAACCAAATTGTTTTGATATACAGTAGTGGGCATTCGATACTCTGTGGGCGCGTTAGGTCCCCCAGTCCATACAATTTCCGGTCCTCACCGCAGAAACCGCACCTTCAGATATGATTCAAGGTGTGCCGAAATGATTATCATGGTACATGAATCACTGTAAAAATAAGCCGTACGTACATTGATGTTAAGAACGTTTCCTCTTATAAATATTTTAAAATTTTTGTACATATTATATAAAATTAACTATTTTTAAATTAATGTTTTATTCAAGAAATACATAGTACTTAAATAATAAAACTACGCTGCGTAAAACCTAAAATAAGCATTCTTTGAAGTAAAGTGATTTATGTAAAGCTAAAGCTATTATTCGTCCCATCCTGTAGATATTTGAAACGATATTTCGAGGGCTTGAATGTTCGTATAATATACAGTTAGATACAGCAGTAGGTGCACCAGTTCGAAACAAGCAATTTCTACGGGGCAGAGCTAAAATGCGAGAATCCCTTTTTTCTCCGACCGCCTGGCTCTCACCGTCCCTGGCAAAAAGCGGCATATCGAGCCAGCGGGAGCCGAGAGAGGATAGTTTGGGTGACAGAGCAGTATAGTTGGAGATCGCTGCCGCCGCGAACTCAGTGATTAGATGGAGCGAGACCGGAAGCTGAGGAAAGGAGAAAGAGAGACAAAGAGATGGAGGGGATGGGAGAGATCCAAAGAAAATCGTATAGCCGTCGTCTCATGCTTCTACATGTTATCGTGAAGACTCTCTTTATTTAGTAGTCGATTTCAAGAGAACAATATCAATTGTTTTATGATCATTCGAGGCAAAAATCTCATTGTCTATACAACTCGGCGTGTTTATGCCATAAAAGATATTTATAATGCAAGGATCATTATTACATCCTATTCTAAACTGCTTAAGCGCTTTTCTCCAAAGTTTCAGAGAACTGGGCTTTTTGAGGCAAGAGAATGGATAGAGGAATGATGCGAGGCTTTTACAAAGAAAGGCAAAAGGAGAGGAACGGAATAAGCGTTAAGAACCGTGTATAAAGGCAAAGTGCCGCAGGAGCTGAGAGAGTATTGAACACTGCTTATTTGTTTGGCTGAAGATGTTTGGGTTTCTCCCGGCTGCATGAAAGCGACTGCCCCGTTTTGTTCTTGCCCGCCGCGTATGTCACGTCCGCGCACTTCTTTTCTCCCCCCGTCAGCATCGATTGCTGTGAGAAAAGTTCTCCTGCTCTTGGGAAATTGACAGCGCACCAAGTTTTTGCCGGTATACTGCAGGGGTAATCAGCAAAATGAGTCACCTTCTTATCGCAGTTTTTCGCGCACCCGCAGTTCCTGCCATTGGAGCAGCGCGGCGCGGCGAGGATAATGATTGCGAGGTGAATTTGAATGGGCGCGAGGAGGGAGAGGAGAGGAGAAGAGTCGGGGAAAAGAAGGACGAGCCTGCCAATGACGGGGGCGATAATGGGGCCAGCGTGGCGGTTTCTCTGGTCTCGTTGCGGGGGCGACAAATCTTCTATCTCGGTGATCGGCCGCGCAAGATAATCCTGGGGCAGGCGTGGAGCCGGCAGTTACGAGCGACATGGCTTGATAAGGATCGCCGCTAATTGTCGGGGATTGCCGAAGGTTGCGAGGGAGTCGGGCAACAGGTGTCATCTGATTGATCGCCGTCGCTGCCGGTGCGAGCGAGACCTTAATGTCGGCCCATTACGGACTGGCCCCGGCCGCGCACCTCACCCTCTCGTCCCGGAACAACGCTCGAAAGCCCCGCCGACCGCACGCGATGCCACCGCGGTCAGCTTTTCCCGGCCCCCTCGCCGAGCGCTCACTTTTTTATGCCTCCCGCGCAACAGATCCTACTTCATACCTTTGCGGGCTAATCCATTGTTTACTCCGCACCCCCTCACTGGCCTGCAGTATCGGGCTTCCCATCGCCATCGAGCTTCTTTCCCCCGGCGCGCACGCGAGTGCTGCTGTTTTCCAAAGCAGCAAAATAAGCGAAAAAATCGCTCTCGGCGAGTTTCGAAGAGGCGGCCGTTCACTTTGGATTTGCAGCAAGCTGTCCAAGGCTGCCGTGCTTTTTAATAAACGCATTTAATCGCAAGTCGCCGAAATGGCTGCACTAGAGCAGATGCTTCCTACGGACAAAAAATACTAGTAGCTTATGTAAAAAGAAACCTTCGTTTTTGATCATTTTCCCCTTTGTACTCCCTAGAGTTGAGCAATAAAAATATTTTAATTACTTGTATTTGTTAAAATCGGAAAGAAATTAAATGTGAATTTTGTCTTTCTTTATGCTCACTCGTCTTTCTGCATACCTGCAATCTAAAATCTATAGAAAATATCAAACTTGTCGAATATTTATAAAAACGTTTGTTCAAAATAAGAATTTCAAAAGTATTTCTACGTAGATATAGTTGTAATGCAGAAATTGATTTCGCAGTATTAAGGAATTTGTACGCCTTCCTTTAATTGCTCAACAAACAGTCGATTTCTCTTAAGTGAAGGCTGTTTCATGTAATAATATTGCACAATGCTAAACGATAGATTGCGTCTTTGTTCATGATTTTCACAGTTTCTACTTTTAATATTTCGAGGTAATCTGGCGTCAATCAAAATAAGCCGAGTGACAAAATCACATTTCTGAAGGTAATCTTATCCCGCTAGTAGATAGTTTCATTTCAATACTGCCAATTTGAAGAACATTAAGAAAACTTTCACGTTAATAATTGCATTATTTTCATAGATTTATAACCTAAATTTATTGATAAGCATTGATCATCAAAAGAATGAAAATATAAACAACTTTTAGTGAAAATTTTACAGTAAGAGAAATTTAGATAACTATAAATGAAATTTCATTGAATTAAATAAGATACACTGAGAAAAATTAGTAAAAATCACTATACTGTCTCGTAAAACCACCAAGACCCAAAAATTACCATGTTTTACAGTAAATGTTGCAATATAATATAGTAAATTTGACTACAAGTGTTTACAGTCTGTGCTAGCTTTACGAGGCAGTATGGTAATTTTTACAATATAATAAATAATTTTCACTACACTTTTTTCTCATACGTTTGAGGAACGTACCATGGATTTACGCAGTATCGTAATTCAATTTCGTTGAACATCTTTATATAAGCATCGCATGTAATGATAAAGTCAAGCTGATTTTATTATAGTTAAATATACATTCCCATTGCTGATCATAAGACTTAAAATGCCGCGCTTTAATGCAATGCAGCTTCTCTTTACAGAGTGTCTGTGTATGTGTCTGTGTATGTGTCTGTGTACTTGTGTGTGTATGTGTGTGTAAGAAAGCTCTTGAATGATTTATCTACGTGCATTGTTGCAGGATTGTAAGGAACAAAGCGGCGGAGAAGGCGAAGCACGCGCACCAACAGCAGCAACAGCAGCAGGCACAGCAGCAACAAGGCCAACAACAGGGTCAGCCGCAGCAGCAACAGGCCCAGTCGCAGCAGCAGGAGCAGCAAGGCACGGGTGGTTCGGTGTCGGTGATAGCACACGCGCCAGCGACGGCCGGCGGCCACCCGACCGCAACCGCCCCCAACGCCTACAGCATCAGCGGCATCCTCGGCATTCCGGCCCACCACCAAGACCCCAACGGCAACAGCATCAAGAGGAAGCGCACCGACGACGGTCAGTATAGCCGCACGCGGACGCGTAAACACGCCTGTAGATCGCAATCGAGCCGATTCCTATCTCGCTCCCGATACACCTCCCGACTTTATTTACACTGTCGCGCGCTCAACTTACTATTATGGACCTCCACGACAATGGCCCTCGTCGTGCCCATTATTCCCGCACTTTTCCCCTGGCACCGCTGCTCCCCTGCCGTCAAGCTGACGCTCTCTTTTAACGTCCTAATCAAACGGGAGCGTTCGCCGCGAGCGGGCCTCCGCGAGCGAATCGAGCCCACACTCGAATAGAGCCAGCACGTCCTTCTCAGCCGCAAAGCCTGGGCCGAGGCATTTCTAGAGGGCAAGCGCGAGCGAAAAGAAGCCTCTCGCCCCGCAGGCCGACGGAAGAGCAGAGGGGACGCGCTCGAGCCGTGGCGCTGTGATTAGAAGGAGCAGGAGGCTGCGGGCCGCGGCGAGGAGCCGAGGAGGGCGAGAACAAAGCGAGGCACTTGCGAAGAGGGGTGGATTAATGTGGGTTTTTGAAAAATTCGACATGGAGCCGAGCGGCGGCGTGTCGAATGATCGCGGCAAGACTGCTCGGTGCGGGAAAGCCGGGCCCGGGCTTAGCGGCACGTGACGCCATTCATCCGTCGGATCCCGAAATATTCCCGACACGCGCCGGGCGCTCGGGAGCCGCGGCGCCGAGCGGAGACGTCGCGTGAGCCGATCGCGTTAACGCGGGAACTCGGCTCCCCTGCGGCACGCGATCGCTCCGCTGCTGAAAAAATGACGCATTAACGCCGCGGCGAAGGAGAGAGAGAGCGAGAGAGGGAGAGAGAGAGAGTGAAAAGCCGCGCATCCGGAGTCCGGCCTGGCCGCGCTCGCGCTTCACCTACTCGCTTTGCAGACGGTAATTTGATATAATTCGATTATGAGTTGCGGCGGCGGCGGCGGCATGCATGTATTTACTCGTGCGGTCGGCAAAGTGCCGGTTGCGCCGCGGTGAGAGCACTCAATGTTTGCGGCGCTCGCTCGTGCATGTATTAGATTATGAACTTCAGAGAGCCGCTTCCCTTTTCCCCTGCCTCTTTCCCGCAAATGCACGGCCGAGCCTCGCCACATTAGCTACTCCCCCGAGATCATAAACGCGAAAACCCTCCATCCACCTGCCGGCCGTTAATGCGCTTATTTATTCAGCTCGGGCCGCGCTCCGAAAATCGTGCTCGGCGCATAATAGAGAGAGAGAGAGAGAGGGAGAGAGAGAGCGCCCGATAGAAACGTCGAGCGGAGGCTGCGCCTTGTCGCTACACACGGCCAGTCGATTAAGAGAGCCGAAATCTAGGTGACGAAGCGCCCCTGGAAGTCAATGAGCGGCGCACTTGGGAAAGAAATCGCTGCAGTTTGTTGTCGCGCACATCTGGCCCCTCGTCCCCTGCCGACTGCTACACGCCGCATGCAGCTCTCCACTTTATCCATTCCCGCCCGGACATGGGACGGAGCCACCCTAAGCGGGCTCCCCATTATTACCCGTGTATTGTGCTGCTTAACATTGACTCAATTGCTTTCGAATAACGGCCGACGCCTCGACCCCACGAGCGGGAGACTGAGAGAAAGCGAGGGGCTCTTATGGCCGCACGCGCTCGTCCCGCTGCCCGAGTATCAATCGAATTATTTGATTTACTGCTCTTTTTCGGCTCTCGAGAGGGGACGACTTTCTACGAACTCTCGTCGCGTCTCTCTTTCACGCGCTTTCCTCTTTCACAGATTTCGCCCCGGCCTTTGTCCCGCTGTCAAATCACTCGCGGAATCCGGCCTAATCCGAAAACAACTGCGCGCGCGTTATTAATGGCCACCGCCTTTGTAAAGCGCGAGTATGTTACACGACGAGATAGCCGCGGCCGCTTCTCCGCTCGGGCGTGCATTCAAAGGATATTCATTCCGATCGATTTGATCGTAAAGCTCGGAGTGCCGGGGAGAGAGAGAGAGAGAGAGAGAGAGAGAGAGAGAGAGAGCGGAGGGAAAGGGCTGGCGGGGCCGGCGCTCGCAGTGAAACGAGTTTTATAGCGGTCCGGCAGCGAAGCCCCGGCCCCTGCCTCGCCCGCTCGGACGTTCAGCCCGGACAATCACAACTTGACAGGAAGGTTTAACGAGCCCTATGCTAGCGCCCCCATCTACCTCGGGATGGTCATTTAATTATTCGGGATATCAGAGCAGCCGCTGTGCATTCTCCCCTGTCCCCCGCCCCGCCTCGATCTCTGCCTATGAAACAGTTGGCCTTTTCCTCTTGTCCTCCGCGAATATATGTATTAAAACGCGCCGACACCGCTTCGGCCTCCGCTCCTTCCCCGTCCCGTGTACTCAATTGCCACGGCTCCGGCTAGATAACAAACGCGCCTATAATGGAATTGAAATTGCTCCTCCCTATCAATGCCGCACACATGTCTCCGCCCTTTCTTTAGCCTTACGCCGAATCCACCGGCAGCCACTGCATTTCCATTCCGAAACCAACTGGAGTGGCTATTACATTTATCTGTACGGTTTGTGTGCCCACAGATGACAATCGCGACTTGGCCGACCACTCGGACGATGATCTCAAAAGACAGAGGAGTAACTACAACGGCGACCAGCTGTACTCGAACGTAAGTTTTCATCCCAATAATTTGATCTATTCCGGGCGGCAAAGGGAGGGGAGACTCCGGCGACTCCGCTCGATCGCGGAAAGTCGCGCAACTTTTCGCCGGGTCGCCGCGTAACAGCCTCTCGGCGTCGCACGCGAGCGCGCCCGACAGTTCGGAGACAATTTGCGGATAGCCCCGACTCCCTCTAAGCACTCGCCTCTTGATCTGCTTCGCAGCTGTGGTCGAGCAAATGGAGCATCAAGGACGAGCACAAGCTCCTGAGCGAGCTCGGAGGCGCCGGCGCTGGCGGAGGAGGCGGCGGGGGCGGCGGGGGCGCCGCCGGGGACGCGGGAAACGGTAATGGCAACGGCGCGGCCGCCGGCACCGCCGGCGCGGGCACCGGGAGCACCAGCAACGCCGCAGGCTACTACGAGCACGGGGGCTTCCCCGGCAACGCCATTCCCACCTCGGCCGAGCTCTACGAGTCTCTCGGCACGATGACACAGGCGCAGACGCCGCACCTCTACACGCCGCCCATCGGCGGCACCATAGGTGAGTCCTTATTTTCGCTTTTACAGCTCGGGCTTCCCTTGCCTCTCTCTCTCTCTCTCTCTCTCTCTCTCTCTCTCTCTCTCTCTCTCTCACACACGCACCTCGATAAATACGCCTAAAGTCGTGCAGTACCTTTCGAATCGACAACATTTCCTACCTCGTACACCCACAGCCACACTGTAAAAAAAAATTCCAGAAATTTAATGCACATATGCTGGAAGCAAATTTCAAGCAGGTACATTAAAACGAT
>JAWWEQ010000045.1:26513759-26528731 GCA_035583055.1 Torymus tubicola | reverse complement strand
TACATTAAATTTAAGTTACTTTTGTACATTAAAAATCAATGTTCTACATTAATTTTAATAAGATTTTTTACAGTGCACGCACAGACACTGCTCTGCATTGGCATAGTACATACACATACGTCCTCTTTTCTTTATTTCTGTAGAATAGACTTTTTATTTCTCCACTCCCCCCTCTCCGCACGGACTCCTACAGCTTATTACACTCTGCTTCTGCTTAGCCGTATCGGCTAAATGTTGGGCTTTAATAATGCATGAGCTGGAAAAGGACAGGGATGAAGAGGTGGCGGTGGTTCACTTGGTGGTTGGTCCTTTGTACATTTTATTTACTCCTAGCTTCTGCAGAAGCTTGTGGAAGCGGCTTACAAATTTCATCTTTGAACAAATCTGCGAGGATCCTAAACTACATGGCTCTTATCCTTCTCTTTATTTTTTCCTTTTTTCTACTTATAGTTTTATACAATGTATTTATGTATTTCACTCTCTTTATGTATCTACAACTTATTATTTCGAGCCATTTGCTCTTAATTTACCTGAAACTCTCTGCAAATACTCATCTTCCTGTTTCGTGTATTTGCAATGGCAAAAAGTGAGAGTTTGTGGAACAGAGTAAAGCGTTTTTATTATAAAAAATTGCCTGCGTATAAAAGAGAAAATACGATGGTACTGCAACTAATGTGCCACAAATATTCTCTCAATATCTTGTCATAACTTTAGTAAATTCCGTAAACACCAGTTGAATTCATTCATTCTTTATACTCGGCATTTCCATTTTCAACATTTACAATGTAGAATCGTAACGAGTTGATGCAGTATTGTAAGAGCTACAGATTCCACACGCTTCTCATTACATGTCAATGCAGTAACTACTGTTAAAGAATTGTGCTAACATGATTAATAAAAATAAAAAAGCATTACCGGTTATTAAAACATTAACGAAAATATGTGGGGATCCTTGTATAATGGCAGGTGGTACTTTGACGCCGCTCGCGCCACTGACGATGCAAGAACTAAAATTGAGCCAAACACTGGATGGGGCTAACATGTCTCCCTATCACACCACCGGTGAGTTCGCCACCTCTGTATCTTATAACAGCTTAATTATTGTCTTTGCCTGCTAAATTTTTTAGTTAACCCAAACTAATCCATGATTTCTGTCTCACGTTAATTATTACGAACGAGAACGGTAAACAATATTGACAAATATTTACTTCATGTCGATCAATTATTCAATTCTGTTTTAGTTCAATTAAAGAATACTATATAAATGAAAATCAAACATTTCTTATTTCACTAAATATAGGTATTAGAAAAAATTTTTTTCATCAATTTCTTTCCGAAATAATTGATTAAAATAACTTTGTTCTGTAAAATCTTTTCTGGTAAAAATTAAAATCATTAGATTCAAACTAAATGACAAAAATATTCTGGTTTTTTGTATTAAGTATAACACTTTTTCAAACAACTTTTCAAATTTATTGACTCAAACATATTAATCTCCAGTTTACATCCTTAATTTAGCATTTTTATGCTAGTTAAAATAGCTGATGAATACAGTCATTATGCATGCGTTAATACGCGATTTGTTGTAGCGATAAGTGAAAGATATAGACTCATATATGGATAAATAAACATTAAGTTGTTAAATAAGTTTAAGTTATCCAATGTATAATTAAATTACTATCAAAGTTTAAAGAAATGAGTTAGAGGTTATGCTCATTCTGTAAAATATGAGAAGTTGTTTAAAACATACGTTACACTTATATCTACACCGAGAGAAACATTTGAATAAAAATTACTATAGTTTATTATAACCGGGGGACAAACTCGCACCGTCAAAAAATTTACTATAGTTTCTAGCAAAAATTGCTATATGTCTGCTAATTTTTACGATAGTTCTAGTAAAAATTGCTAGAAACTATAGTAAATTTTTTGACAGTGCGAGTCTGTCTCCCGGTTACCATAAACTATAGTAATTTTTATTCAAATGTTTCTCTCCGTGTATAGACCTAATGATTAATTTGCATTTTCCTGCCTATTTTTCATGGTTTAATTTTTACCAGAGTGAAAATTGATAATAAGTACAAAAGTGTATGTTTCCAATGAAAACGAATAATATAATAATAAAAAGCGTTTCATTCAAAGTTCAAAACTAAACAAGCGAAATGACAATTTGATAAGTTGTTAATGTAAGTAGTCAATTATTAGGTAAACAAGCGTTTCATCTTATTGATTTTGTAACAAATACACGGGAAACACTTTGATTAGATTGTTCATTGAGCGACAATAGCGGCATTGTCCGCTACTATCGTCTCTCATTCTCCGATTTTCGGAGACTCAGTAGCCAGAATGGTTCTGTGACAAAAAGAACCCCATCGTTGGCTACATTGTCATGGCATTTTTCTCCGATTTCGGTAACTGAGTCTCTGAAAGTTGCAAACTCAGTACACGAAATAATCAGTGAGTCATTCTCATTCGTATCGATAAAGTAGTATTTGTCTATAAAGAAAAAATATTCGAAAGTGTTTTGCGTGTACAAATAAAAGTAATCACGTATTAAGTTAAGATCTTTATTGAAGTCAGTTTTTCAATTAGTCAGTATAGAGAGTATGTGAGATTTATTACGAAATTAAGTACGCATGGCATTCAAGTAATGCGATACTTACCAAGTAAAACAACCTCAAATTTCAATCTCCGATTCAAATAACTAAATCAGTAACCATGTGCATTATTTGAATTCCTAACGTGAACAAAATAAATAAGCTATTGTCATAACAATAACAGTAAGTATTATAACATATGAAAAAGTAGAATCTATCGTTTATATCTTTAGATGCACAGAAATAATCAATACAGTTACGGTGTTTAACCAGCAATATCAACAAAACTTCCTCAAATTTCAAGCGCCCTTTGTCTTTATCATCAAAACTTTATCATTTATACAGATTAAAAGACTAGATTTTTTTGTTATATTTGGAAACAGAACAACTTTTTTGACGATTTAATGTTTAAAATAAATTGAATGTTATTCATTAAAGTACACTGTTATATTTATTAAATTTAAGAACAATATATCGGAAGCCAATTGCATAAACGTTTGATAGAAAATTAATGAAACATTTTGAAAATTAACGTACAAAATTATTATAAATAAAAAATGTTTATGTTAAATTTTATAAAAGTCTATGTTAATTCATTTTCAGTAATGAAATTATTAATTTTAACATACGCCTGTTTCTTAAATTTTCTAAATTTTAAGAATTTTTTAATAATTTATCAATATTTCTAAAATCATTATTTGTTTTTTAAAATTTATACATAGAAATAACTAAAAAGATAAAAAATAGGTATGAAAATTGGCCAGATTGTAGGTGAAGATGAAACGCTTTTTTTATATTAGTTATGAATTTATTTATATAACATCAAAATATTAATTTTAAATCTGCTTACTAGCTTGACGTTCTCTACTTCCAGGAAATTAATTATACTAATAGTCTAGCCAAATATAAACAATGAATGCAGGCAGACAAAACATATGCATTAAGTAAATATATTTGTCTATTTCATTCTGTTTCCTGATGAAAACAACTAATCGATCTTTGAAATACATAAGAACAAGATTGCGCCAGTTTATGTAATTCCTTTCTTTAATTTTATTCAATAATGGAATAATGTGTATTTTTGTCCACGTTCAATAAAATAAGCTTGGGCCAAAAATACTTTTGATTTGAACTTGAGTAGTTTTAAATCTGAACAAAGATCAGTTGAACTTTATATGAAACATTTAGTGTGAGACAGTCATCAACTTTTTATGTTACAATCATATAAATGCAGCTAATTATGTGTATAAAAACAGCTTTTTAAAGGCTTTATAATGCTAATATTATTTATACAAATACAATTAAAGTAATTGTATATGACCTAAATAATGAAATTATGTGTAAATACATAGAGCGAAGAGTGTAATTATGAGTAAGAATTGTTCATTAATAATTAATATGCAAAATAAAAATTATTAAAAGTATGGTGATTTTATATTAATAAATACGTACAATTCAATCAATTATCAAAATTCGAATTATCTATGTAACTTATTATGAATTTTTGTTACCTTTTATTCAACATACAGTGTGTGTTCATCTTCAAAAATTATTATGGCGAATTAATTAATTTAGTAGATGTAAAAAGTGCGAAAAACAATATAAATATTTTCGTAGACACGTAAAATTGAAATTGATCATCAATCTGAATTCATCCATAGTATAGCCTTACTTTTTAATTATTTTAAATTTGTATCTTAATTATTAAGTTTACAAACCTTAACCACTACTACTGTTCTCTCTGTGTTTATAAATATTAGTCTTCAGGGCTCTGCCGCGCCCTTTTATGTCAACTACGCAAATATCTATAATTTAATATAATTAAATCAGTATTTGTCATTCATTCATACAATATTGTATATCTCCGCTAAAAGTAATGCCCTACATACATAGTTTATGATAGCTTTGGTATTAAATCGTTTAAATATCAATAAAAGATTTCAAATATCTATCAATGGTTATTAAAAAGTAGTTAGCTATAGTGACGTACAAATAGAATTTTAGGCCGATACTACTTCGTCGCTTGCTAATAAAAAAGCGTTAACTCAAAAGCCGATTGAAAGGAGGGATTAACTCGGAATCAGTTGAAAAAGTGGACCAGCTTTAGACGAACAAACATGTTAGTACATCTATATTACCCGAGATTTGGGGCGGCTTCTGCCCCAAATAATAGTAAGACTGCACTCAGGCAATATCAGCTCGTGCGTCTAATGCAGTTCGATTTATCATTTAGTTTTACTTATTTATATTTTAAATTTTATTTCCTCCATTTTTCCAAACGAATAAAAAATTACAGTATGGGTTTATAGAAAGTATTAAACTAACAGTTTGTAGTCAATTTCGTAAAAAATGTGATCACTTTTACTGAGAGTTATTGTGATTTTTTAACTAATCGATTGACCAAGGCAATGAATCTTAATCTGTTTGTTTTCTATTAAACTATAAAAATCAAATTTTCATTTGAAGAATAAGAAAAGGGCCGGTTAATTTGTTTGAGAATCGACCTATAAGGTTGCATTGACTATTATTACTAAAATTATTTTTTTCTAAAACTACTAATAATTAGTAGTGAAAGTTTTTATGAGAGCTTATTTGTTCTTTTTTTTTTTAGTATACAAGTATAGTGTAGTTATGTGTTTGAAACTTGGTTTTTCTTGTTTTGACTCACTAAATCCGAAATAAAGGGTCAACTTTATTTAAACATTTTGAGTGTTAACAACTAAATCTTACTAGAAATGTCCTTTTTTATTTTTTAGTTAGTGGATCTGTTAATCCTTTGTTGCTCAGGTCAAAATGTTGTCGTCAAAATAAGTTGCGGGACCGTCGGATGTAATTCTATGCAAGCATCATGTCTTGCAATTATAATTTTACAATCGTAATTTATTATAAACAAGAAAAATGTAAAAACTTGTATTTTATCTTAAAAAATTGTGTCTAGGAAAATGTATTAATAAACTTATAAAAGGAAAAATGTATATACATATAGGTTTTTTGGATCGCGAATTATAAATTTGTTATTAGATTTTTGAAGTAGTAATATTAAAAATCTAATAATCAGCACCCTCAAAAACTTTTGGAGACAAAGTTTCAACTAAAAAGGTTTGCAACATTAATTGACGCAACAAAGGATTACAAATTCAATTCTGAACAATATATAACCAAAAAACTATGCATAGAAGAAAATATGACAGAACCGTATTCAAGTTACATACAATTATGAAATATTTTGGAATATAAGATATTCGAAAGTGGAAATACAAATAGTTAAACATTCATATAATAAAAAAAGTAAAAATTATGACTTTCTGAAGGAACCAGTTATACTATTACATGGCGATGGTACCGCAAGAAAATAGTATACCTTAAAAATTATGGAACGCCGTACCAAACTTTTCAAACTTCACTTTACTCAATTAATAAGAAACATGGCCTCATATATATTAAATTATTAATAATTTTCACTGATAGCGTAGTCCATACAATCTTAAAATTAATATCAATGAGTATATTAATATTATTCTTTCATCAATGATAAAATAATATTGCACTAATTGTCCAGTATTGTTCTTAATCAGCTGACTGATTTTTACTACGAAAGTAGCAATCTCATACATTAGTAAAACATAACGTAGTACCATAGATGTTCAGGTTAGTTCCTACAGCTAAAATGAAGCATTCGAACGAGTCGAAAGTTATCATAAAGCATGATGTAAGAGGCGAATCTAGAAATCGGCGGAGACGTGATGAAAGAATGTCAAAGAAAAGAAGTTGTTAGCTTCAGCATAGAAGCGGAAACGCGCCAAACGTTATCATTAGTTGGCTTGACTCGAATGTTGTGTTGTGTTATGTGCATGGCCAATCGCGTAGGAGAGAGCGGCAGCGTGGCAGTGTCGTATGTGGGTGTGGGGGCCGGCGGGGGCGAGCAGAGCCCGCCGATGACGATGCAGAACGAGGCGGGAGCCGCCCCCACGACCCCCCAGACCCCCCAAGGAGGAGACCCCGGTCTCACGGTCCTCCAGCCGCCCGTCTCGCAGCCCCAGGTAGCCTCCGCAATTCCACCTTACTCCACGATGCTACCCAGTTTCGGACACTATACCACCGGTGAGTACGCCATACACCTTCGCAAGCCCTTTTCATCCCACACGTTTCTCCTTGACACTCTCCTGAGACTCTACCTTGGACGCCTATATCTGTATGACAGCGCTACATTTTTTCGAACATTTTTCATTTTCCACTAGCATTTGCATATTGCGCTTGCGATCTCAGCGCTTCAAGTCAACTTTTCAATCGAAACGGAGCTTGACTCTGGATGTGACTTTAATCTAACGACTCGTTTCAGGTGGTGGCGATTATGCATATAGCGCAGCTTACTCGCAATACTCGAGTGCACCATACGGCGGTTACAGCTACGGAACGGCGACAAGCGGGTTGCTCAGTAAGTAAACAGTGAGTATGAGTACCGAACAGACTAGGCTCAATAGGACAATTTGCATCATTGCCAACATTTTGACAACATTGAGAAAGAGTTAGAAACGATAATTTACAAATAATTTTTTAAAACACCATATCTACACGCCAAATGCTAAGAGGAGCTTTATCATAACCTAATATAACCCTGGTAGAAATATACTAAAAACGGCTTCAAAACTATCACTTCGGCCGTATTTCCATTTCTTAGTTACGTTGAGAGTGAGAAATACAGAATCAAGTATATCAATAACTCTTTTCGATTTTTTCTTCTTGAGGAGTACGGCACACACGTTTTACACCGCTATTTTTTCATTTGCTAAATATTCCTAATTGTACGATTATATTACCATGAAATATTTAATACCAACATTTCGAATTTACGCAACTCATTATCATGATTAATTGGAAAGTAATAAGTAATTATTTCATTAATATTGAAACATTAGACATATCTCTAAGCTTTTACTAAGTTCTTATAAAGAAATTTCTACCAGGGAACATCAGATTTTTCTATTGCTTTTAACCATACTATTAATACGTATGGTTTTTAGAAAAATAAAAGTGATAAGCATGGTATTTAACAAATATATATAAAAACTGTTCATCACGCAAATAACATCATAGTATTATATTTAATTCTTGTCGGGGTTATTTCTTATCGTACTCTGTCAAAAATAAGTTATTTAAAATGAAGCTGAAAACTAGCCCGACGTTGCTTTATTCGGTTTTAATTTCTCATGATTACGGGCTAACTAGAAGAATGTTAGTAATCTGGATTATGGATTCAACGCAAAGTTTACGATATATTTTGGATTTTAGAAACGTAAAGAAAATTAAATAATTAAATCGAAACACTCCAAAAAAATACCAAGTTCTAGACTCTTTTAGCTTTATTTAAAAAAAAAAACTTCTTAATCGGTATTTTTTGAAGTCTAAAATATTATTTTAAATAAAGAAAATAAAATTAAAGAAAACGAGCTTTTTTTACTTTATCGAAATTGAAAAATATTTAATCTTTCAAAATTACGTAAGTACTAATTTGAACAAGAAAAATTTAATGACCCTTTGGAATTTTGAGAGTCCCGTCTGTTCCTTATATATTTTTTATTTATTTAAATTACACTGAGAAAAAAAGATAGGAAAAATTCCAAATGTGTTTGGAAAAATTACCATTTTCCTAGTAAAGCCACCACAGGCTGTAAAAACCCTAAAAATTACCATAATTTATTAGAAAATTTACCAGAATTATAGTAATTTTTCCTATAATTATGGTAAAATTTCCTATAAAATATGGTAATTTTTTGGGTTTTTACAGCCTGTGGTGGCTTTACTAGAAAAATGGTAATCTTTCCAAACATATTTGGAATTTTTCCTATCTTTTTTTCTCAGTGTAGTTAACTAACGATTTCATTACTTCAGTTCGTGTTCTGCTTTATTAAGATATTTGTACGCGCACAAGAAAATATATGTTTCTTATATTAATAAAAGAAATGCTTAAAAATTGCGTAATTTTATAGGGAATAACGTTAGATTTTGGGGACGCTGATCAGGAATCCGCTGTTAAAATTTCAAAATTCAAAAATATATGCTTCAAAGGGTTAAAATATGCAAGGAATAAATACCAAATTTTAAGATTTGACAGTTCATTTTCATTTCTTAATTTTTAATTTTCCTCATAAGCAAACGTAATTCCCAATACTATACTATAATGATTTTCCCAATAGAAAGATAAAAATGTCCCTAACTTGAATATTGTTGGGGTATTTAGGGTCTGATATTGGCCTTTTTCATGTTACTACATTCCTATGCTCCCGTTTCGTTAAATTTGCTTTGACAAGTTGAAAAATGAGCCCGAAATGGAGCTCGAAAATCGGAAAGAATGAGCTTACCAGTATTAACCGACCTTGTAAAAAGCGAACTCGTCAAAGTTGTTACTCGTTGCCCTGTGAATGTTAGTAGAGTGACAGCTTGCGATCGCTTCCAAAACAGTATAGTAATTTCCCGAAAAACTCGACTAATTCTCTTTGAGTAATGTCTTTTTTGGCAATAATAAAAAACTGTCGGAAGTATAACGTAAAGAAAAAAGGGAGGATTAACTAGCAAGAAAGCAAGAGGAAAAGGCTATATTAACAAGTGTGATTTTCCTTTGCACAGATTCAGCGTACTACTACTGCAACGGGGACACGCTGGCGTCTTCCCAGAACGGCGGCGGGGGCGGCCCAGGGCTCCAGCAGCAGGAGCACCATCATCAGCATCCTCAGCAGCAGCAGCAGCAGCAGCACACGGCGGGCATCGACAGCACGGCAGACGTGGCGTCGCGGTCTCCATTAGCGGCGACGAGGGCCAGCAGCGGGGCGAGCGCTGCCTCGCCGACAGGCAGCGCCTGCACGAAGCCCGAACTCGCGCAGACAGCAACCGACATGTATCTCGCCTGAGTGCTCGTGATCGGGAGCACCGAGCTCACTCGAATCCAATGTACTGATCTCTAGACTCTTGCGGCGGCTGCGAAGCTCTCGGAAGCGCCGCGCTTTACTAGCCAAATGCACAAGTCTAACCCTTAGATAGTTTAATTTGTCAGCATCAGTTAGCACGATATTTTGACCTACTCCGCCCCCTCGGTGATCTTGAGTGGACGCCGCGGCTTGCTTTTCTACGCCGAGCAACCTCCTTCTTCATATCAATCGCTAACGGGCCGCTCAGCAAAGTTACAACAATCTGCTACAGCGGTATCGCATTGCTGTAATTTTGAACGAGATGCTGGCAGGCTTCCTTTTTCTTGCTCCCATTCTCGATCCGCCGGTAAAGAGCAGAGACAAACACGTTCGCTTCGGGCTACGAGGGGGCATTCCGAACATGCACGTATCTTTACATAAATACGTTAATGCATAATCATAATCATAATAGGAATATTGTAAAGCGGTGAAAATACTTATGGAGAGAGCCTCAAGAACATGGACATGATCGCCAATATGTACATATACATCACGAAATAAGTCATTTACAACTCTCGATCTATACCATGTCTCTCCATCTATAAATAAAAGATAGCGAACAAAGCCGATGTTATTCAAGATGTAAGACTTGCAAAGTTGCTGAATCTGCAAGACGATCTTACATCTCGTATAATTCTTGAGAATATCGCATATATTTTTTGTAGGAAAACCAAAGACCACATCACGCGAAAAATCGGAAGTATCCATATATATATAAAAGTAAATTAATAAGTAAGCAGATAGATAGAGATTAGATACATGGACGATTCTGAAAAGGAAATATAAAAATAACGAACGAAGCATTTCGTTGCATTATTGTCCGTCAACACGATTGATTTCTGTAACTGTACATAATTTACTATTATTTAAAGCAGTAGATCAGCGTGATAGAGACAAAGTGACGCGAATAAAAAAATTTGATAAATGAAGCAGAAAGGCAGATGATTTGTCAATTTTTTATTTGCGTCCGTTACAAAGCAATGTCGTGGCAAAAATGTGCAAATCAAGCTCTCTATTTCGTGGGTCGGGAACTTAAAAAGACTTCTTCAAGACAAAATAGTTTAATTAAAGTACTTAAAAAGTACTGAATAGCCTGAACATACCAATGAACTCTACGAATATCCCGAAACAATGAAATTGTATAGATAAGATTAATCAGGGCCATGAAATTTGGCTTATGTAATGCGAGACTCGCCGTGTTCATAAGGAAATTACTTATATTTCAATCATCTTACCGATTCGGGTTGTTTTCCAAGTACTTAATATTTATTGCTATCTATAAAATAAATGGCAGACTTGTCTTTACTTAGTTGTTGGAATACAAAGTCCGTTAGATGTTACTTTATTATACAAAATATCTTTTGAGGACATTACGTTATTTAATTTAAATTATTATGAAAAATTTAATATAAAAAATATACTAATTATTAAACTGAAAAAATTATAATTAATTTATAATACAAATGTCTCATATTACGTGGTGATATTCAAAGTTGTTTTTTTTTAAGTTTAAGCAACACACATGCGTACTTTGCAGAATTTATAATTGGGCACCTTTTTAAATGATATTCTGTGCACGTATGGTTTTTTTTTTCAAAGAATATAAAAGTCTCATAGATGCGTAGCTCTTATTATGTTTCACCGTAAAACTTCTTCATAACTTAGAAGCATTACAAAATCTAATATTTAATGAAATCATTATCATATTGCATTCTTTATTCTAAGTTTGTTCTTGTATTCAATCATTATTATAACAAGGACGATTGTGATGATGGTTTATTATTACTTATATTATTGCTACATTGATATTATATTAATATATTTTTCTCTTATTATTATTATTTTATTATTATTATTATTATTATTCTTATTATTATTATTATTATTATTACGATTATTATTATTATTACTATTATTATTATTATTATTATTATTATTACTATTATTATTTAATGTCTTTAATATTTATTAATTATTATAATTGTAATCTATGTGTAATAAGTTTTGCCAAAGAACACTTCTAATGAGAGCTTTTAAACTCAGTTTATTGGATTAAGTTTTTGTTCACATAATGTCAAACATTTCAATGAAAATGAAATGAACCCATAAAATATTTACAGGAAGGAATCTGCAACAAAAATAGTCTTCAAGCATTTATATGGAATAAATTAAAATAAGAATTAACAAGAAAACCTACCTTAATTATGATTTTATTCAGTTGATATTTTGTGATATTTCACATTCATCACTCTATTTTGTCCGCATGTGTGATATTCTTGTTCCATAAGCGCTCTTGCCGAGTCTCGCTATTCATACTTACAAACAAAACTCTGTAAATCCTTTTTAAATAAATATGAGGTTTATAAAAATTAATGATTTTTATTTTCCCTATAATATTTGTATTATATTATTTTTTTATTTTAGAATAGTAAAAAGTATGATTTTACGAACCAAAGACGGATCACAACTTTATGACTGTAGAATGAACATAAGTTTTTGTAATACTGTTCGTAATTTTGTAGATTTTTTCAGATTATTCTGTACAAAAAAAAGGACAACTCTTGAAATATATATTTGAAAACAATTTTTAAGGTGACTAAGGATCATAAACAAATCGAGTCAGACCAAAAATTCAATTTTAAATTATATTTTAGTAAAACAACTCCTTTTATGCGTTTAAAATCATTAAAAAATGTACAGAAAATAAATAACTATTTTTCATCTATGAAAGTTTCAAAATGGCAGAAAATGTTAAAAGCTGTAACTGTTAAAAATATTTAAAAAACTGCGCGAAATTGTAAAAAGTCTATAAAAAGAATTATTAAAAAATTTAGAAAAAGAAACGCACCTAAGAGTCAATAAAATTTTATTCGCCCATAGTACATAATGTGATTTTTATATAAACTAGTCATCTCTAAGCGCGCTTCGTGCGCCACATTTGTTTTTGTAACCTAAGAAGTATCTACATTTCTGCCAACTTACACTGTTCGATGTGAAATTTGGCAAACGGCCACAATTGTTATATATATATGGGTGATTATCAAATCGAGAGGTCAAAAAATAGATTTTCTTGAAACTTTGTGAAAACCTTTAATTTGATGTACCGAGTGTTGATGAATTTTTTCAAATTTTTTAATCTTTATGTTTTTAAGCTGTGTCATGTCAAAGTTGACAATTTTAGCATTTTCTGCATTTTTTGTCGATTTTGATTAATTTATAACTCCTCAGGGAAATATTATTCACGACAAACACAAAATACTTTATTTTGTAAAATTTTCTAAGTTTTTCAATAAAAATCTTTTCAAAGCCGTATGTGTACAATATCACTTATATACCTCCAAATGAAACATTCAAATTCAGAAAGAAAAAAACTGATCCGAGGTATGTCTACCGAAAAATTCACGGAGATACCTTTTTATTATACGAAGGGTCTGTATAAATCCCAGAATGGGCCGCGATCATTTTATAACCTAAAAAAAAATCATTTAGTTTTTAATTTACCAAAAAATGTCTTATAAAGGTCTGAAGAAAATATAATTAAATTCTACGAAAAATTACGAGAAAAAAGTCTATGTAACATATGCCGAAGTTTTGCTTCCTTTTTGAGATAAAAATTAATGTAAATGCAAAAAATTAATAATTATTTTATCTTTAAATTCAGCATTTTCATTATATTTTTTTCAGACCTGTATAAGACATTTTTTTTTAATTAAAAACTTAATGAATTTTTTAGGTTATAAAATGATGGCGGCCCATTCTGAGATTCATACAGACACTTCGTACAATAAAAAGGTAACCTTCATGAATTTTTTATTTTACAAAAATAAATAACAGTAAATACAAAATAATAATAATAATAAATACAAAATAACAGTATTTTGTGTTTGTCGTGAATAATGCTTCCCTGAGGAGTTATAAATTAATCAAAATCGGCAAAAAATGCAGAAAATGCTAAATTTTTCAACTTTAACATGACACAGCCTAAAAACATAAAGATTAAAAAATCTGAAAAAATTCATCAACACTCGGTACATCAAATTAAAGGTTTTCACAAAGTTTCAAGAAAATCTATTTTTTGGCCTCTCAATTTGACAGAAACTTGGCCATATATATATAAATAGATGAAATTTTTTTTTCGCTCAAAATTTTTTTTATACTTTCTACGACATATTTTGAACTTCCATGAATTTTTTTAAAGGCTTTGTATCGGAGTTAAGGAGCGTTGAAGTTGCTAAATTCATGAGCTTTCATGATTTTTTGCAATTTTCAATATCATTTTACTTATATTAGATATTATATTATATTATATTATATTTTACAAAAAATTACTCAAAGACTTTTTTTATTGTAAAAGAAATATATTTTCAGAAAATATAGGTTATATAGTTCTAGGCATAATAATTATCAGTGTAAGAAAAATGGTGTCGGTATTCAAAATTGAGGATTCATATGAACCGGTCACTGACCCAGGTCTCAGGAAATTCATGGTAATAACTAAAGTATGTAGCAATTAAGCGCAACTTAACCCAGAATGGTGCAAGTCTTCGTTTTCTTTAAAAAAAATTAAAATAACCCTGAAATTTTATTAAAAATTTCATTTTTTACCTATATTTCTATTACTTTTTTCCATTATTCTGCCTTAATTTGTAAAAAAAAAAACAATTTTTTATACAAGAGTATATTGATATATACATGATATATATACAAAAGTGAATTTTGTTATATGCATCATCTGCGAGGAAATATATCACAAAAATGATTTAAACAGATTGAAGAAAATCAAACTTCTAAGTAACATATTTGCAATATGTAACTCACATCAACACCTAATAACAATTTCAGAAGAGATCCATCTGAGCAGTCCAGTTAGATCGTTAATTGCTGAAATAAAACAAAATGAAGTTCTTAAAACCCAACAGAAACTACATAAAGAAGTTGAAGAAAATCTATCCTTATATAAAAATGACAACAAAAATATAAAGGATGGTGATACAGATATTAGAGTGGTCATTGCGGAGAACATCTTATTGAAACAACTAAATAAAGAAATTACAAGCAAAAATGAACTTTTAAAAAATACAATAGACCTAATGACAGTTAATAAGCCTACCTATGCTGAAGCGACTAAAAACAAGTACACCAAAAACATTAAAATACCAAATATAAATATTATCAAAAAATCTGAAAGCATAAGCGATGAATGCGCTATTCTTAATATAAATAAAGTTCTGCAAAAAGAAATAATTATACCGATCAACAAAATTACAAACACCAAAAAAAACGGAACTATAGTGAAGTGTGCAAATAGTAATGACACGCAAAGAGCTTGTGACCTTTTAAAACAGAAACTTGGAGAAGATTTTGATGTAAAGATACAACATCCATACAAACCAAGGATGAAAATCATAGGCAT
>JAWWEQ010000045.1:26494905-26510386 GCA_035583055.1 Torymus tubicola | reverse complement strand
TGAAAAAAATCTGAAAAAATTCAGGATAACATATGGGATAGTTACGAAGCGATTTAGGTGATTTTAAAAGAAAAAAAAATGTTGACCTCTCGATTCACCAGAGAACTGCCGATATATATATTACTTGAAATGCTGTAATAATTTTTTTCCAAGCCACTTTAATAATTATAGAGAATAGTACATGACCTCGCTTCGCTCGGGTGTAAACGTCACACAAGGCGAGAATCTGCTTTCCCACACTTGTATCGTACAGTATTTTTTGATACGACGTGTGGAAAGTCAGATTTTGAACACACGTTTTTTGTCGTGCGTGTGGAAAAACTTACTTTCCGCACGAAGTGTTGAAAAATGAATTTAGCTATTTATAGGGAATCTCCTAAAGATCACTTCCTTTTTTCGTATTTTAAATAAACCCATAAAATCAAGAGCTGTGACCTCAAATGAACACTGGGCGAGTCATCCCTACCACTTTTAACGGATATTTAGGATTGCATAGCGCGTATTCGAAGAAAAGGGCTACTTTGAAAGTGTAGCGGATGGCCTTGTATTTTGGGCCACAATCACGTCGATTTTCCAAGCTTCCCATCTTGTCAATACCGAGGTCTTCAGTACATGCGGGAAAATAACAGATGGAATTTTAAGACGCGAGATTCCTTTCTTGATCCGTGAAGAGTCAGCACTGTGCAGTTCTCGCTCTCAATTTAGTCAAGCCCGCGCTGCTTGGACGTTCCTCCTCGCGCAAGCAGCCTGCGAGCTATTTCGGTGCGCGGCGCCACAGGAAGTTTAGATTGCGCGCATTCATGTTCAAGTAGTTGAGTAAAAAGGGAGGAAAGGCGAGGCGGGAGAGAGGGAGAGAACCGGAGGCTAGAAAAAGCCCGCTGTTCTTCGTTCCCGCGGCTGCTGCGACTTCGCCAACTACTCGCGCCTCGTCTACTTTTAGAGATCTGGAGATCCGTATTAAGGCTGGAAGAGAGAAAAAATCCTGCTGCTCGGGGCCAAGAGCGCGGGTGCGAGTTTACACTCGAGTGCCCCTCGTACGCGCGGCCGAGCCGTTAAAAGTGTCGAGAAAATTGCTGGAAACCCGCTAAAAGTCGAGCCGCTTTTTTATAGTTCGCCGGCCTCGAAAGGGCCAGCCTGAACTTTGAGAAGGAAGCGCGGCTGCAGCGGGGCAGGCTTCTGGAAAAGAGCAACATTTCCATCGGATAAGCCGGAGAACAATGGGGGGCGAGCAGAAAGCAAATAACAGTCGAACGGCTCGCGGAGGGCCCGCGCAATTACCGCGCTGATACTGTCGGAAAGTCGAAACGAGAAAGGCCAAGGAACGCGCGCGAGGGGAGAAACGCATTTCCAAAGCCATAATCGGAAATGGACATCCGTCACGCTCATCAAGCGAGGCGTTTACGATAAACGGAAATGAAGGGACAGGATCGCTCTCGGCCTTTCCTCCCGGCCCGTCGCCAACTGGTCCGGCTGCGCGCCGGCGATTTCGACGTTCGAGCTGGCGAAAAGCCGGCGAGTCGCGAGTCGTCGTCGCCGCTAACGAAGAGCAGAGGAACCCGCGCGCCCGAGTCGCCCGGCAAAGGAACGAAAGAGAGAGCCAGGGGGAATGCGGAGCTGCGCGCGAGAGGTGCGCCCGTCAGCTGGTAATAGCCAGTAAGCGGCGTCATTATGAACTCTCGCGGCTTGCGGGAAAAAGGAAGGCTGACGTCACGCTAGCCACTCCCGCGAAATGCAGAAAGGAGAGAAGGCAAGGCTCGGTGACAGGGGCAATTCGCAATAAAAGAAGAGGACAAAACGACCTGCCGCTACTTATTGTTCGCAAGCCAATCGTCGAGGGAGACTGACAATTGCACCCTCTTGCCTGCCTCTCTCCACTTGCGCTCTATGGATTTTTGCCCGATCCTTGACCCACACTCGCTTGCCTTCTCATTTACGCTGAGCTTGCACCCATAAACTTTCTACTGACCGAGCCTCGCGGCCTTTTCCACCTCCCCGCCTGAGAGTTTCAATCTCCCGAGGTTGCCGAGATGCTCATTGATTTTCCCCATTCCTCGCTCCGGTCGACTCCAGTCGGATTTACGATTGCATTGCACCTGTTTTCCTCAGAAACATGTCCTTATAATCGCACGGCGCTTTTGCAAGAAAATCGCGACAATCACAGCTTGCGAGCGTTGCTCTCGCCGAGAAGCAGATAATTTTTGGGCGCTTCTTCTAATTGGCTTTTCGGCCCTTTAACATTCAATTGAGTCGGTGTATAGGCAGACCGATGAAAGAACGACGAAAATACCAGCAAGTAAAAGAGAAGCAAAATTTGCTTGTATCCTCGACAATAATCTCAGTTACAAGTAGCCAAGAATAATTTTATTTCAAAGCCGCTTACAGCGGCCAGCAATTAAAACTTTGGTAATTGCCGTGGCAAATTGCGTAATTACCGCGACGCACGGTCTCGGCGTATCACGACCGCGACGGTATTTACTCGCTCGTCTCTCGCTCCCGCTCGTTTTGCAGTTCGCGCCCCTTACCTGTCGTTTGCGCGCGCACCAGTTTCTTTTAATTCCCAAAGACTCGTATGCTCGCAGCTTTTTACCCCTTTTTCCTTACTTGTTTGCTTCCTTTACTTTCTTTAGTTTTCATTTCATCATTTTTTTCACCGCAAACTCCCCCTTCCCGCGCAAGCTGCTTTATTTTCCTAATTACGCTTGAGGCGCTACTGGCGCTCGTGTGCCCGCGCGTCAGCCTGCGTTTCGCGATATATTTTTGTATCTCCTCGAAAGACTGGTCTTTTAATTAAGTTTCCAGTCGAACTCGCGACTGGCTTCACCATTTGCATCGATGCACATTTGTGCGTCCGCAGCTGAAACCAAGCAGAGCGAGAGACGTTCTTTATGCCGCTGCTGGCACATCGACTGTTTCTTGCTCTCCGCTCGCTGCAGCGGCGAATGATAACCGAGTCGGGACAGCGATATCGTTGTTATCGCGCCGCTCTCCTCGTCCCTCTCCCCTGCTCCCGGTAGCGGCGATGCCGGGGACTTGATACACTTTATATTTATTTATTGACTCCCTACCGAGTTTTCAAAATTGGAAATTCGTAAAGCATTAGGGAGAGAATGGAAAAACTGAGAATGCGGGGGCAAGAGCGGGGCAATGATTATTGGAGAAATTGGCAAGCACAGTCGCCATGGAGATTTTTCCCTCCTACTCCCGCAGGCTCGGGTTCTCGGCTTCTCGAGGAATATAAGCTGGCTGCCGGAGCGGAGATGGCGAGAAAAATGAATATGTGCCGCAGGGGGCGATTCCTCATGGGGGTGAAAATAAGGGTGGCTGTGGTGCGCCTGCCGGACCAATCGCAGCAGCCAGCCGGCTGGATTCGTCGACTAACGCCGTCGAGCGGAAATCTGGCGCGATCCTGCGATTGGACGCTCGCGCTCGCCTTCTCGCAGACCATCTCTCCGCTCTCTCTCTCTCTCTCTCTCTCTCTCTCTCCGCCGTTCCTTCTCTCCCACATCGCTATATATTCTCGATATCACCGAATCGACTGCGTAGATTTCTTAAGCCTGATACTCCAATGGTCAACCCCCATTCTATCTCCCCATGTTGCAGCACTTTGTTTGGCTAGTTCTTAGGATAACAGTGTGGTACAGCGTGACCGTGCGCGCACTTGCATATAAAGAGATAACCGAGACCATCAGACGGATTGAACAGCGAGCTTCTTTTTTCTTCATCGTCTTCTTCTTCTTCTTCTTCTGCCTCTTCCAGAGAGGTTCTGTACTTTCGATTCTCGCCGAGCGTTTGCATAGCTGTCTCCTTGTTTGCCACGGCCATCTGCATCCGGATGCGCTGCACTCTTCGTAAATTATTATGAATGCTCGACGATTCAAAAACGTTGCTTCTTTTGCTTCTCTAAATTGATTCGAAATATAGTTCAATACAGAATCGATAAATACGATATCAAAATTTCAGAGCAATTCATCACTTGTGCTATTAAAAATGTCTTTGTGACACATTTCTTTAAACTCAAAATATTTGAAGTTAGTTACAGATGTTTTTAAGTTTATTCATTAAAAGTGCACGAAAATACATAAATTGCAGGAATCAGCAGAATTAAAATTTGAGATAAAATTTTTTTTCTAGATTCCCTTATATACGTTATATTTTTCCATTTCATTAGCCTTTAAAGGACGTGCCTCCGTATACGGGTGTTTTCCGCCCTCTAAAGATTGACAACGAATACTAATCAATGAAAGTCGACTCAGACTTGAATGTTTGTAGACAAAGCATATAATACTTAATAGTAGTACTTCAAGAGAAAGTATGTGAACAAATTTACAAAACTTTTAAATTTCAGTGTAGATAGAACCGATATTTGAAAAAGCGATTTTTTGCGCGATTTTTAAACGTACGTACTAGAATTACTTACGATTTCCATGATTCAACTACATTTAAAGTCATAAGTCTCATACAATGTGATCAAGAGATAGATTTTTTTGAAGAAACTATAAAGCTCTCTCAAGTAGTGGTCATACTAGAAAACGATTAAACAATTTATTTTATGACTAAAATGATTAAAATTGTGAAAAATATTTTTTTTTGTTTATTTGCAAACTCTATGTCGTCTACTACAAATGAGTCATGTCTTGCAGTCATCTGAAAATAAAATTTTGATCTAATAGTAAAAGTACTAAATAGTAGAAGTTATGAGCACGAGTTATATCAATGATGTATGCACATTTTTTATTCCACTTCCTAAATGGGTCACCTTAACGACGCCTCTACACCAGGCCTTTTTGCGCTCAGTAAAAAGATTCAAGTCGATAAGATACTCAACTTGTCGCACAGATGACGAGTACGTTAAGAAATTTCGGACAACGGTTTTTTCATCTTGGCGTACGAGGAGTGAGGCACGCCACGAGAAATTAGAAAACGGGCGCTCTTGTTTGCTTGCAGCCCAGAGCTCCGCTCTTCCCGTCTCGTTGTTCCTTGGCAGGCCGGCGCACACTCGTGACACTCACTTAGCGCGCGCGCGAGCTGCATGCGAGACAAGCGATTTTCGCCGCAGAAAGAAACGAGCGACGCGAGCGCGGCCAGCGGCGAGTTCGTTGGACTGCGTAAGCTCGTGAATCTTTATCGGGCGTATCGCAGTCAAAATATTCCTACGGCACTTTCGCTCCTTTCATGGGCCTCGCGCATCTCGGAAGCTCGGGCAGTTGCTCGGCGAGGAGGCCTTCGCTCGCCTCGAAGCGAGAGAAGAGCCGCGTCCTTTCTGCGAGCGCGGGAAGAGGTTCGCGGGCGGGGGAGATAGCGGCGTAATAGCTAGTGCAGAATTTATAAGTGGGCTTGTAAATCAGCTTCATTGGCCGCGCGAGCCCGGCCGGCCGTTTGACGCCGGCGGCGGTGGGGCCTGGACTTTCCTCGGCGTTTGCCTAAACTCGCGGCCGGGCGCTAATTGCGCGAGAAGAGTCGGGAGCAAAAAGAGCGTCGAATTGTCGAATCGTCGGATTCGACTCCTCGGCAGGCTAAAATTAACGAGCTTACATAACTCATCGGGCGTTTAATTTTAGCCGGCACGGTCGGCGCGGCCGACTCTGGCGACGCTGCGTGAGGTTATTGGCGCAATTGAGCAAGTGTATCGGGTGGCGCATCCCGCGGCTTTTTGCGCCGGCGAGCAGCGCCACTGGTTAATTGCTCCGGGAGGCCTAGACTCGGAGGAAGACAGTGCGCGCACGCACAAGCGGCGTTGCCAAATATTTGACGTTAAGCCGAGGTGAAGCCGAGAGAGCCTCGGCCGGCACTCTACTCGCGCGGTCCTTACTAGCCGGCTCGAAAACATCGACGCCTCCTGTTATTTGCATTCCCCTAGCAGCGCTGCTATGTCATTGTCTTTCCTCCTGTCTCTCTTCCTCTCTTCGCATACTATACTCCCTACCACTGGCTTGTCGTCGATGCTGCGGTAAGCTCGCGCCCGGTCTCCTTTTCTTCTTTTTCTGCCTCTTGTTGCTTAGAGTCCCCCCCCCCCCCATCCCGGCCGGCTCGTCTCTTCGAGGCTATTCTTTTTACGCTCGTTCGCTTCCTTTTTCTTTCCGTTCCGCTCCCTCCCGTTCTCCGCTCGTATGTTTGTCTTATAGGAGGCTCTCTTCATTTTTTCGCTTTCTCTCACTTTCGGCCATCTTCGACCGTCTCAGCGGCTGATCAGCGCGAAAATCTCCAAGCGCAATATTCATTTATAAATTTGAAGATATGTTAATGCGGATGGGAGTAGAAACGTTCGTGTAAGGATAACTCTCCGCGGCCACTCTGCTGTTCCTTTTTACATACGTCAAATATTTCGCGACCCTCGTTCAAAAAGTGGCTGTTGTAATAAGTTTTTGAAATTAAATTTATTCTTTAATTGGCACTTGCTGACAAAATGTTTTTAAACGATTAGTTCCGATTTGATAAAAAGGCTTTAGAGCTTGCTCGGAAAGTTCAGAATTATCAGCATTTACAAGAATTCTTAAGGCGATGTAAGCTTCAAAATTGACCCGAATCCCTTATTTAATAACCGAAAGTACAAACATTTATTTCGAAAAATAAATCTGTCAGGTGCGCTGTGTACGTAAATACTATGCTCAAAATTTTTTTTGTGTGATTCTATAATCATTTCCTTTAGATATATCCGTTTTAAACCCGGCTAAACTCTAGAAATACAGATTTCTACTTATCGACACTAGCGCTTTTATTTAATTAAATAAGTGGCCTGAGTTGACTTTTGGAAAATCAGGTTTGTCAGGCGTTCCGCATGTGTAAATACTATACTCAATTTTCTTTGAGGGTAATTCCATTAATATTTGCAAAAAATATAGACATTCTAAAATTATGTCGCTATATGTTACACATTACCGTAAGAGAAAACGTTCCACTCTTGTGCAGTTAAAGAAAATTTTATTTTATGTCGGGCGGTACGTTCTTGCTCTGGAGGTCGTATAAGACACATACAACGAACGTGAAGACGGATGGACCGACGAAATCGTTAAAATCGAAATATTTACCAGACTATTTATGCAAGGAGGCAGGCGTTACCCGAGCTTTGGCTTTGAAAGGAGGGCATGTGCAGCACGTTATTGTCTTGTTGCTGGATGGCCGTGTATTTAGCTAGAGCTGCGTAACGCGCAGAGATATCCTCTGAGCTTGAAATGCGATGAGGCTCTTTCTGCCGACGATTATGACACTTGTATAGGGCTTTTACGGCGAGAGAGGAGCGCCTCCCTTTCAGCCACTATTGTGCGCTACAGAAGACGAAAAATGTTGGGATTTGCCAGTCGGGCGCAAAAAGGGTGGGTGGCGCAGGTATGGGACAATAGCGACGCACCGCCGAGTCTTTGGCCGGCGGAGCTGGAAGGAGGCAGAGAGACAGAGGCTTGATGCGTTGCACTTGCCGCGCGGCTGTGCGCGCTAAAGGGATTTCCGGCGGCGCGAAAGGCGGAATCGCGAGTGTGTATCGCGAGGGAAAACAGAGAGAGAGAGAGAGAGAAAGAAAGAGAGAGAGAGAGAGAGAATGAGAGTCGCTATGGGCTGGGAACGCATTGTCCACTTGACGGTCTGCCTGGTACTTAGCGCTCGTGCCAAGCGTCGGAGCTCGCGCTAGTGTCGCACATTTAGATAATGCGTGCTCTCTGCCGTCTGTTTCTCCGCTGCTGTCTGCCGTAAAAGCCCAGAATCCTTTTATCCTCTTACAGCCTTGCCGCGCTCTCCTTGCGACGACTCTCCTTGCTCGAGCTATTAGAGCACACGCGCGTAATTGCGCGACGCACATGCGGGTTGAGACTCGATAGCTAGAGCCTAGCATCAATAAAGCATACGATTTGAATTGTAACGAGTCAAGTACTGCAAGGAAACGACAGGCGCCAAGGGCTTGCCAGTGTAACATAGTCTGCCGTTCGCTCGCGGGATGCCTCTGCTTTCCTGGTAATAAATATATTCGCAAAGTGCTTAGTATAATATTTACTTTTTCATCATCAACTCGGTACACCAACCGCGCACAGACACAAATGTCCTTTTCTTGCACATCATGTTTATTGCAGGTATTTCCATTTTTCACTTCAACTTTTATAGTTTTCAGATACAGGATTTGACTTTTACTTTACGATACATATTTGAATATAAAAACATTACAAAACTCGCAATATTAATTTCTAAAGCTTCAAAAATACTCAAGTTCGGACAATTTTAAGCTTTATATTAACAAATCAATATCAAATGAAAAAATAAAACTCAAATGATAGGTTTCTATTACTTTCCTGAAATTGAAAAATCCTTTCAAAAGTTTTTGACGGTAAAATGCATTTAAAATTACTAGCATTATTGACGTCGACATACCGGTGAAAAAGCCGTTCAATAACATTAAAGGAATGTTTAATGAATGATAACCGAGTTTCCGGAAAATGAATCTATCTTTGTTGATTTGAAACGCAATCAATCTGTCGTCCGTTTTTGCTGCTGGCGGTTAACCCCGAGTAATTTGTTACACGCTGCAGCTGGAAACCTTCTAGTAATAGTCGAGCTACCGAATCAAAGTCGATTAGACACACGCGGAAACGACACTTTAGTGTCTACGTGGAATTAATCTAGCAATCACCTCTATTAGATAAGTGCTTGATGTACAATTATTCACTAGTTAATAGTGGTGTCGCTCTTCTTGATTTTTGACAATGAAAAACAAGTTGAACACTTTCTTTCTTCATTGTGTTATTGAGAAAAGTGTGGTGAACTATTTTTCCATGTACTAACAGTGGTTGTAGTAGAGTTAGCCATTTTTGCGAGTTTTAAAGTTCTCGATGCATTATTTCTTTAGTGAATTCCGCCAAGTAAAGCCACTGCGGTACAAACACTACTGCCATGGAGGCAGAGAAGTGCCGGTTCGTGGACAACAGAATCCCTCAAAAGGTCCCTTCGGTAGGCGAGAGAATTGAACTACAGCTACAGTTTTCACCTCTGCCTGCAAGATTCAGCGGCCGCTGGATGAATTTTTAATCGTGGCTCCATCAGGCCCTTTGAGAATAACTCTGAGGAGAGAACGAAATTTTCGGCTGCGCTAAAACCGGCCTTTCTCGGACTTGCCCTTGGCATGGAGAAGTGAATCGACCTTGCAGTGCTGCTAAAGAAAATGAACCGAGGCATGCTTCTCTCTCGTGAGAAAGAAGCGCAGCAGCACCTGCCATTAACTCCTCGAGGGAGCAGCGATTGGCTATTGCGCAAGCCGACTGGCTGGCTCGCAGCCTCTGGACACGCGGCGCGATTGGAGCGAGTGCCCGGGATTGCTTTGCCCCGGCTTCATCGGAGCTTTCGACACGCGGCCGATTAGGAGGCGGGAGGGGGAAGGAAAACAAACAGGAAGGGAGTGAATAATTGAGAGGTGGCTAGATCCAGGAAAGAAAGCGACGCGAAGAAGACTATTATTTGGGGCCGCAAAGTCCCTCGCGGTTTCTCCCGCATCCCGCTTGAGGGGCCGCGCAGGTATGCCTCCGCCTATCGCAGCAGGCTCGACTAGCTCGCCAGGCTTCGAAAACTGCCATTGTATTCCTATTTTCTACATTGGAATATTCATTCGGCATTGTTCGCCGCTGGCGAAACGCCACGCGAACCAATTGCGCAACTCTCGTCTGCAGATGTGGTTCTCCCTCGTCCTCCAGTCAGTCATTCGATGATTTAGCGGCTGCGAACTCGGCTGCGAACTCGGCTACAGGATAAACAAGATTGATAAGGGCAAATGAAAAAGCAAGCAAAAGGGCCGAGGCGCATGGAAATGAGGCAACACGGCATTGGTTTTAGCAAAGCAGCGAAATTGAAAAGCGAATCCTGTTGGGCGCAACAAAGAGCGATCCTCGCTCGGAGTGCAGGAGGATGTGTGCGCGTATAATGGGACTAGGCAGGATCGGTGTGAGAAGGAGCGAGGAGCAGAGAGAGAGAGAGAGAGAAAGAGGAAGGAGTAAAGTAGGGGATCAAGCGCGCGTGCGCGAGTCGATCAGTCACGAGTTGGGAGAATCCCACGGAGGTGTGCAGCGCGCGCTGCAGGCGACGCAGCCGCACAGCACGCGAGTGCCGTGGAGTTGGTAGAACAAGAGTGCCGTCGGCCGCTTTTTGCGCCTCGTCCGACGCTTGTAAGGCGGCCGCGCCTCCGCTGCGGCGGTAATTGCGCGCGCAGGGCTCTGCATCCTTATCTAGCAGTCATGCCCGCTGAAAGGCCCAGCTCGCCACCGCAGACCCGGGAAACCGCGCGCAATCCCCGCAGTCGCGCCTTTCCGGAATTAGCAGGCTATTAGTATTAAAATATCCCGAGTGAGAAAGCTCTCGCATAAATAACGAGCCAAGAGGAGCGAGATAAAAACCGGTATGCTGACGAGGCAGCCTCTCTCCCAACCAATCAGCCTGTCGCCTTTAGGCCTCGGCGCAGACTTTCGAGTTATCGATTATGAATCACATCTCGCCTTTTCAAGCCGGATTATCCGATTCTCGCATATATCATCTCTCTCTCCCTCTCTCTTGCTCTCGGCCCCTCTTTCTTTTGCACTCCGCCTAAATATTTCGCCTTCTGATATCCCCCAGGAATTCGGCACGTGTCAGAGAAGAAATGTTTTTCAATCGAATCGCTGGGCTTCTTTTATCTTCGCACGCAGAGAGGCGAGAGATTCTCCGGCTCTCCTCCACACCTGTTTACACTGCGATTCCGCGCAGTCCTCCGCGGGGCTTCGCGTTTCGCGGGCCAAACACTGGGGGCGCGTTTTTCATTTCCGCTTCCCCCGCTCGTCTTATCGGGGCGCGCGGCTGATAAGGCGACTAAATAAACCTTGGATTCCCTTAATCGGGCCGCGTCTCCTGTCGCGATAAGGAATTACCAGCTGGTTTACGCCCACACGCAGGCAGCAGCGTCGCCCTGGCCCGGCAGGCAGAGCGAAACGCAGGACGGCCCGAAAGACTAAAGGGTTTTGGCGCCCACAGTGCGAGCTCGCGCGGCTGCGGCTGTCGCTGCGGCGGAGAGCAGCGGTGGCTCGGAGAGAAGCGAGCGGGAGACGGAGAGGAGGAGGACGTGGCAACGCCGCTCGCAGGCGGCAGCGCGCGCGTGCGCGCGCCTGCATGAGGCGCGAGGTGGTTAAGCAGCGATAAAGCCGCAGAGAGAGAGAGAGAGAGAGGGAGAGAGAGAAAGAGAGACGAGAGCGAGAGAAGGAGCGAGGGACCGGGAGAGGAAAATAATCGCTGCTCGGCGTTTCTCGTTACCGAGCTGGCGGCCGAGCGCCTCGCACCGGCCGAGCGGCAGCCGAGCGGCGGTCGAGCGGCAGCCACCGTACCGCGACACCGTCTATCAGCTTCGTCTGGCGCTGATCCGACGCCTCTATCTGTCCGGCGCCGCGGCCCAGGCTCGTACGCGAGCAGGCACCTCCCTCCTAATCACCTGCGCCTCTGCCGCGACAAAGGGGATCCCCGAGTATGATGTGAAAAGGAACAAGTGTCGCTGGCTCGGCCGATAGAAAGCTCGCTTTGTCCATTGTCGATGCGGAATCCGTAGGGAGAATTTCGGAGAAGCCGTGGACTTGGGTTTCACGAGGGCCAATAAAACAAGGCTCGTTTTGAATATACGCGGGGAATGCGAGGGAGCGAGAAAAAAGCCAGTCCAAGTTTAGAGCGGCCGGAGGGGACGCGGAAATCTGAGCACGGCCCTGCGCTCGAGTCCCTCTCTCTCTGGCTGCTGCTCGCAGCGCTGCCGGCGCTCCTCGACGCGTCTCTCTCTCGCTCTCTCCCAAGAGCTGCGAGAGTCCCCACCAGACGTGCCAGCCAGCGGTTCTCAGCCGCGCGCGCGCTCCCCTCGGCTCGCACGTGCCGCGAAAATCTCTCCGCGCTGCGTGCGAGGGGCGAGGCCTGCCGATTAGCGGGCTTTCCGCGTAATGCATTGCCGCGGATCGGCCGGAAAAGGCCGCTCGGCCGCTTTTTCCCGGCCGTCTACGCCGCGCGCGCAGGAAAAAGGGCGCTCTTGCCTTATTCGATAGCTATCTGCTCGCGGCCAACTGGTCTCGGCACTCGCTCTCGGCGCTTAATCAGCGGGGCTTATCAGGCCGACTGGAGCGCGCACCGCGGCTCTCGGCAACGCCGGCCCGGCTATCTCGCATCAAAGGCGGCGGCGAGCTCGCGCTTTATGCACATGCTTGATTTACGAAGAAAGCGTATGCGCGCGCAGCGCCGGCCACTCGAGAACTAGCTGCATTCTGACACCTCCCTCGCGAGTCGCGTCAAACGGAGCGGCACTCGAGACGGCTAGCAGACGGCGCATGCACACGTGCGCCGCTACGGCGTTGGACTGCGCGCCCTCGCCGAGGCCCAGTCCCGCTCTTTTTACGCCGGGGCCTCCCCGGAGGCTCTTCCTGCGTTCCACCAGCCAAATGCGCGTGACCGTCACCGAGGACTTTGCCGGCCCACTCCCGCGCCCGCCAACGCCAACTTGGGGACCAAAATTTTGCTGTGCTCTCTACTTTGAGAAGAGTTCGAGAGCGATTGTAATAAATAAAGCAATTATTATTATTATTATTATTATTGTTTGCAGCGACGCGCGTGCTACGGAGCGGGAATCTCGTTGGAAAAAGAATAAAAATATGAGTTTAATTATTGCCACACACATACAAATATTCCTTTCTCTTCTAGTGAAAAAAAATCATGACACTTGAAGCAGACAACTGTCATTCCCTACTCAAAAAATTATGTAAATTTCTACCAAGATCGCCTCAACTCTGCGCTCAATGTATCTGATTTCACATACACATGTCAATCGATTAAATAATATTTGTCTAATGCTTGTACAATTATCAAAAACTATGTATAATATCTTTTAGTAATCTTGCATGTTACATAACACTTTGAACCTCTCGAAACTAGCACATGACTATTCGTTCTACCAACGTTTCAATATTATTGATTCATTTATCTCTTAATAATAAAGATAACTTAAGAAAAGGTTCGCTGCGGAAACCTATTGATGTGTAAGAAATTTTTAATTTTTTTTAATGCTTATCGCCAAAAACGATATGACAACGTTCGTACAACATTCTTTAGTTGAATTAATAAAATAAACATTTTATAGAAGCTATATAATTTAAACATAACGTAGACAATTATAGCAAAGTATTTCAGATATTATCCAAGAATTTAGGACAAAAATATCTTAATAAACAATAAATTATGTGACTCGCATACTGTGCGCCTCTTTAAAGATAGCCGGAACGAGTACATTGACACGTAGTTTTCTCAAACTAATGCAACGATTGTATTTTTTTTCTGATAATAATTTTAAACATATTATGTTGTCTTTTTTCATGCATACTAAATCACAAATTTCAAGTTCATTCCGGAAGCATCTGATCCTGTTAAACAAAGAACTTGCGACAAAGATATAAATATCTAGTACTAAACAGATTTCAAATCAATTAAACTTACTTTACTCTCCATATTTTATGTCATATCTCTCAAACAAATTTTTTTCTAATATAATTTGAAAAAACATTAAAAATGAACCGATTTTTTTTAACGATCGATAATTTAATACAAATTGTAGCTAAGTGGTATGATTTTTTAGTTATACAGAATTATATCCTACAGACAGCAAATCTATAATATACAAAAATACTAGCTTAAAAAATTCCTGTTATAATAAACATGTAAAAAACGGGAAATATATTATTTTCTTAACAATTTTTTTTTAATCTTCCTCTAGGAGAAAACAAAACTCTAAAAATTATATATATATATAATTTTTTTAATTAAAAGGAAAGCATACATCAGTAACGAGTATTTTGGTAGAATTTATTCCACCTATAATTTAGATAGATTTTTAGTATACAGACAAATGTTATAACTTAAAGCTTGCTACCAACTCTGGTAATAACGTCACCCTTTTAGTATTAGAACTGGTTCAGATACGCTTAAGCCAGATGTTACGCACATGTATACACACACGTATCGTATATATACAATGTGTGTAGCCAGCATCGTCTAGATCGTGTTTGTGTATAGAAAAAAATCTGTTCTTACAATGATATACTTTCTATAAACAAGAAATTTCATTTTTATTTTCTTTTTCTTCTTCGTCATGGTTGGAATCGTTCCTTAACACTCAGTAATTCCTATTCCGTAAAAAATATTTAATTTACAAGATCATTTTAAAAGATCATTTTATCAAAACTTAACCTTTCGATAGTTGAGTCATGGTTAGCTAACTTAATTTATAAAAATTTGGGTGGCACATAGCTGTTTAATTTTCTATCTGGGGAATCGGATTTTTTTAAATAACATTATTTTATCAAGTAGAAAAAACGAATGCTCGTTCAGATGAATATTGGAATTCGTCAATGTTTAAAAAAAAAAGATTATTATTTGCTAAATTTATATTGTAATCCGTTACAGAAAAGTACTCGAGCACATAAGACTTTAAGTGGGTATAATAGAATATGAAGTATTTAGGGTGAAGTTGAATACATTGGGGTATGCATTGGATATTAGAAGGGGGTACGATGCGGTTTGCTAGTGGCCACAAGTAGTCGAATCTGTAAATTTGAGTTGATAAAATTCACTGAAAATCTTTTGTAAATATACTAAATCAACTGAAATTTCACGCTAGTTGAGAATAAAATATATTGTAGTAACAATGACTATTTAATAGAAATCGTGGTATAGACTTGTGTTATGTTCATAAACATTACTGCAATTTGTTTGATAAATTGTAAAAATTTGTTTCAATAAAGTTCGTAATAATTGTGAGATAATGAATCTGTCCTACGTCTATTATAAAAAATAGTAATTTTCACTAGACTATTTTCGCCCGTGTGCGCAGAGTCGGCGGGCAAGCAGGCTATAGACACAAGCGACTACGCGAGGTGCTCATATCCCAAAGAGCAAAGTGCAGAATGGAAGTGCGCGGCCACTAGCGAGCGATAAGCCGCGAAGCCGTGAGTACATCAGCCTCTCAGCTCATATTCATCCACCGGCGCCGCCAGCGCGCGCAGTAATTATTTCCTCCTCGTCATCGTCGCGTCGTTTCTCATATTTTTTTTCTCTCCCTCTCTCTCGCTCTCTCTCTCTCTCTCTCTCTCACTCTCATCTCTGCATCGCGCGGTCGGACACTATAATTAATTGCGCTGTAAGAGTGAGAGAGAGAGAGAGAGCAAGGTATTGCAATGATGGAATGAGCCTAAGTGACGCCAAGTATTCCACGCTCTCGACGTTTGCTAATTCTCGAGCTTTGCTTAGCAAGAGGCTCGCTCGCATTCCTATGGCAGCTCGTGCGTGCTCCCAGCAAAGTCCGACTTGTCCAATTATTCAATGCTACAATGTTCTTTCGTTTTTTCTGCTTTTTTCGACATGTCGCCAACTTTTCCAGGATCTCGAGAGATAGATAGATAGATAGATAGATAGTTCTTTATTTCTTCTTATAAGAAAATTTGAAAATATGTAGATGTACAATAGAATT
>JAWWEQ010000045.1:26479046-26493218 GCA_035583055.1 Torymus tubicola | reverse complement strand
TTGCGCCTGTTAATCAGTAGCCTTAGCTCTGGACCAATCCAAGGAGCACTTTTAGAACAAGGTTTAATAGTTTTTAAGGGTGCTAGGTTATCCATAGCTGCTTTTAGATTAGAATTTAAGGAGTTTAAAGCGCCATCAGATCGGATTCAATTGAATCCATGCTTGTCCAGTCACAGCGTGCCAAAAATTCGTTGAGAGTCGAGGAACATATACTTTTGTAGTCTCTGTAACAGAAGGAGTCCATTATAGGCGCTGGAACGTAGCGATTGATTGTAGCATCAATGAGAGCATGTCTGCCGAAACTGGGCAAGCACTGATTTTCACGATGAAGCACCTCGTCATTTTCTAGAGAAAGAGTCTCGTCTTTATCTAGAGAAAGAGAGAGACACTTTATTCCAGCTTCCTCATCCAGCCAGCTTTTTAGTCTTTCGTCGAAACAAGCGAGCTGCAATAAAAGTGCCAGCTCCTAATGGCACCTAATAAATTCTTTGGCTCCGTAATATAATCTACAGCTTTATGATCATTGAAGAAAGGCCTTTTTATTGTTCCGCTAATGCCGACGATTGACTGCCGGGGAAATGATCTGGCCAATCGATCATCAGCGGAGAGCTGGACGTAAAGACAGTAGTGGCGGCAGCTGGGGGAGATGATCGGCAAAAATGCGCGCGGCGGCAGGTCCCGAGTGAGCGCGTCGGGCGCAAACAAGAGCAGGTGCCTCCCAATTTGCCGCAGTCCACGCATCGGGCCGCCCCCCGAATTAATATCGCGCACGCAGACGCGCCGCTCCCCGTCCGCGTAATCCAGACTATCGCATGACGGGCCCCCGAGAAGTGTCGAGTTGGCGCGCCGGCTAAACGCTCTAAGCCCAGCACAATGCACGCTCGAGTGCGCCGAGGCCGGGCGGCGCATAAGCAGAAATAATAACTCGCCGACCGGCCTGTGGACAGAGCGCCGCGGCGCTATCGGCTCTGCGGCCACTGCGCCGGTCTATTAAATAAATATGGCAGCGGTGCGGCCCGTTTGCGCCCGGCGGTGCCTGCAGTTTACTGCGCTGTCCCGCGGCGGCCGCAGCGTAATCTCTCCTCCGGCTGGCCCGGCGCGAATTTGAAAAATCCAGAAAGCCCGCCAGCTGGCGAGCGCGCGAAGGGGCTAAACGGGATAATGGCGAGCTTTTCTCGCGCATCGGCCGCTCCGCGCTCTCCCCGAGGACCGGCGGACTAATATCCAGGGTAAGCCCGGCACTTGGCGCTCGATTTACCAATTGTGCGCCGCTAATCCGGCCCGGGGGTGCTACCAAGCATGGAAGAATGGGAGAAGAGAGGCCAGTGCTGAAATATTATAACATCGCCCCCCCCCCGGGGCCCCACACCCCTGCGTTTATTACGCGCGCGCAGGCCGCGCATTAACATGACAATGTCCGACGTAATTGCGCAATAATAGCGCGCCACCGGCCCGGCAATCCTCGGGCCCTGTCAAAAGTCATATTGTGCCACTCGTGCTTCCACCTGCAAGGAAACGCAGTTGCGTCTTCGGATTCAGCCACTTCGCAGTGCAGGAGCCAGTAAAGACGGCAGCGCCTCAACAGCCTCGGCACAATAATCCGAGGGGGATTTTTACGGCTTTATTCGCGGGGCAGGCTTGTCTCGTAAAACGTGCAGATCCGCTTCATTACTTCGTTATCACTTTCCCTTCTTTCGGCCTCCTTCACTACGCAAGGCGCTTCGACTTGTAACGCCCGGACTGCCTAACCGGCAGGTCTTACGGTTAGTCACCTTGAGGCGTGGTCTTTTCACTCCCCCCTGCAGCAGTGCACTCGCAACTGGCGGTCATTAGAAAAGTCTCGGCGCACCATTCCAAAGCCAAAGAATATCGCGCGAGCGATGCGCGTTTGTTCGGAGGGGCAGCGCGCATTAACCTCGTTTGAGAAAGAAGATTAAGCTCTCGCTCGACTTTGCGCACTTCCCAGATTTTGCGCTTGTTTCTGGGAACTCGTTACGCTCCGCTGTCGTCGTCATCTTTTTCGTCGCGCCAGCAGCAGCAGCAGCGACAACAGCACGGCCCGCAATCGCTCTGCGTGTAATCCAATCAAGCGGGCTAGAATATTGGCCGATAGCCGTGCATGGCCCTCATACTGTTGTTTTTTCCTGCCCGTCGTCGGGGCGTCGGGCAAGAGCTTCCGAAAAGGGATATTTCTGCGTTTGCGTACATCGGCCCGTTCACAGCTGGAACATTATTCGGCCGGCTCCCTCCTTCTTTATCTCCATCTGCGGATCTCCGGGCGCGTTCGCAGCCACGATGTGTTTATATATAGGAAGCAGAAGATCAAAGAGCGAGCTTTCGCTTACGTTAGCCTCGGGCGCATGTGCGGGAGGACGGCGCAAGCGTTGGGGGCTTCTTTAAAAATTGCGCGCGTTCAACGAGTAGTCGTGGACGCTGCAGTAACAAATATCAGTCAGTTTTGAGCAAAACTGCATTTGAATTGGCTGCGGCGTCTCACTAAATGGCGAAAGTCATACCTTGTTACGCGCGGCGAGTCTCGGCAGCTTCGCACTGTTATTATATTCTCATTATTTTATACACAGGAATTAAGTATGTAGGAATACCGGTTTGCTCGCTCTTTTAATCTCTCTGCGATCTTAACTCGTTTAAAATTGATGGCGCATGCTTTGGGGAAAAGGTCCCGCGCATAAAGTTGATTGATTAAAACGCGCGGGCTTATCGATTGTTATTAGAAGTGTTAATGTTGGCATTCGGCCAGTCTCGCGTCCGTTTGCCGTAATAAATGGCGCGAGAGGGCCTGTCGGTTAAATGGGATGGTTGGCGTAAAATTCGAGCCTCGCCGCATCGAATTCCGTGTAGGCCTGATTTAAATAATTTTATATGCAAATAAAGCTCGCACCGGGCGTCCATAAAAGCCGCGCTATAAAATCGCTGGCAGGCTGGCAGCGCGCGCGGCCCACGTATCAGCTCACCTCTGCCCGTCTTTTTTGCCTCCTTCGGCCCGCGAATACACACTTCCGGCTGCTCGTCACGGCCGATCATTCGTCTCGCAGCGGGAAATCGCGCGGTTTTATGCGCGCCTCGCGTCTCCCTCTCTCTTGAGAGAGACACAGAAGTCGAGTGTGTACGGAGCTGGAATATTCTTCTCGGAAAGGCTCGACGCGCGGAGAGGAGCTAATGGCCGACTCGTGCGGCGAATTTTAAGGCCGCTCGGCTGCCGCTTCTCTCGAGACTGCTAATGCCCTTCGAGTACTGCAGACTCATTTGCAAGAAGCGAGCTCCCCGCAAAAGTGAAAAACCCCGGCGCGTTTTCAATCGAGCCGAGCTCCGTTCGAGCAGTGTGGCGGATGCGGCCGGGCGAGGCGGGAGCATCGTTGTCGGCCAATTAGGAAGTGGAAGGGCGCGGGCCTTGTTAGCCGGCGTTCTCCCTCTCTCTCAATTCTTAAAGTGGCAGGGCGACACTCCCTTGACTCTGGCTGCTAGCAAAATTGCTCAAAATTTATGGCAGGCCCGCCGGCATTAACGAGCTCGGCTGCTTAGCTCTAGCCCGGCAACCGCTGTCGCACTCTTTTGACGAACGGGCTGCGGAGGGGGAGATCCCCTCGGGCCCACTTCCTGGAAGCGCGCGCTGCAGAATCCGCCCCTAAACAAACAACCTGCTGCGGTCGCGCACACGAGCCGACGAGCAAAGTCCCATGTATTATTACCCTCTATTAATATCATAATATAAATATAACTCGCATGTGGCGCGCTCGACTGGCTGCCTCGGCAATGGGGCTCCGATCGAGTGCGCTGCGGACGGGTCGGGGGGGCTGCTCTCTCTTTCTCTCTGTGCGGGGTTGTCGGCTGTGTCGACGACCGTCGCGCGCGCGCCGACAGCGGGGAGGGAGCAACTGGCGCGTGATGAGTAGGGTGTGTTACACGCGCATTATGCGCGATCCTGCCCTCCTTGCTCGCCACCCCGTGCGCCACGAGAGCTGCGCCTCCATTTGCGAGCGGCCGCCACGGAGAATGCCGGCTCGGACAATTGTATCGGGTAATCGTTCCGCATCGGATCGGAAGCCAGCTTCCTCGCAGCAGATTATCTTTCATGCGAGCAGTTTTGAATGGCGCGATTGTTGGCCCCTTTCAACGCCGACGCGGGAAAGGAGAGCGTTTCTTTGTTTTCTTCTTCGCGAATTTATTACCTTGCGCGCAAAACGCAGCCCCCGACAATGGACCGGTGAGCACTGGCCTTTTTATCCAGGTAGCCATGGGTAGTCTCCCTGTATTGCTTTCGGCTCGCAGCCCAGCCTGCTGCAGCCTTCTCCGCGCCGGCTTTATGCCGTAATAGTCGATATTATTTTTCAGGGAATAGTATTTCTCCAGAGCCGCGGAAAGTATCGAGCTCTGATGCAAATTTAATGGTACTGAGAAGCGGGGAAAGCACGTACGTGGCCGCGTAACGAGAAGGAAATAATAAGCTCTCTCTCTCTCTCTTTCTCTTTCTTTCCCTCCCTCTTTCTCCTTTTCTCGTGTCGCGACACAACAGCGGGGCGGTTTAATTCCAGTTGCGCCGTACATATTCACAAGCGCGCGCGTATTGAAGGTCGTCGAGGCGCGTCTGCTGCACGTGTGCGACGAAACAGATCCTTTTTCTTTCTCTCCCCCTCCCTTTGTGCGACAATCTGCTCGACTCGCTAATCTCGGGGATTAATTAAGGAAGGGACGCTTGTTGGGCTTTTTCTAATAACTCTCTCCTCCCATTTCTGCGGCTCCGATCGCTGCGCTGAATAGCGGAACTGAAGATTGACGCAACGCCGATATTCTGCGTGGAGATCTTCGCATACTTCGCTGCGGGTACCGAGTCCGGGCGAGTGACTACTGCGGGCTCGTTAGCGCGGAAAGAAAGGAAATCGGAGGGCCATATTTGGCTAATAGCGGCTCGCAGGCGCACTTCCGTCTGATAATCTGGCGGAGCTCGTTCGAGATACAAGATTGCGGAGGGAGGGGGCAAAGCGCGAGAGCGCAGCGGAGCGGCCACCGGCGCGCGGAGAACCCCTGGCCACCCTTATTAAGATTCCAGTTGTGGAATTCTACCTGCGCGCTGCTCGCTACTGGTCTTGAGTAAATAAAACATGACCGAACTGCGTCGCCTCTCGAGCTGCTGCTGCCGCTGCTCCCCTCCTTCGTATCTTTTATCTCCTTTTCCTTCCCTCCCCGGCGCGCTCTGTCCTCGCCACTCTTCAACCTTCGCCTTTTCTCATCCATTATTTCGCTACCAAAGGCCACTTTAGGGCCCAGGCGCGCTCGGCCGGGAAATGGTGGCGGGAGCGTTTTTAATATTCCTAGCAGCGCTGTTTGCGAGCCGTCACTCGCGGAGACAATGCCGCCCGTTGTCTTGGCGGCGCGACAGTAATCCGACTTCTTGCTCCCTCCTCACCTACATTCCCGCGCGAGCGCGAAATTTCAATGAAGGCGCCGGCGATTACGCGCCGCGCGCCCGGGGGCGAAAAATCGCGCGGCCCCGGCTGTCGGCGTGTTGCGTGCGCCGGATAAAGAGAAGACTTCCGGGCATAATCCGAGCCCGCGCCGACGACGACTGCTCGCGCGCTAGAACAAATCAAGCTGCTCGCACGCGGCTGCGCGCATTCATTGTCCCGAGGCTTCGGGCTATCTGGCGCGATTGGCGCCGGAAGACTCCCTCTCCATTTTCTCTCGCCCGCGCGTCTGCGCCCGATTGGATGCCCCCTGCGTCCCGCGTCGCCTCTCTTTTATGCCTGCTGCCTGCCTGCCAGCCTGCAGCCCGTCTTGTTGTGCATTTTACTCGGCACTCACTTAGCTGCCAGTCAACCGACTTTTCCCTCCCCCTCCTCGCCTCCCCATCATCACAGACACACACACACACGCGCGCGCGCTCTGCTCATCTCTAACGGACGTTAATTTTGCTTTCAGGTGAGTTACAGTCGCACGCACTTGACCGAATCTTCCACGTAAGTTTGAAATCCTAGTAGCGAAACTATACATTTCCAGCGGTTCTCCCGCACGTAGTCACGTTGCTCGTAATAAACAAGCGGCCTCAAAGAGCGCTTGAATTCGTTTCAAGAGAATTCCTCTGCTGAGGGCTACCATTCTGTTGAAAAAATATTGAGAATATCTTTGGCATTGAAGTGGCAAGAAAAAGAAGCGTTTAAGGTAGCAAAGTAGAAGGGGGAATTAGGGCTTTTGTGAGTTTACCAAGCATATACGCAGCTCGTGCATCTTTATGTAACGAAGAGTCGAAGGAATGGGAGGAGGGAAGGAGAGAGAGGCAGGAGGTGAAAGCGAGAGGAGGAATCGAAAGAAACGGAGAGTAAGGCGAGTAGAAGAGGAGTAGAATATATGTGAAGAGAGCGAAGGACGAGGGGAGGCCAAGTGAAGCTGCGGAGCCCTGGAGCTGCGCGGGAGGAGAGCCAGGCCGAGGTATGCATTGTACTCTCCAAGTGCCGAGCTGCGCGAGCCAGGGGAGGGGGCAGACGCGGAGGGGCCCTTTCTCGACGTTAAAGCCTCTTCTCGCTGCCGGGATTCTAAGAACAGCGGCGCGTTTCATTGGGAGCGCGCTTCGAGGTCGCCGCATGGGGCCCGCGCCGAAAACTTTCGACGAGGGCGAGGGCGACGACGACGAAAACGACAGGAGCGCTAGGTGTGAGCCTTTCCTAATTCGAAGGCCCCTTTTAAGCGCGCGCACGAGAGGGAGAAAGAGAGAGAGAGCCGCGCTCGCCACTTTATTTCTCGGCTCTTTATCCTGTTAGAAAACACTCGGCACCACGGGCCTCCGCCTCTATATCGTAAACGTGCCTTTGAATCAGACCCCAAAGAAATTACGTAGCTTGGCCAGGCAATACGAACCAGCCCAGGAATGACAACAGAAAAAAAATTCAATTTCGTTCTCCCTCGCTGCCTCTGCCACGTCGACCGCTCTAAGCATCTATCAATAATTCATAACGTGGCGGATATGCTGAAATGCGCCACAAATATCCACTGATACAGGCCTTTTTTACCTAAGGCCGAATCCTCCTTAACGATCCCTCCAAAACATTTCAAAGCATGTTATTATCGAGGTCAAATTATTGCGACACCCAAATTCAAATCATTCGACACTGACGAAAAAAACATTTATTATTATACACATAACACGATGCGAAAGAATATTTCGTTAAATTTTCAATTCTCGGTTTAGTTCTTTTATGAGAAAGCTGCCTGCACGTAAGACGAATTGTAATAGCTATAATCTACAATCAAGAAGGTATACGGCGTAACGTGCAATTATGAATTAAAGATGAGAGGCAGCAAGAAAATCGAAGGAGAAAAAAGAGTGGTGTAAAGACGTGTATAAGCAAACACAGGCAGTTAGTCGTTGGAAAATTATTGGCAGCGGCTGATTGGCCATTGACGTGCGTCATTTTCCAAACAAAAACGAGAGTTGGCCCGCTTGACGGAGAAATTGGAGAAACGCGAGAACGAAAGTTGAAAGAGAAACATCGCGGAGGGGAAAGAATCGGCGAAGAATGCGCGTAAGAAAATTCCGAAGTTGAGGCAGAACGTAAAGAAGTGGCGTGGAAGGCTTAAAACGCATTTGAATTTCCTCTGGCAAGAAGTTTGCGTACGCCTGCACGCGCGACGCTATTAACGAAACAAATTTCCGCAAGCAAGCTTTGCTGTAAGCGCGCGGTGTGAAAAAGTTGCGCGAAAGCTTCATTAAGTATTAAAAGGGGCGGCTTTGGGCACAGAGGACTTTTCTCTCTCTCACTCGCTCTCTCCATCGGCCTTCAGCCAAGCGCGCATAGCTCCGCAGACGGCGACTGCGTATAAAAGTCGACACATAGGCGTGCGCGTGCGCGCATGCATTGGGATGAATACGGTAACGAGCGGCGGCGCGGAGCTGCCGACTCCCCCTCCGCGCGTTACTGGTTGCACACCAGTAATTGCTTCCTTTGAGTAGCTCCGGAGGTGTAATTTGGTCCCGAGCAGTAACCTTAACTAATTAACACAGCCAGTAGCGCGAGCGTGCGAGCGACCGAACGAGTGCTGCGAGCTCTTTTCCGCAAGCGGTCTCCCCTCGTCGCTGCGTTTTCCGCACTGCCTCGGAAGCAACTCTTCTCGCGCCGAAAAGCAGCTCGGGTACGCGAGTCAGTTGCGCCACGTGTAATTCGACATTCAGGTTTTCCTCGGCGCTCGAATCGGAATATATCGGGGCCGAAGACGCAACCGGTTCCGAGCGTAAATTACTAGTCGAAACGAGGCATTCCTAAAATTCTCGGCTGCGCCTCGACAATGTTTATCGTCCTTTTTTAGCAGCAGCCTTACTCGGAAACGAAGACGCGGCCCATTCAAGGAAGGAAGAGGCGGCAGGCAACGTGAGGCAGCTACTGGTAATGACACGGGGCGCGTAATTAATTTCGAAAATTGCGCCCCGCGCTTGCAGTCATTATGCAAAGCAATTTGCCGCGGCGAAATCGAAATCGGCGCCCTCGCGGCCGCTCGTATTTAACACCTGATTAAGGCGCTGGCAGAGGCGCGCCGGCAACTTCTCGCCTCTCGTCCCTCCGGGCCCGCAGCGACAGCATAATCAGCCGGACGCGCGTTTTTGCCAAAATCCATCCCGCGCAGGCTCTTCCGGGCCCGCTCGCGTAATTGCGCATGAAATCGCGACTGTCATGAGGCCGGCGCGCTAATGAGGCCGCGCGATGACTAATTGCGGGCGGAAAGCTCGCGCGCGGCCTTGTCCGCCGGTTTAATTGGGCCGCGGCGAGGGGAGGGACAGAGCCGCCGATAACTCTTGAGGCCCTCGGCTGCTTAGCGCCGGCCTCCCGCGGGCGCGGCGCGCGTTGCCGAAAACCAATATTGCCGAACGACTGAATGAAGGCCGGGCCGAGGACAAAGCGATTCTTTTCCTCGCTCCCTCTCCCGCTCTCCTTTATTTTCTCTCGTTCTTTCCCAGGCCAGGGCCCGACTGGCAGCGGTCAAAGTGGCTCGAAATTACGAGCTCCCTGCGCGCAGCCCCTCGGCGGGGCCCTTGCGGTCGAGACAATGACTCTCGAAGCGGGCCCGCAATCGCCGGCGAGATCTCGCGCTCCGCTTCGCACTCGCGGCCTTCGGGCTGCTTTCTCCGATAATGCGTGCTATCAGGTGAACCGGCCGATCGCGATTAGCGGAAAAATACGGCCCCGGCCGCAGGTCTATTATGAGTGATCGCCGGCCAGACAAAGGACAGCGCGCGCAGAGGGAGAGAGAGCGGCCGGGAGCGGCTCGGCGCGCGGAGGGGGGAGGGAGCGCGGCCGGGAGGGGGGCAGAGCGGGGTTAACGTTCGGCGAATATTCGTGGGCCGCAGCTCGAGTCTCCGCGTCCGTGGCCTTGGAGGATTCGCGGCACTGGATCGCTGCCAATACAGCCGAGCGACAGATGTTGCGCGTGGGAGTGCGGATTAGCCCGGCGGAGGCGATCGGCCGGGATCTCCGCTGGCGCAATAACGAGGCCGCAATCGGCCGGCGCCGAGCCGGGAAAGCCGGGCATGACTGGCCGGAAAATAAAGTAAACGCCGTGAGAGCGTGCGTGAAAAAATGCGGGGGCTTAGACTCGCCTCGGCGCTCCGCCGTTCGGGGCATTAACAGGCATGAGTTGAAAAATGCGGTTCCTAACACCCAGCCGAGCCCGTTGGCCGCTCGTTCCTGTGCCTCGTCCATTTGTTCGTGCGTCTCGGAGCGGCCGAGGATATCGTGTTATTAATGCGTCTTGTTGCCTCCTTTACTTGATAGTTCCGAGCGAAATTGCCAAACCGGCCTTTCGCTCGTGAGCCAAGCCTGCCGAAATCTTCTGCTCGTCCCTTTCTCTCTCTCTCTCTCTCTTTCTCTCTCTCTCTCTCTCTCTCTGTCTCTCTCTCTTCCTCTCTGTGTAATTTCTTAACCTCGGCGATTTTTTAATGCTAGCTCGCTCGCTGCCTGCAACGTTGTTTCCGAGAGATTTATTTGACGTGCGAGTACGAGAAAAGGAAAAGCCCGCGGCTTATGTGTCGTCGGATAGGAGGGGAGAGGTCGTTAATTTATTATTGAGAGGAAGAGTGGCGCTCGTCAACGCACGCTCGAATATGTGAGAGTGGCTCAGCCCCACTCCGCTCCTCCCAATTTGCATGCGGAAACGTTATCCGTTTTCCTTGCGGAGCCGAAAGCCCCGGCCTCTCCATAATAGATGCGCCGTCGTACAATGTGCGCTCGCTCGGCGCGCGCGAGCCGGCTTCGATTTGCTTCACGATAGCCGAACGACGCGCATGAATAAAATATCAGCAGCCGAGGCATCATCTTATCCACGCTTTTAGGATTTCGGGCCCCTCCCGCCGCCCCGTCGCCCCCGCTCATGCTTACTTTAAATGGCCCGAAGCCCCTGGGAGCAGGCAAAATCACTCCTCACTCCGGGCTCTTCGCGAGAGTCGACTCTCCGTCATTCCCACTACCTTTTCTCCGATAAATACTTGACACCGCGACTCGGAGCAAATTGCCACTCATTTCCGGGGGAATAATAGACGAGCGCATCTAAAAATAGCGAGTTATTTCTCGATAAATAAACCCAACCCACGGATGGCAATTGACGCAATCATCTTATGGTCGCCGTAAGAATAACCACCGGGGGGAAAGGCACGGCGACAGTGTACACACGAGAGGGAAAAGAGTCGTCGGGCGAGGCGCGGGGTGGGGAATAATGTCGCGAAAAATCGAATTCTCGCAAGCTCATGCATCAAACATGGGAGTTGGCATCGATTGCACGGGGGTTGACACGCAGGAGAGGAAGGGCGAAGCATGTGCTCGGCACGTACGACGCACTCGCGCGGCGGGGAGCCTCCACACACGAGCCCCTTGTACTTCCCAAGACTTTTGGCGAAAAAACGCGGGCCCCCGCAATGCGTCGGAGGCTGGCCCGCGCCCAGGAAAAGCCGGGATTACGCGCGCTGGGATTTCCGCCAGTTTTCTCAAAGGGAAAGTTCACTGCACCGGCTCTCACAAAATAGTTCGCGCGCTCTCCTTGGCCGCCTTTTTCTCTCTTTGCGCCGCGCGTTTTCCCGGCGCCCTCGCTGCAGCCTACCACTACACTACGCCATTATGCGCGAGCCTCCCGCGCGCCATTCATCGACATCAGTTCGACCTCTAAATAGACCGCTTCGCCGCACGCACGGAGCCAACTCTCGGGCGTAGCGTCTTTCATTACTGGTGCGCTGGGCAAACCGCAGCCACTGCTTTTCAAAGAATTTAGGCGCGCGTACCGTGAGACAAAAGTGGCCGCCGAGCCTCGAAAGAACTTGTCAATGGCCGTAGTTTCCGTATTCGCGTAAAGGCGCCCCCAGGCCGACTCTTCCGGCAGTCTTTCGGGCGCTGCGGTGCAGGGATTTCGGAAATAACAAGGCCGCCGAGGCGCTTCTTTTTCCCTCTCGCTCGTATGCAAATCGCAGCCGCGCGTGCGCAAGTGCGTGGACATTGTAAATTCAGGGCTGCGCGAGGGGTGCTGCAGGCGTCGCGACGCTTGTCGCGCGCCTCTAGTCGGCTGCGATGCTGTCGTTCCTGCAGGCTGGCGTTTTTCGAGCCCCGCTTTGTTTGCTCGCCGGCACGGCATTTCCGATTTCGTTAAACACGCCGACGAGTTCGCTGCCTAGTGGCGTTTCTCCGGCACTCGCCGGCCAAACGGAATAGGCGATCGTCATGAAACATACATGGCTGCACAGCTCGGCCGCGCCCTGCGCGACTGCTTTAGTTTATTACTTTATCCGACGCTGACGTCTTTGTATGCAGGATGCTGCCGAGCTAACGGCCGGTAATGCTTGCGCAACTAGCCCACTGGCAGGTGCACTGCACGGGAATTCGGCCTCTCGGCTTTCTTCTTCTCTGGCCGGGCGCTCGTAATTGACGACCTCGAGCGACATTCGTCACACCTTGCGATTCGCATTTCCCCCTGGTCAATGAACTGGTAACGAGCGTCACAGCCTCTCTCTCTTGCCGCCGGTACTGTAGCCATAATCGCCTTCCAACTACCCGAACTGTGGAGGCTCGATAAGGACTGCTCGTTCTTACCATCAAATTATCCTCACTCTTTTAAACCTGTCTTTCCGCTTTAAAAACATTAGTAGTTATCCATATAAGGCCCATGTTGCGACAATGGCACATATATTGCCACCCATCACGAATGCTTTATGCAATATATTTGCCACAACTTTTCAACTTGATTATCACCCATCTCACATCATAATCGGTTTATCGCGTTGCTCCTTTGTTCTTCTCACTCATTTTTTAACTTGTGTATATGCAACTTATACTATAGTTTACAACGAGAGAACAAAAGTTTTTCCGCAGTGTACGTGAGAATTCTCTACAATTTTTAATCAATTCATTTATTTGGCACCGAAAAAACATCTACAGTTTAATAATTATATTACAAGCATTTTATATAATTATAAACACGCAATTAAACACTTGAAACCTGCTTAACGCCTTATTTATTAAGATCAAATTTGTAAGAAAAAATAAAAGGTTGATTTAAAAAACAAAAATTATGTTATAATTATGGATAAGATAAGGCTTATTAATAATATGTGTATATACGCCTACGTTACAAAGTCGGTAAATTGTATAGTAAGTTATGCTGATCTTATAAGAAATTTTGGTAAGACATTTGTTAGGGGTATATAAAACAATATTTTTTACGAAATAAAATTGATTTTACGAAATAAAATAATTATTATTGAATTGACATTTATTATAAATAGGTTGCTTTACAAACAAAAATAATACATATATAAATATTTCGCTTAAATAAATAATGGTCTCGAAACTTTACATCTAATCTAAACTGATATATATAATAATTATTAAATAAACTAATAAAATATCCTCGAAAATATTTTATATAAATACTATGAAAAAACATGACACAAAAACTGGAATTTCGGTAAAGTTATTTCTCTCAGATTCGTTACAACACTTTTAGAAGAAATTCATGCTCTCTTGCCGAAAATGGGCCCATACTATCTTTAGAAAACGGATATATATTCTATGTGTGGGAGAGTAAGAAAGCACAATCTTGGAAATAAAGAATAAAACTACCGTTTAAAATAGTTACCCCACTCTACTAAAAATAAATTTATGAATAGGTTTATACATTTGAAATTTTTGTTGGCTATTAAACAAACTGAGATAAAAAAATGTTTGTGTTTATACGTACGAGAGCTATAGTCAATGAATAGAGGGTCTATATCGTAGCTTCCGAATAAAAGGGCGTTACTTTGGAAGCCGGTTAAAAAGAAGTTTTCTTGGAAGCCAGTTGAAAAACGTGCTCAAACTCAAACACAAAATGTTTCGCTTCAAATTAAGTTGACAGTATAATGACGCAATATTTATAATACTTGATTAAAACCACAGATGATATTTAAAAAAAGATTGACATTCATTATTAAAAAACAATTTTAGTATCCCTTCTGCGGCTTGCCTGATTTTTGTTTCTTCACAGGTAAATTAACGGACTGACTTTTATTCGTAAACATTAACAAATGTGAACTGACAACGACGATATTTTCTAGTTCGTGTAATGATTGCTTGTGTACTATTAAACAACATAGACTTCTATATATAATATATAAATACTTTAAAAAGCTTTAAAATGTTTATACATGTTTAAATTTTCACTTTTAATTATTGTGTAAATAATGCTTATAAAAAACAAGCTTAAAGTAAGTTTTCAAGTTACGTTTTTTTACACTATAATGTATTTAATATAACGTGATTGTTTTAAGCTGCAACATTATTAATTATTTATTTCAACAACATGAAATTTCACCAAATAAATTAGAAAATACCTTAAAATCCTTGACGGTTTCTAGTTAATGCAAATAGTAGCAGAAAAATAATATGTGAAATAAAAAAAAAATAAAATATTCCTTGTAGTTAGATTCATAGTTTATTTATTTATTTATTCCAGATAATATTACAAATTAGTAATTCTGCCGAGGTAAATGCATTACCTGTGCGCAGAGCTGGAGATACAAAAAAAATAAACATATATATATATATAAACTTACATACTAAAGCTTACAAACTAAATACCTAATCCATCCCGCATTCGCCCAGGTTTATGCCTGTGGGACGGGGAAAACCTATAGGCAAACCACGTGGGAAAATC
>JAWWEQ010000045.1:26468928-26478946 GCA_035583055.1 Torymus tubicola | reverse complement strand
TTATATAGTTATTTTTATTACTAATTGTTTTTACGTACTTGGGTAATTGTATACTTTTATTTCTAGTTACACTTTCTAAATTTAAATATATGTTCTTGAGCGTGTTGTAATTATAAACAATTGATTCGTAATCGAATAATTATTTAAGATTTAGCGGAAGATTATTGTCAAAAGAATTCTTGTTGATTATTTTAGTGTTTTAATGTTTATAGACATTAAATTAGTAACAAACATCCATCAAAATACGAGTACATATTTTCTTTTAATATTGTACAACGGGATTACTGTCAACATAAATTGTCAACATATAAATAAAGGGAAAAGATTATTCGTATGGGTAAGCACTTGTTTTAGTCAGCTTCCGCGGCTGTGTTCCAACTACGGTGATGCGTTATATTATGTTTATTTCTAGGATCAGGTGTCGGACGGAAAGTGGAAAAGTTTTTAAATTGAATTAAATGCACTAAATATTCTTTTTATTTTCCAGTACTTTACAGCTATTGGTACGATTTGCGCGAACTTTACTTTTTCTTGATTTACATTTTAACTTTTAATTTAGAATTAGAACCATTTATTTACATATTGGAAAATATCGACTTTACACTTTATGTATGCAATAGTATTAAAAAATATTTAATTTGATTTCTGTTTCGATATCTAGAAACGAAATTGTGTCACATTTAATAAAAACTTGGTGAAAAAATGACTAGTTTAAATCCATACAGTAAGGCAGACTAGTTCGAGTTTTTGAAAAATGGTTCGTACAGCAGGTGTTTGGAATCTTTTTCATTTAGAAATCTTAGACATAACAGACTATTAGATAAGGGAGACGTGAGAAACGTTCAGGTGTTTACCCACTAGACGATTTCTAACAATAGCTAGGGACCGAGAGAACCCCCCTCTGTCCGTGTAAAAACTCTATCTTTTCACATAAGACTCGACCACTATTGCTAGAAGCTCTTTATATTTAGGTTATTTTGAAAAATGTATTTTCTGTGTATTCGTCTTTTTAATTGGTTCTAAAGTTTTTTTATGAGACTCGGAAAGCCTTTTGCTAGTATTTTCAGGTGAAGCAAATCGAAATATTACTTGCCAGAGTGTGACTACAAACCACGTCGCGTAGTAGTTCATCAGCTGTTTTTTCGCAGTATTCGAGAAGCAGCCTTTACCTGCTTTAAAGACATCGACGGATTTTCAAAGCACGGCGCAAGGCGGCGGAGTAGTTAAATATTGAAAAAGAAGCACCGATGGCGTATCATTGTCGCAAATGGCCTGCAATGACGAGGGGAGCGGAGGAAGGAGGCGCGAGAATGGCGCGGGCGGTCACTTGTCGAGCAGGGTTTGTCTCGTCCGGCAGCCGCAGCGGCGAGTGAGGACATATAAAAGTGCGAGGGGGGCATGATAATGAGGCTGGCGATGCGCGCCGGGGTATAGACGTGTACACCGGTGCGGTCTCCGCGCGCGCGCAGCACTGCCCATTGAACACTGCCCGGATAAGATTGCCCATTCGCTTTGAAGTCCAGCGGAGCGTGGATCGACCGGCGCTTTGGCTTTTCGGACGGAGCGGCTCCGCGAATAAGAGCTAGGTGCCAAAAGAGAAAGCTGGCCGCACAAAGAGGGAATTGGAAAATCCTCCGGGGCTGCGGAAAACCGAAAGAGGGCCAGAAATGACAAGTCGAGCCGAGCCCCTCGCGGCGTAAATAACGACAATAATGACAAGCCGGCGAGGCAGCGCACATGGCGCAGGGCAAATAATCGGGGGAGGAAACACGGCCTCTAATAATCGAGCCTTGCTGGCTGAATAAGCGGAGCGAGATATGCGAAAATGAGAGAAAGTACGCGGCGGCGCATAGAGTAAACCGGCCGAGGTAAAAAGCGCGGAACGTCGGGAGCAGGCGCGCACAAACGGAATTTTTTATGGAGAATCTGTTATTCAGCGACGGGAGCCGGCCTGCCTCCATTGTATACAATCAGCCCTGACCGGCGAATGTGTCTGTGTGCGTGGGCAAAACAAACAGGCGGCCCCGAGCGGCCAGCAATAATAGAGCGCAGGGCCCGCAGAAAATTAAGAGAGCGGACCTTCCACAAAGACGCTTATCGAAAGCTCTCATTCACTCCCAATCAGCATGCGGCAGCAGCGACTCGCAGGATGCCCGGGGGATGAAAGACTCGCTCATTATTTTCTAATGCAGCTGTTAATTGACCGAGCGCTAAGCCAGCGCCGGAACAATTTAATGATCGCGCGCGCGCTCGCGCCGGATTATCATGCGCTCGACGGGTTTTTGCGTTTACGCGCTTTCGCGAAAAAGCGACAAGCTCGGCTCCGCTGGCGGGGCTCGGCTGCCCGGGCGCGTGTGTGTGCGCATGAAAGGGAAGGAAAGGGATGAAATGGAAGAGGGGGGCTGCGAGGCATTGAAAGCTCTCTTTCTCTCTTTCTTCTTGCGAGTACTCATCTTTTTTCAGCGAGCGAGCGCGGCCGCTCTTTCTCTCGCTCGCTCGCTCTCTCTCTCCCTTCTACGTTATAGATGCGCGAGGGCGCTGCTGGCGCTGCAGGTGCTCATTCCGAGCTTACGAGCGAGTGGAGTGGACCTCTTACCTGCGCGCATCATTTCATCTCAATAGGCGCGAGGAAGAGATAGAGCCGGCGAGCGAGCGAGTGGGAGATGGAAAAAGGGACGATGGATAAATCACCGGGATTTCTTTCGAGACGAGGAGGGAGCAAAACGACGACGTCGACGCGACGACGAGCGAGCCGAGTTTCGGTATACTCTTCTCGATTACTTTAAATCACGGTACCGAGAAAAAGGCAGGGAGAGAGGCTCAGTTCGGCAAAACATGTACGCGAGAAATGACTCGGTGAGAAGAGCGCAAGAGCATTCATAACCCTCCCTCCTTTCTCACTTATATTCCAATGCTCCGGGCTCCTCTCGTTCCCTCGCCCCGACTGCCTGCGCTTTCGTCTCATTCCTCGCCTGGCCGTTCTCGCCTCCTCTGCCTCTTCCTTTTACTCGGCCGAACTAGTGGAGGAGAAAATCGATGTTGGGCCAAAGCGGCGGAGCGTGATTAACGATTATTCTTCATTGAAATTTATTTCCTTCTATTTACCTTGTCCACTCGCCCGCCAATCATAACGCGCCTATTTAATTATGCACTACGTCTCTTCATCTTGGCTCTATTATTTGAGTTTCTTTACTTAAAAATATCGAGTTTTGGCCAGATCGGGAAGCAGCTAGCAGAGAGGAAAAGAAAGCTGCAAGGTCAAGGAGTCTTTACAGCCGATCGCGATTTTGTAATCCACGCAGGTGTGGAGCGTCGAGCGCACGTGCGCGTCTGTGTGTGTGCGCTATTCGGTGAAGACGGCGTCGGTAGGCAGAGTAGCAGCGGGGAAGCGCAGTCGGTACGGCCGGAGTAGCGCCGCCCCCTGCGCAACGCGCGCTGCATATTGAATGGACTCTCTCTCTCTTTCTCTCGCGCGCGCTACGTGCTCTCCTCTATTTGCGCGCCTGCTGACTGGAGACGCGGCTGCCGTCCTTTTGAGTAGGCGCTTTCTTGCGCGCTCCGCCGCGACTCGCGGTTTTTCTCTTTACTCATTCTTTATTTCCTCCTGCGCCTCCCTCGCTCCTTCTGCTCCCCGCTTTTTTCCTCGCGTTTTCTTGCCTTTCCTTATTTGACAAATGTACTTTCCACGCGCGGATTCCGCCATCGAGTTACGCTCCTCTGAGCTTCGCCTCGCTTTTTTGCCCCATCAACCGCGGCTGCTGCTATTATGCCACTAAGCTTCGCTAACTTTTACGACTTCCGTGCACTCCCCTATAAACAATCAGCCCCTGTGCAGCTGGCGAGCGAGATTTTATCACGCGACATGACTCGGATTAAATACTCGCTGATTAGACGTGGAAATATCTTGAAAATGTAGCCTCGCCTTCTAAAAGTACTTGTACTGATTCGACTCTTCAAAAAGTTTACCTTTCGGTTTTAATCTTTACTAGTAGATTTTTTTCATTTATATCGCTTAAAAACTCTATAATACAGTGTCTCTCGTGGCTTGTAATTAGAAAATTTCTTTAAGTATTGAAAAATGGAAAGTCAAATACGAAGGATTGCATAAAGGGTTTGGAGTGCAAGTTTTTTCCGTTTAAATAGAACGCTGGCCTAAAGGAGGAAAGAATGTTGCAATCGTGGTCGGTGGGCCGCGGCGAGGGAGCAATAAATCAATCTCGCGAATGGGAATGAGCGCGAAGGAAATTGACGAAAATTTGACAAGTCGTCGGGCGACTGCGCGTTGCAGTTTGGTAAAAACAAGCTCGAATCTTGGTACTCAACGCGTTGGCGTGTCTCGAACAATTTAGCGGATACATCTGCGCGCGTATATATACGCGAGAACGGCAGCGAGAGAGAGAGAGAGAGAGAGAGACAGCGAGGGAAGTGTGGAGGGGAGGCGCGCGGCGACGAGTATGGCTTTCCGACACTCGCGTGAGCCGTAAGTGCTTTATCGCTCCCCGCCGTCTTGTTTTTATTGGCTGACGAGTCGTAATGCTATTTTGCCGGAGCGAATAACCAATCGATTTACTCGGAGACATTAGGAGGGCATCGTTTCCGCCGATTAACGTCTTTTGGCTTTCCGGCAGGCTCGCGCCTCGCCGCGCGTCCTAGCAGACGAGATACTCGGAGATTCGAGCATCTTGCAGCGACTCAATACCAAGGGGCGACTGCGAGGAGCGAGCTGCGAAGGGGAGAGGAAAAGTAATGCCGCTTTTCGGTCAACAGACGTCGTGGGTGCGCGCTTTTTGCCGATTCAGCGAACTTGTTGAATTCGCGCAACGTAGCATCCCTGACTTCCATGGGGGGATGAGCCGGTATTATTAATCCACGGGGCCCGCCGCCATTCACCGAGTCCTTTGTCGAAAATTACAAAAGGCCGCGATGAGCCCGTGTACTTTTGCACTTTTCATCGATCCCCCTTGGATATTCCCCCCTGCCCCTTCTCTCTATACCTTCCACCCTCCCGTGACATTCATTCCGTTATTACGGCCCTTTGGATTGTTTTGCAACGTTTCTCAGCACTTTCTTCGACTCTGCAGAAAGGCATTTGACGAGGCTGTATATAATAAAAGGCGAACGCACGCGTGTCCTTGGCTCTCCTCCCCCGCAATCGCGCAAAACGATCAGGTACACGTCGATGAGGTGCGTGCCTGCAATCACAGGCCGCGCGCGTCTGTGATTTCGGCTGAGCATCAATCGCGCGGCTTTGCCGTTCTTCACGGCCCGGACGCAGCTGCAACTAAGCCGATAATCGCGGGGAAGAATGTTTGATTGAGACGTCGATCGACGGCCCGCGCGCTATCGGGAGAGAGAGATGATACCGCGGACAAGGGTCGGCACGTATAATAGAGGCCCTCGGCCGCCCCTTTTGTGAGCGCTGCGCGCCCCCGGCTGCGATTCATATGGTCGCGCGTCGCGAGTAAATATTTGCCCGAGCGCGAACTGCCCGCACGATTGTCCGGCCGCTTGGCCGAGCGTGATAACCGATTTACCCGGATCGGGATCGCGGCCCGTTGTCGGTGGCTGGCGCTCCCCGGCGTCTTACCAGGCGCTGGGCCTGCGTCGACGCGCATGTTTGCCTTCACGTCTCGCCGGTTACCGTAGACTTCTTCTCTCGGAAAACTTCTCCTGCCTCCGGCGCCCTGTTTGCTCCGGGCACACAGTTTGTCTTTACGCCGCGCGGCGCCCGGCCGACGGGGACGAGTTCGGGCCGCGCTCCACCGGGCCCGATCGAGCTGCTGCCGAATGCTGCCTCCGCGGCGGGGCTGCTTTGACTCGTGCCTCTCGAGGGCCGGCTGTTGACAGAACAAAGTGCTCAGTGACTCTCGGTAATTCACTCGGAGCAAGCGGCCTCTTGATTACTCCGCGCGGCCGCTCGCGGTCTGCCGCGGCTCCGCGCCAGGCCCGGAACGTGAGAACGCGCAGGGAAAGCTAGGATTTTCCTAGCGCTGGGGAGGCGAGCGATCGCGTCTCCCTCCGCCGGCAGTGTGTAGCGTTAATATAGCGAGCGGCGGCGCTGTACCGAGCTCTTTGCCACTCCACCAAGCAGAAATTGATAGGATAAATTCCGGCTCTGAATTGGCTCCGTCGAGCCGGAAAGCTCCCCCGGCAAGCCTCGGCAGCCCCCGGCCGCCCGCCCCCAGCCCGGCCCACCCACTCCACTTTTGCTCTTTCCGTCTTTTCCTCCTCACTTCTGCGCACGCGGCGGCTGCCTTCTTTTTCCCTCCCCGTCCTCCGGCTGCGGGCCGCCATTTTCCCTACAATTGCCGACCCCCTCCCGCGACGGCGCATTATTCTTTCGAGAAACCCTTTTCCATTCCTGCAGCATCCGATGTCTAAGCCCGCATCGACGGCCTCCTCTAAAGAATAACTGCCTTGTGCAGCCCGTCGAGCGTTAAGCTAAACAAGTGCGGCGCTTTAAATATGGGCATATTGATTTAATTAATCAATATACGCCGGGAGGCCGCTATTTTTACCCCTGACGACTCGTACTTTTCCATTTGCCTGAGAGATATTTCGACAAAGGCTCGGGAGCGCGGATGAGAATGGGCCTGGCGCACGTGAGGCGCGGGCAATCTTTTTCCGGGGTGCTTGCGATATGCATTCACGAAAAAGCTTTCTTGCAGCAGCAGCAGCAGCAGCGGCGACGGCGACAAGGGCGGCATTCTTTCGCTCCTTCTCTCCCTCTCGGCTCGAGAGCAGCGCGCGCGCGTTTCTGGCTTCACTAACTTGGAACAATCCCGCAGCGCTAACAATGAGTCCGCTAATTTTCGGCCAGACCGTGCGCAGCCGCAGCTACACACACACACACACACACACACGAGCACACTCCAGCACGAAAACTCTATGGGCTCTCACGCGCGCAATGCGCCAACAAAAAGGGAAAAAAGACTGAAAGGAGGAATTTTTTTATTTTCGGCTTCTTTATTATTGTCGCGAGAACGCTGCCAGCGGAGTCATCGAAGTGTAATCTTGACTCACGCGTCCCCGATTCTCTATTCGAATTACGAGCCGCGCTCGCTTTTTGTCTTTTTCATTCCCGTCTAGTAATAAAAATACGCCGGACCACTTGAAGCGTTGCCTCAGATGCTTTTTGCTTTCACCTGCGCCCTTCCGCTTCGTGCTCGCCTGCCTCTTCCGTGCGGCAACCTCCGCATTTCCAGACTTGCAAATTATTTTCCGTCCCCGACTCCGAGCAGCGAGCGAAGCGTCGGCAAGTTGCCCCACCGATCCGATTAGCGTGACGGGATCGTCCGGAGCTGTCGATACGTCGCTGCGCCGGCCAACGGGGACGGTGGCGAGCAAACGGAAGGCGAGAGGGGCCGAATTTGGGGTCAAGAAGGTAGAAGGAGCGATAGCCAAAGGAGCATCGGGCTAATCCCCGCGAGTCAAGCACGCGTCCTCGAGAAGGCAGAAGGGCAGCAAAGAAACGCGCGAAGGAGGCGGCGGCGCAGCGACGGCGGCGCCGGGAGCGGCGCTCTGCCGGGCTGCGGATTAGAGAGCGGCACGGGGGATCGCACAATGCGACCAACTGTCGGATCCATTATCTGCACTTAATTAGGCCGCGCAGGCCCCGGCCGGGCCGAGTCGCCGCCGCTGACAAGATACTCGCAGCCGCATCGCTGGTACGCGCACGTGGAATGACAGTGGCGGCCTCCCCAGGGGGTAGACAAGATTATAATCTGTCCCCATTATTGTGCCATCGACGTTGCCAGAAGGGATTTTCCGCTGCTTTTTTCAATTCGCCCTCGTCCCCCTGCGCGGCCATGTATGTATATCCCCTGCGACAATGGCCTCACTACTCTGCGCTCTGCAGTTAGCCGGCGCACGCCTTTCCCGAGTAATCAAGCCCCCAGAAATCCCTGTAGTTACACAAGTGACAAGCGAAAGAGAGCGAGAGGGGTGAGCTCATCATCTCCTAAACTTGCTGGGGAGCGGCTTAATCCTACCTGCGTACGATGTTCTCGGCATTGTGCAAGCGGTCCTGTCCCCCTGCCGAAAAACTTAAGCAACTCGTGGGAAGTAAAAAACGCCAAATTTATTTACTGCCGCCGTAGCAACTGCCACACGACAGTCTGCCCGCCCGATCACAACGGGGACTTGACAATCATGTTGTGCATTTACACTGATACTATAGAAGACCCTCGGGGTTCGACGCTAAATTTCCATCTATTTACGAATACGGAGACTCCAAAAACTTTGAATATACTATCATCCTTAAACGCTAGGCTTTCAATTTTCAAAACTAAAACAGTCTACATAAAACTGGAGCAAACGAACTTTCGTTTACTTTTTCTCAAATTTGTAAAATATCAATTTCTTCCAATATTATGGTAATTTAAAGCTAGGCACGAAGAAAATGCATCAAAATATGGAAAGTCAAACAAAGTTTTAACCTTTAGACTGCCGGCCTGGCTCATATATGTGCCAGCTATGACCTTTAATACACCTCTGCACTTAACTCACCTTTGTATACATAAATTATACCTTAAAAAAATATCATTTTTTCAGGTAAAATTGCCGGCAGTCTAAAGGTTAACGGTACTAGTCATCTCTAAGCACTTTTATTTTTGTAATATAGCAACCCATTACTCCCACCAACCAAATCATGAATAAAATGATTTCACAACAAATCCATCATTTTTTTAAGATAGGAATGTAAAAAATTTTAAACTTTGTACGTCTACGTTCATAGATTACATTCATAAACCCTATCTTGGAGCCGAATGAATGATACTCATTCAATGAATCTGCTGTTGTCAACTTATTTATTTATTTATCCCAAATATTATTACAAATCAGTAATTCTGCAAAGGTAAATGCAATTACCCGTGGGCAGAGCTGGAGATATAAAATAAACATATATTTATAAACTTACATACTAAATCTTAAAAACTAAATATTTATTCGTCTAAAAGTAGGTTTTTTGAGGACCTCACTTTTATCTACCTAATCCATCTCAGGGTTATGCCTGTGGGACGGGGAAAACCTAGAGGCAAACCACGTGGGATACATCCTGATTAGGAAAACCCGCCCCGGGATGGTTGGTGTATTCTATTAATTCAATTTGAAAGTACATTACATATTCGAAGCTGCAGATTTAAATATAACTTATATAACATCAAATAATGTCACAACTGGTTATCTAGCTGCTTATATACACGATGTTAAATATTGCACTATTGGTGTTGTATACATAATAAGTATTGCCAATACTAATTTCTGGGTAATAACTCTTATCCATTCTTTTAGTTTGATATTCGATGATTTATTTGAGATATTTAATAATTTAAGCTCATTTAGTAATGAATTGTATAACTGTATAGCATTTATATAGTTATATCTTATTATACTAATTGTTTTTAAATACTTGGACAAACTTTTATTTCTACTTATATTTTCCGAGTTTAAATATATGTTTTTGAATGTGTTATAATTATAAACAATTGATTGGTAATCGAATAATTGTTTAAGATTTAATGGAAAATTATTGTCAAAGGAATTTTTATTGATTATTTTTAATATTCTGGTCTGCATATTCTGTAGTATTCTACTTCTGTTTTTAAAAACATCTCCCCAGGCTATTATACCATAGTTGGATGGACTCAATGGAAAATTAAAATAGAAAAAAAAAAATTATCCCCCAAAAAAAAACCCAAGAGTTATGTTTACAAGCCCTTAGGTGTTCCGTATGCAAAAAATAACATTGGGAATGAAATCAGCGACTCCAAAAAACCTTAACGACAATAGTTTTCTGTAACTAGACTTATTACTTACGGCTACCAGTTTTGGCACGGAAAGTTGTAAAAGTCGCACCAGTTAAGAAAGCTTCGGAGACATTTAATAAATAAACTATGATGCCTGCAATTTCGGTAGGACATAGTTTGGACGTTAAACTTTAGAATAGAATAGAATAGAATATGTGTTTATTTGTAGTACCATAGGATTACAAAAAAGAAAATACAATTCATAGTCA
>JAWWEQ010000045.1:26421213-26467402 GCA_035583055.1 Torymus tubicola | reverse complement strand
TGTGTGTGTGTGTGTGTGTGTGTGTGTGTGTGTGTGTGTGTGTGTGTGTGTGTGTGTGTGTGTGTGTGTGTGTATATCGACTTTCTCGCTGACTTTGTTGCCTCCAATGAAATTGCCAGTTTTTATCAAGCGGCAATGTTTATTCAATTAACCAGAGCAACATGCCAGCGCGAGCTCATCGCAGCTACGCTCGACTTGCGAAAGCATATAATTATGAATAATGCTGGCGGTTGGTTGCAGCAGGCCGGGAGATAAATGTCGCGCGGGGAATAGTCATGAAAATCCGGCTTATTTGTAAAGGGAAGAGCCGGGAGTGCAACGGACGAGGCTCACTGGCGAGAAAAGCGCGAAAAAAGAGGGTAGGAATGACGAGTGCGTTAATGAAAAAACGCCTGGCGAGCGCGCGTGTTTTCGGCTTTGTGCGGTCGAGACTACGGCGCGCTGAGCCCGAGCGCGCGAGCATTGTTTGAAATACGAACACTTAGTAAAAAGCCGGGAGGGAAGAGTGCAGACTGTAACTGCAGCCGGGCTACGCATCGCGCGCATCACGCACTCTCTCCATCTCTACTCGCGATACGTTTTACAGAGACGCGCTGCGCGGCTAAATGGAGCTGAAAGCCAGATATGCATTTTCATACGCGCTGAATGGGTGCGAGTGCGTCGCGCGTCTATGCACTCGCCTATCACTTCCCCAAAACACGCGCTCCATTTTCGCAAGATTGCGAGCTTACATATCGCAGCTCCTTGCCGTAATTAAAGCCGACGGCCGAAACATCGCCCCCACCGAGGTTTAATGCGGAGGAGGCTTTCAGCGGGGCTGAAAACCAGCGACTAGAAATGAAAGCCAGCGGGCCGAGAATGATTGCATGGAAAAATAGGCGGGCACAGCTCTGAGGTGAAAATGACACAATATAATAATGAGGGCTTGCGCCGGTGTAATTATACGGGAGTGAAAGAGAAGCCGGGAGCATAACAAACGTACGCGTCTTTTTGAGCGCGTCTTGAGTCGTCGACGACGAGGAGGCGGCCCTCGAGAGCGCGCAACGCGGGCCGTGTGCGAATGCAGGCCGCGGCTTTTGTATTCTCCGCCGCGCGACAGCTTTCCTTCATTAGCGCGGCCTCGTCCTGACACGGCCTCTGCTCTTTTCACTTCTTTCAGCAGCCGGCACTTGTTCCTCCTAGTCAGCCTCCCCGCGCCGACGCGCGATTTCGGCCTCGCACGAGCCTACGTACACACGTCTCGGGGGGAGCGCCGGGAACGGAGGCGAAGAAACGGGCGCGGGAAATCCGCTTTGCCGGGGCTTTTCGGGCTTCGCCCCGCGGCCGGCTTTATTCTTAATATTTCTAAGGTTTTCTTGCATTCGCGGGAGCTCCCAAATCCTCGAGTGTATTTCGAAAACGGAGGATGAAAGCTCGGGGATAATCGCCGTTTACCCCCAAATTTCGAGCCCCCGATAAATAACCTAAGCTTTATCGCGGCCCAACAAGCCTCGAAGATGCATTTACCGAGTGGCATTTCCTTAATTAACGCGCGGGCGCGAGGGGATAAAAAAGCCGAGTTGTCAGCGGGATTTTTGACGCAAGACGGGCCGCGCTCGTGCATGGCTAGAGCCGTGTGTACGCAGCAGCATATCTCGCACAGAGGTGGAAAGTTGATGAAAGGGCGTCGCGTGTTGGGGCGCGCGGCTAACAAATAGAAATAGCAGTGCGCCGCGCGTGTACGTGCTTTATGGAATAGGAGGAGGAGGAGGAGGACGGGGGGGGGGAGGTGGGAGGAGAAATAGAGAGGGAGGGCCGTGCAGTTGAAGTCTGGCCGGCGCGCACACACACGTACGCTGCACGTGCGCGGCAACTCGCAGAGGCACGGAGGGAGCGAGCCGAGTGAGAGAGCTTACGGCTACGTAACTAATTACCTGATCCTACCGTAAGCAGCGCGCGAGTGCGAGCGCCGACGCCAGCAGCAGCAACAGCAGCAGCAGCCAAGTGAACTCTCATTGGCGAGAGGGGGAGCGGGAGCCGGAAGGAGGCTCGAATGACGCTGGCTGCCGCTGACAGCAAAGACTTCTCAAGCCGACGGCAGCTCGCTCGCCTCGCTCCTTGCTTAGTTACAACACGCCCGTAATTGTGAATTTCCCACTCGGAAAAATCACCCCAGTAATTTGCCGGAAATTTCGCCAACTGCGAATCCCGCCGGCTTTTTCGCCGCCTTTGAGAGCCCGAACGTTGTTAATAACATTCGGAGCGGCGGCGCAGGAATGCGGGAGGGATAACGATAGGAGCGGCCGCCGCCGAGGATGAGGAAATCGATCCGATTTTCCAATCTCGCTCGGCCGTATTTGAATTCCAGCGCGCTTGCGAGCTTACCTCCGCCGGCCTGTAATCCCGGCGCCTCCCATCTCGGCCGCCGGCCACTAAGTAGACGCATGCCTCGCGTGCCTGCGCGCGCCAGCCAAGTCGAAATTGCAGCCGCATTAGGCCCTGCGCGCTGCAGGTTTTTTCCGCCGCCCCGCCGCCCCCGCTGTCAACGCCGTCTCCGCGGGCCCGATTGAATGCCAGGAATTTCATCATGAGCTGCGGCCACTCCCGGGGCGCGCGCGCTTGCGGGGACACGAGGAGGGAAGGAGAACCGCCCCCGAGCGGAGAGCGCAGCGGAGCGAACGCCGGAGCGGAGCCCCTTGCTTAGCAGCGGCGCAGCGCCCGTTCCAATCATGATTCCAGGCTGCAGCGTTTGAAGTCTCGATTGAAAAGGGGCGGAGGTTTGACTAAAGAACGAGTGCTAGCTATCGGCTATCCTGCCTCTCCCTCCATACTTTCCCTTGACTCGCATCGATTGCACGCGAGAGCGGGAGCAGCGAGATGAAAAAAGCGACGACTACGCCGTGTATATATACGAGCGGAGCCGTGTGCACACAGCCTCCCCCCAAAGGCCGCGCGCATAACACTATGCGCGCCGAGCCCGGACGTGTTTATGTTCGACGCGTTCGAGCGAGCGCCGCCGCCGCCGCACCGCCGCACCGCCGTCGAGTTAATATTTGCTTTCGATGAATATTCCAAATTTTGAGCGACGACGCACGCATATTTTGATGAAATTCTTCCCGAGTCTTGTTCCCGCGAGCCGCTGATTGCATTTTTCTTTCTTCCTTTTGTCTCCATATTTATTTTAATAATTATTCCGCAGCGCTACTTACCTTTGCCGGATTATACGCCGTGCCGGAAAAATCTGGACCCGAGGGGCGATTCCCTCTTCCGACTAATAACTTTATCTCTAGTCGCACCCCTCGTAATGGCCCCGGATAATCTTGTTTTGCCAAAAATGAGCCAACGTCGGCGTGCACTGATTTCCAATGGCTCTAATCCCCCTCCCGCATTTGCCATTCCAATTTCCAATTCCTATCGGGCACATCAAAGCGTTTTTAACGTACTTATTTACTTTATGTGAGTGTGTGTGTGTGTCAGGCGTCGCAATACTTCTTCTACTTTTCTCATATGCTTCCGAGATCGTAGATGCCCGTGATGTGAAATAAAGTAGCGGAACAATGAGAGATCTAATCGGTAGGTAAAGCGTGACATTAGCCGTGTGTTGATGCTATCTCAAGTGTTCGAGCCGGGCAGATCGCTGATTGTTAGTTTTTGATCGCGCCACCTGGCGCTTATCGAGCCTCTATTAGGCATTTAATAACAGACTGCAATAGCATGTCATTTACCCGAGAGCTCTTGGCTCGCAAATTTACTTGTAATCGAAAATTTATTCGTCTGATGAAAGGAAGCCCGAATCCTCGTCAAAGATGCAGAAAATGAATTGGAAGAGCGTGCGCAGGGTGGATACTTTTAAATAATCGAAGAGCAACCGCAAGATGAAGCCCGGCGTCATGATATTGCCTCGCCCGTGGGGAGACGGAGGGGTCGAGGAAAAATGGAGTGAAAGCGTACTTGGAGCACTCTGCAATATGTCCCGTGGATATATAGAAAGTGAGTCGTGTGTCTCGCTAGAGGGAGAGAGAGAGAGAGAGAGAGAGAGACCGTGAAATCTGCTAAGAGCCGGGGACGGGGGCACGTGCGGCGAACCCAGGGACAAATGAGTGAACCGAACGGGAGCATGTGTGTACGTGCGGCGGCCGTTCAGGGGACCGGGACGGGCTAGGGCCGAGAAGGAGCAGAGGGAAGAAAGCAGTGGCGCGCGGCTCGCGAGCCGGGCCACGAGTCGGAAGGGCTGCATGCGCGCTCGCGAGGGGGCGCCCACATTATACGCGATCCTATCGCTACTCTTTGTGATGAGATCCGGCACAATGATACGCGCTCCCTGATACGCGCTCACGCCTCTCCATCAACATCGACGCATTCGCTCGCTCCAATCTACTCCTCTTTTTGCTTTTTTCATTTTCCCGCGTCAGACCGACCTATCCATTTCGCTAATAAGGCGCTTTTCCGTTTATGCTGTCGACCGGCCGCGATGTTGGAAAAAAGAAACGAGCACTTTAATTCGCCCAGTCGCTTCTGCTCTAAGAATGCGGTCTCGCTGCCTTCTCCCTCAGGTGTCACTTCTTGGCCCATCTTCCCTGTTCCCCCACAGTAGCTTCGAATTCATTCTGCTCGATATTGCGATACCGAAATCCGAGACTCATTTGAACCGGGACTCTTTCCGCATCGGCATGTCGCATGTGTAGAACCTAGGGAGCTTTACATGCGCCCGACCCTCGATGGAAAAGCTTTACAGACATATGTTGTCACGAAATGCCTCTTGCTTTACTTTATATTACTTATTATTTATATATGATTCACGAGTCCTTGGTCGAAAATAAAAGTTCTCTGCTCTTGCTCACGTCTCGCTGCATATGGACCGGCAGGTTTTTTAGTAATATCCTCCGCATTACGTCGAGTCTGCTGTGGAGTATACACTGTCGGTGTGCGCTGCTCCATGTGTCGCGCAGATCGATATCGAAGATGCGGAAAGTTCGGCAATGGAAAGTTCCGGGGCTGGGCGGTGGCGGCGGTATGCGAAGAGGGAAGTATGCCAAAGTCGAGGCAGGCCTGCAAGGTCCACCCGGCGGTGTGTAGGTGTGTGCGTGTATAGAGGCGGGTCGGGAGCGAAAATGAGATTTGCTCGTTGTCGCCTCGAGCTCGCTGCTCGCGAAAAGGGAGAGTCTGCCGGTTCCATGCCTCTTGTGCAGAGCCGGCCTTTGATCCTGCCGACGCGACTGCCACCCTCTTCGAGGCCCTAGTTCGAAGCCGCTCTGCACCCTCGATCTTCACGTGTCTGCTGACCCAACTCCCTCGTGCGAGCCCTGATAAATATGCTATCGCGCCAGGCCTAACTCTCTTTTTCTGCATCTGCGACATCAGTCAGCACATATAGTTAGCTGTGAGCCGGGGGAAATATTAATTTGACGCAAGACTCCAGGAGAATGCTTCTGAAGGCTAACAAATCGCTTCTGCAGCGAGCGAGGTGAGCTGAAGCAAAAATAAAAGGAGAAGCGCGAAATGTAACGGCAGGAGATTCTGTTTACACGCCACGGCACGCGAGATTTCTCAGATCAAACGTTGTCGCTCGCACGCTGATTGCGTACACTAGCAAACCTCCTCTTCCTCCCGCCCCTTCTCTTCCGCCCCTGCTCTTGCCACCACCGTCGCTCGACTCAGGCATGACGTGTCACTCATTCTGTTTATAAAACAAAGACTCGTTTTATTCTCGCTCAGACGCCAGCGTTTAAGGCGCTCCTGCGAGCGAAAAATTCACTTGCCGCCCGCACACTCTCTCTCTCTCTCTCTCTCTCGTGTTCTCTCTCTCTCTCTCTCTTTGCCTACTTTTTTCGAATCGACATTCTTACCTAATTTGTAGTCAAAGCAGCGATGGTAAATAATTAACAAGTGTCACGAAAAGTATTACCGTCATTTAATAATGTAAGCAGAATCTCAAGAGAAAGTTATTCCAAGTATAATTGTACCAACCACTGAAGCCAGTGACATTTCGTACTTAATGGATGAGAAAGAGGTCAAGGTAGGAAAATCGAAAGCGAATTGAGCAAAGGCTTCGAGTATTCGATGCTCGAGTGATCAGCGACAAACTTCTCCAAAACTTGTCGATAAGATCCGACATGTTGAAAATGAAAACTTATTCAGAAGTTTGCAGACTTTGGTGAAAGTAGATGGTTATAGTGCTAGAGAAATGTTTCAGCAAAAAGGAATGATGAAAATACAATAGAAATAAAAGTAGCAGTAAACGCAGGTCAGCTGAAAGATTAACAAGCCACTCAGCTTGTTAACGGGGTTTGAGGAATTGCGAATAATAAAGCACGGAGAATGAACATTGCGAATTGCTGGATCGGTGCGTGCACGCTTCCGATAAACGTTTATGCTACTCAAAGGTCCGAGCGTGACGGTTTCATAAAGGCAAAATTATAGGCTTTGCACAGCCGAATTGGCTAGGCTCGCTTTCATTCATCGCTCTAGACTCTTATGCGTGCTGCTTCCCTGCCTCCACTTTCCCTGCTCCGCCTTCTTTCTCTCTTTTTTCTTTCTCTCCACATCCGTGCGTAATTACATAATGCCAGCACACTATACAAACTTTTGTGGAATTGATTGCAGGCTCTCGCCACGGCGCCTGTTGCCCCAGCTAAAGGTATCCGTATCATTTATAACAGTGGCAACATTGTAACTAGGTTTTTTATGATGTCAAATAATTATTTTCTTACAATAATGTAATTATAATCTGTGTCCGTAACGCGTAAAAAGCGGGAGCTCCAATTTAAAGCTATAAAGAGTGGAGGGTCGGTGGGTCGATGATTCTTGGCAGCAGGTTGCATTAAGTTTGTGGGAGGCCAAGTTGTCCGTCTTAGGAAAGTAGGTTAAGCGAAGTTGCGCAAAGGATGAGCCTTCGCTTCGGGGACTTTCCTCGGCTGCGTGAGGAGGCGAGAATCGGCATCAGCTTGGACGTCGCTGAGTCGGCCTGGACAGCGTAGAAGGCACCCCCTTGGCTGATGCCGGTAGCCATGGCGACGACTTCTTCGGATTGGTCGCAGCTTCCACTTGGATCCCCGCCACTCGTCGGCGACCGCTCCCCTCCCCCGCCCCGCCGCCCCTGCTAGCCCCGCCGCCAGCATCGATAACTGCGGGTCGGGGAAAAAGACGGCGAGGTGAGGAGAGCGGACGGAAAAGCGCGGAGGAAGCGCTCCTAATTCGCGCGAGCTTGCAGCCTTTCTTGCTTTTTTTCTGCTAGCTGCGGAGCTGTCGACTGCAGGCGCGAGCCCCCGTCGGCTCCCGAGTCGCTGCGCCCGTGCGAATAAAGCCGAGGAAGAAAGGGAGAGGCTGGCATGCGAAGAAGAAGCGAGGAGAAAAGGGCGAGGGCGAGCTGCGCGCCCCCACCCCCATCCGCCGTGGCCCGGCCCAGTGCTCCGGCGCGAGAAGCAGCCTCCTCACCCCCTCGGGGCGCCTACGCCTCCCGCGTTGCCGCGGCAACTCGGCTTGGGGTTGGCTGACGCCGCCGCCGCTGCCGCCTCCATCTGCCGCTTACGGCGGCCAGGCTCCATTCAACAGCTCCACTCTCCTTCCCTCTTATCGCGGGGAGAGCTCTCTCCCTACCTTTCCTCCCCCGAGCTTGCGACGCGCGCTCGCAGCGCGCCTGAGAGACGTTCGCACGCCCGCGAGAAGCGCTCGCGACAACGGCGAGGCCTCTCGAGCCGAGCCCCAACCCTCGCTTCATTATTCCCCTATTTAGCTGCCTTCGAATCACCATTTCTTCAGTCAGCCAGCCGCAAGCGACCCCGATTCGTTTGCGCTTCAAAATATCTACATTGTAACCCAACCCCGACGATCCGCGCCAACAGCCTCAGCCCTCCGGAAGGCTTCAGGTGAGGCTGCTCGGGATGCGGAGTGGGGGTGGTAGAGACGACGCTCGGATTAATACGAAATCAACGGGCTCGCTAATAATAATAATAATAATGATCTGGCCCTGGCCGTTGGCCCCGGACGGCGCATCCAACGCGCCGATAACGCTGATCTCGACGCTTTTCCTCCACGCGCGCCTCCCGCGCGCCGCCGCCATCCCTCTCCCCCGGCATCTCGGCGCCTGCGCCCGCTCGCGCACCCGGGCGACGCGGACGGCCCGGCTGCTAGAGCCTCGAGCGCCGGGCGGCGCACCTCAAAGCCGCGGCTCGCGCCCCGGCCTTTGGCGGCAGCGCCGCTCAGTCAGCGTTCGGGAGCGAGTCCGCGCGCTGCCGCGCTCTCCGCGCCGTGCTCGCGAGTGAGTCAGTGGGCCCATGGGCCCGTCCGCGCGCCCATGGCCGGCGGCGGCGGCCCCGCGGCCGTCTACCTGCTGCACGTCTTCCATCTGGACTGGCGGGACCTGCCCGGGCGCCGCTCGCCGGCCGCGGCTCAGCGCGTCTGGCTGCTGGCGGCCAGCGACCGCGAGGGCCGGCACCGCACGCGCTTGCTCGTCGTCGGCCGTGAGTGGCGGCCGCGCTGCCTGCGGGCCGTTAACATGCTCAGCCAGCCGGTGGTCTATGCGGGTGGCGGCCGGGGTGCCCCCACGCCCGAACTCTTTCGCTGGTGGCTGCGGCACGAATTCCATCCGGCAGCCGCGGCGGTGCACCCGGGTCGTGCGCTCCTCCTGCTGGCGTCGCGTGCGGACTTCCTGCCGGCTGGGCCGGACCGCGCGGAGGGCCCGGTGCGGCTGCTGGTGCTGGAACGGCCCTGGCCCGGGGGGGTGCGGCTGGTCAACGAGCTGCGCATCCGACTTGCCAGTCAGCTGCTGGCCAACACCGCGGTAGACATGGCCATGGGCGAGGGCCCGCTGGAGCGCTGCCTGGTCCGGTTCTCGTTGAAGGAGGCCTTCGCGGAGCTGCACCGTTGCTGGTTAGCCGTGCGCCCGGAGAGCCTGAGTCGCTGCTGGTCGGCGGGCCAAGCGGCTCCGGCTGAGGAGGAAGCGGCGGCACGGGGGGAACAACTGCTGCTGGAGGAGCTGTGCAGGCTGGCCCGGCGGGTGGGTCTCAGGCCCGAGGAGGAGGACCTGCAATGCTGGCTGCTGGACATGGAGAGCGAGGAGGCGCGCTCTGCGCTCAAGCCCGAGCCCGAGGAGGGGGCAGCTTCGCCGGGGAAGGAAGCGGTGGGGGAGTCGGAGGAGGACGAGGAGGCCCAGCCGAAAACTCCGGGTCCCGCCGAGGTTGTGGGCCTGCTGTCGCGCGTTCTGGCCTGGATGGAGGGAGAGCCGCTGGACCCCGGCTTCCTTCTGGCCGCTAGAGCTATGCGCGCCACCGCCGCGCTTATGGTAAGCCGCGGCTGGGAAAACGTTTGGCTTATCGATCGTGGAATGCGGAAACAGGCCGTCGGCTGGCCGAGGGGGGGTAGCCGGGCGCGGGAGGGGGCCGGGAAGGCGGAGTGACCTCCTCCTCGCTCTCCGCTCTCCTCCCGCGCCTGGCATCGATGTTTTGGGCTAATTAGCTTTGTAGCCTCGAGGAGGTGAGTCACTTGACTCTCATTGAAATTGGTAAAACGTCGGGACGATTGACGAGGACAGCCGACGGGCTTTGTAACTCTCCGTACTCGAGTTAATTTTCGAAAAGCCTCCTCCCCGACACTCTTTTTCCTCGACACACTCCAAGCGAAAAATTATTCATTGTAAGCTGCTCGTCGCGAGAGTCGTTGAGCTCGAGCCTCTTTCACTTCTCGAGGAAGCTTATTAGCCCCGCGGCGGAATCCCGCCGAACAGCAGACACCGCGGAGTCGTTTGCAAACGTCGTTGGTCAGCTTTTGGCGCCATATTTATGTATTCCCCGCGTACAGACGCTTACATAGGTTGAAAAACGTTTCTAGCAGACGGAAGCGCAGATCAAAGGGTATCCCCACTCCAGGGCTAGGCTTGCGTTGGCTCTGCGTCACCCGCCGGAGGAGAAACGCTCTTGTACGTGTTAACTATACCTATGTACACGCGTATATATGCAGAGAGTGAGGGAGAAAGGGCGCCGTGTATAAGGGGGCCTCCTGGACCGATGGGGAATAAAATGCGAAAGGGGTGCCGAACCTTCCAATTTGCCATGCAAACTCACTACGTTTAAGGCTGGAAGAAATGTTATTCTCGAGCTCCGTTCGTGCCTAACGGTGTGCTACTCTTTTTCTGCCTAGGCCAAATCGTTTCTCTCGTTCCATCGACTTCATGTCATTTTTTTTTCACAATATTATTTTCTACATTTTTTTTCTAATAGTCTTTTTTTGCATTACAGGCGAGTAAAATGGGCCTTACGGGGACACATCCAAGTGGATTACCCTTCTTCTGTCCAAACGGGGATCATTTATCGCAGCCTCCACCTGCGCATATGGGCATTCCACCGTATGGAGCTCTGGACGCCGGCAAAGCTGCGGCAGCTGCTGGTAAGTTGTAGCTCGAAAAGAGTTCATATTCAACAGAGTAAAAGGAAGTTGAATTTTTAATATTAGATTTCCGTAGATAAAAGTATCTGAGAAAATACGAAGAAGAAAATGTAGTTGGAAGACAACAAGGAAACTATTATCTTGGTGTTGCAATAAGTGTGAGAATTTATGTGCGGTTAATTTCTAACAATTAAAATAGAAGCACAAACTTTTTTAAAATCGGCCATAAACTTTTAAAAACCAGTAAAAACCTTGTTGCAACAGGTGTGGCCACATTAACTCACATAATTATTCTACATCTAATGAAAAATCAGAATGGATAAAATAAATTACCTTTACTGTAGTTTATGCATATACTCTGATAGAAATGTTAAGCATGAGTTTAGAATTTTCAGTTAACTCCACGGCTCAAGACGAACATTACTTGTTCTTCACAATTGGAAATGAATTTTGGTATTCATATTAGTTTTATAGAATAATTTTTCTTACAAGTGCTTCCCTTTCATTGATACATTAACTATTATTATTTTCTACCAGAGTGATAGATAATCGTTTATAGCAGGTATAAAGTACGCGAAATGTTTACGTTTGATGGGCGTTTCGCATTCTTGTTGTCTACGAAGACGAATAAACTTGGCAACTTGCGGGAGTGTACGGGCATTGTATGTAACTCGTACGAAATCTACAATGGCGGTGTAGTAGGCTCAAAATACGTCGTGTTTTGCTTGTTTTTCAAGTATCAAGTATTACCTAAATTTTCACTCAGTGAACGTGAAAATACCTCGCCGTTTCTATATCATAAGAGAAATTTTGAAAAAATATCCATTTTCTTTAGCACTGATAAAATCAAAGGCGCGGAAATGCTATACTTTTTGGAGATAAAAAACACACAGTCACAAACGAGTGTACACAAAGCATGTAACGAGCCCGCTAATAAGTATATAATGCTGAAATTTCCCTGAGGATCAAAATTCACACGTAGCCACGGTGCGGGCGCCGCACGATATTGGTTTATGAATTTTCGCTTCAACGTGGTTACGTTTCATTTTACAGGAGAATAGGATATCCGCGTGGCCGCGCGTCAGCATCGGCTCCGCCAGTATCCGTTCTCATGGGCAACAGTCAGCTTATTACATCGGCCGTCCAATCGGAATTCGCAAACTTTTTTAATAATCTAAACACGATATCGTTTTTGCGCTGTTATCATTGATTTCGGGTCTCGGTAATTTTTGTTAATGCCCGCGGGCGGTGCTCTCGCGCTTGCTGCTGGCTCTCGAATTTCGCGCGCAACGCGTCGATTCTGCTGATGTGCAGCGTTCGCCGGCCGGCCGCGCGCCAAGTATCGATTTCCGATGGCTCGAAAGCGCACGCGGGCGACAAAAACGGCAGAGTGCCACGCTAATGTCGAATTCCACGCTGTACCACGGATAAATCATTTAATTTTAACGGCCGTTTTCGCGCCAACCCGCGAGCGCGTCCACTTCTTCCGTTTTAGCAAGTCAAGTGAGTTGGGAGATATTGGTGCACACCCCCTGCAGAAAACGCACGTGTCTATCTGTAGAACCGCGGCCGAAAGGCGCCTCTGGCCCGAGGGGAAAAAGCGAGAGGAGGGCGCCGAGTGCGCGCGAATGCAAATGGGAAGGGAGGCCCTCGCGAATTGGCGTCAAGCAGGAGAACAAGAGGAGAACTCACCATTAGGCTAATCAGCCAGGCACGCGGAGCTCGCTCGTCGGGTCAAGGGGGGGTTTCATCTCAGCAGCAGCCCCAGCCTCGGCCTCTCCATTTCCGCAGCTCGCGTCTCCCCCTCCCCCAGCTCTTTCGCGATGCGCCCCTCGCTTATCAGTGCTCGATGAGCCGAGAGCTCTGCCGTCGCAGCGCAAGGCCGCGAATATTCATCAGCGCAATTAGCTCTTTATCCGTAGCCCGCAGTCCAGCCGAGCAAAATCGGCGCTTGACTCGAAAATCGACGGCGGATGTCATCGCGAAACGCAGGCGCATCTCGTCCCGAAGAACCGGCCTGCCTCGGTCTCGCCGGCGGATCCCGAGTCACGGCTCCGCGGGCTAATGCACTCCGCCCGTGATGAGTCTGGCTCGGCTGCTTTCCCGTGCAGGTCGGGGAAAAAAGCGCTCGCCGTTCTCGAGAGCGGCCCTGCTGATTAAGGGGCCGTGTAAAAGCAGCAGCGAGGCTCCGGCCAAACGCGAGCGCGCGCGAATCGATACGCGGGAACGAGTGCCGGGGCCAAGAGGAGAGAAGAGCCGCGCTCCTTATTTTGGCGCAGCCGGCGGAGATATCGGCTCGTTCGCTCGATTAGCCTTTGCCGCGCAGTTGCCGCCTTGGCGGTTCCTCGTCGCGAGGAAAATGAGGGAGCCTCGCCGATAAGGGCGTCGTTTTCCGGCTGCTGGGGCGCCGACAATGGGCCCGCGGCTGCCGAGCCGAGCGGAAAGTAATTAAGCGCAGCCGTCGCCGATTGCTCGAAAGCAAAGTATTACGGGGGGCAGGACGTGGGCGTGCGCGCGTATATACATGCCAGTCCGCGGGGGGCGCTTGATTACACGCTTGCGGTTGGCAAGTGGCCCGATCGCGAAAAGCCACGCGCGCCTTGGCCGGAATCGCCCGTGGCCGGCGGCCCGGCACGCGGATTACGCAAAACCGCGCTTTTCCCCCGTCTTATATTGGCTTCATCAAGTTTCACCACGCGGCCGCCGCCCCTTACGAGCTGCCAATTATTTTCGCTGCCAAAGGCGCGAACGCATTTGTCGCCAGACGGCACGCCGGAAAACTTGCCAATGGAGCCGGCGCGCTCTACACTCGTTTCCTCGTTAACGTGTAACCCGAGTTAATAGACACGTCGTTACTGCCGCCCGCCAATCCCATCAAAGCCACGCGTGCTCTTTTATTCTTGCAAACTGACTATTCTTCTATATTTCTACTTCACTTTCAAATCTTTCCCTCGCACTCTTTACACTACTACTCGTTTGCACCCTTTAACATCATCTCGCCATCGATTTTTTCAATGTCCATATAAGTATTCGATATTATGAATCACAATAAGTAATCAGCATTGTCTTTTCGGTTCTGCTTTCCTCTTCATATACGTGGATGGACAAATATTAGATTGTTATTTACTCCAATCCTTGACTTCTTTTCTCTTGAATTATTATGTTATTTAAATTGACGATAACGTGTTGATTAAAAAAAGAAAAGTTTTTAACGCTGTATGCCTTGCGTGCCACTAGTGACACTATGTAGTCATTATGTTTTTGCTTTAAAATGGATTTAAGCTCAAATGGACTGACTGCCTACCCACAGAGTTATTTCTTAGTGCGTACTAGTAAATCAAATGAGTGTTTAAAGTTGTAATAAATAATTAAGTGGGACACACACGCACATACAGACTGTCAATTTTATTTATTTACATAACTGAGAAAAAATGATAACTATATTAACGTCATATTTACGATCATATATGGTCGTCTATAACTATACTTGCTCATGTGCAAACATATGTTTTTAGATAGAGATGAAATCCAAATGTGATTAGATTATTGGTATTTTTCAGGGTAATTGAGAGGATAATCATGTAGTCTATAGTAAGCCAAAGTTTGAGATTAAATAAAAAATATGTCACTAATGGCAGTCAATACTTGGAAAGCCGTTAACTAAATTGTATTTGGTCCATAGTTCAATAAAATCCTTTTAATCAACGAAGACAAATGTTTTGAAGTTTTTGAAGAGTCATATCACTACCATAAATCAATTTAAAAATATTTTCTAATACCGTGAAAAATTTGATTTTCCGGGTCTGAATAACATTGATTTTTCTTACTCTTATTGAAGGGGACTCGGAGAAATTCGCCCGCATACCCTTGCCATACTCGTACTATTTTTTTACTTTCTCAAAGTTTTTCTTAACTCCTGCAAAGTTTCTCTTAACTTTTACGAAGTTCAACCAACTTTTGAGAAAGTTTTTATCGAATCATCATTCAAATACGAGTTCATAAAAATAATCTTCACACCCAACTTAATCCTCACATATTTTTTATAAACTTCATTACATAGATTTTGAATTATCAATATTTGATGACAAAATTTCTGTAGGGTTTGAGTTATTCAACTATTGAATAGAAATTAAAAGGTATATACAACTTATAGGAAGAAATATAATATAATAATAATAATAATGTACTTATAAGAGTAAAAATAAATAGTATCTTTATTATATCTGACAATAAGTTTCGATCTGTAAAATAGAAAATGGGCGAAGCGTGTAACATTTGGAAGCGATCACGCTTGTGCACAATGAGTTTTTAGCATAACTCAAATTCACAATAAAGTTTCGAATTTAATATCAATCATGGTGTTTTGCATTTACTGCCTTTGAGTGATAACTTTTCCTAGTTTCAACTATAAATTTTAGTAGCGTTTTATACATTTTATTTAAAAAAAAAAATTACATTTTCAGTGAATAAAAATGAATGATGCTACTTTTTTTGCTATGTAAATATATTATAATTCCAAAAACCGCCAATTACAATAGTCGAAAGCATCGGAGGTATTTTTACAAAACAATTTTTTTCAGTGTTAGTAGTGAAACTTGAGACGTTGAATTTTTTTTCAGAAAAGAATAGTTTTTCTTAGTTGATGAAAAAATTTGTAAAATAAATTTATTTATAGATCTGGTCTATCTATAGGTAATAGAATTTTTGAGTGAAAGTAGGCATGCAGTAAAGTAAATAAACGAAAGAGGGCTCGAAATAGGCGCGCAAACACGTATATAATTCGTTTTAGAAGCCGGCCGGCAATGATGGAAACGCACATATCAAGATCAAAAGCCTAAATCCCGGTAATTACAGGTTCTCGCGCGTTCGCGCATTTGACCCGTGCGTGCCGGCCGGCGCGCCATCGACAAAGAAGCGGCAGTATATGCTGGCGGTGGCTTTCCCTGTCGCGCCCGCTCGCGCGCTGACACCTGTTTTCGCGCTAGTTGACCGACGCCAAACACGCGATTCTAATATTATAACGGGCATTAAATGCGGTCGCGCGGAGGCAGCAGAGTTGTACAACGTGCGGTGTGCCGATCAATTTCCGTTGGCTGATCCGCCGGCCGCGCCGCCGCCGCCGCCGCCGCTGCTTGTTTGTGCACGGCAAATCGATCGTTATGTACCGCCGACTCTCTCGCGCCACCTCCCTCCCATAATATCCAAATATATACTGCCCTCTCCCAGCCAGTCACACACACACATCTCGCCGATTGTCGGCCCGGCCGCTTCTTTGATCTTGCTTAAATGCCGTTCATGCTGAATACACTAGGATCTCCCTCGGCGGATTGCCCGCTCGCTCGGATATACTGCAGCCCGACTATTTTTCAATTATGCGCGCCAGTGGGGGCCCTAATATTCGCCGGCGCATTTTTCCCAATAAAGCGCCGCCTGACGTATTTATATAAATAAATGCTGATCTACCTAGCAGGGCACTAAAAGCTCTTTGTTTTTCCAGGTCTGACGAGGGCGCCGATGTACCCGTTCTCCACGGGCCAATACCCCTACCCCATGCTCAGCCCGGAAATGACGCAAGTCGCCGCTTCCTGGTAAGTATCGGCCTCTCGAGGACGCGGGAGCTCGCTTTCGGGGACGGGCAGAAGGCCGAGGCTCGGAGGAGGGAGCGGCCGGTCATCCTCTCAGTTCCGGTCTATTAGACCGTGCAGAGCCACTCGAGCGCGGCGAGAGCCGCTTGCCTCCCGTCTACTTGTTATTTGCTTTCTGCCCGAGCCGGCCCGAATCGAGATTTTTCACGGCTGATTAGGCCCTCTTTCCTCAATTACTGCCCCGACCGCGCCACTCCGCGCCGCGCTAATCCAACATTTTCACTTGCAGGCACACGCCGAGCATGTACCCGATCTCGCCGGCGAGCGCCGGCTTCCGGAGCCCCTACCCCACGAGCCTGCCCATCACCAGCTCGAGTCTGCCCAGGTGAGTACTCACGCCGGTCCGCCCGCGGCCCGCGCCCAGCCGAACTAACAGCCTTTGCATTTTCAGCGATCTGTACCGGTTCTCGCCGACGGGCCTGATGCCGCCGCACCCGGGCCTGAGTCCGCACGCGCACGCGCTGGCGTCGCACGCGCTCGTCTCGTCGGCGCCCAAGACGGACCACTCGAGCCTCGACCACAACCACAGGTGAGTAGCGCGCCGCCGGTAAGCCCTCCCCCGGCCTGCACCACCCCCATCCCGACCCCGTGACCGATAAGGGAGGAACCTGCCCCCCGGCAGGGGCTGTTGACGTCGAGCGATAAGGAAGGGGCCGCGGCAGCCCTCGGCGGCCGGCAGCGCCCCACCGGGGCTGCGAGGAGACGACACCGGGCGGACAGACAGACGGCGAAAGCGGGGGGCGCATCAGCGACTCCATAACTCTGATCGAGTGCCGCAGACGGCTCGCAGGGCGTCTGCGCTGGGGCGCGCGCCGTATTGATCATTACAGCCCTTGACCGATGTGCGCCGCGCGCCCCGTCCCGGCGGCGGGCCCCGGGCCTCAAGGGGCCCGCGGGAGCGGCGCAGGCCCAGGGCGGCCGCGACGGCGTCCCGCGACGGCAGCGCCGCGCGAACGCCCGCCAAAAAAATGGGATCTCGCCCCCCGGCCCCCCGGCCCCCCGGGCGAGAATGATATACTACACCCCCTCGCGGGGGGAAACAGTCGCAGTTATAGAGCGAGGGGGATGCGCGAGAGGAGAGGAGGGAGCGAGAGCGAGAGCGGGAGCGCCATGAATTGCAATGATGGGCCGGAGGGCCGTGCACCCGCCGCCCAGCAGCGCGGATAATCAATCGAAACATCGCTCTCCGACGATATTGCCATGGCGCGGCGCAGACAGGCGCGAGGCCGAGTAGCGCCTCTGGCTCTGCAGCGACGTCAACCCGGAGCAGCGCGCGAGCGCGGAGGCGAAGCCGAGGCCGGATGGGGCCATTAGCAAGTCCGCCGAGGAGAAGACGACGAGATCAGAAGCCGTAGGCCTGCCCACTGCCCCCGCCGCCGCCGGCGATGAAGCCGCGAGCGCCGCAAGGACGGCCCGCCGCAAGCTGCCCCGCCGCCGCTCCTGGACCTCGGGAAGCCGAGCGCCTCCCGCACCTGGCTCGACGTCGCGCCGCCGCTGGCCATTGACGCCGCCGAGACGTCCGCGCAAGCTCCTTTGTTTACCTCGACGCTTCGTCGGGCTTCTGCCCGGCCGAGAGCCAGCTACTCAGTGAATGGGACCTTATTCTTCAGAGTGGCTCTGAACCACTAACATTTATTACTGTCCATGGCGATGGAGCCCGAATGCTCAGAGCCATTGAACCTAGTCATCAAGAAGGATAGTGCAGCCAGTGAGCCTCAACTTACTGAGAGTCAGTCTGCCCCAGCAGAGAAGAGCGAGGAGGACAAGATTGAAAGCAACATTCAGGACAGCATGGCTATATTTCAGGATGCCGTCAAGTCTGAAGAATCAGCAGGCATGCCTGCTGCTGACCAAAAGTTTCTCACCGCTCTCTACATGAGCAGTTTGATGCAGATGTCCAATGCCTCTGCATTGAGAAATGTCACTCCTACACCGTACAATGTTGAACAGAACTTTATGCAGCTCCTTGCCCTGGTAGAGGCTAGACATCGCATGTGGCAACAGCTAAGCTGGTCGGTGCCTCCCAATTTCCTTCGCAATCCTGTTGGACTGCCACAACCCTACTACAATGGCTCTCTCAATAACATTAACGAACAGCTGTGCAATTCTCCCAATTCCTTGCTCTCATACCCCTTACCTTCCCCAAAACACGAACAAACTAATCATGATACTAAACAAACATTTTTTAAACGGTATTGCTTTAATAACATTTCTCTGACTTTATGCAAATTCAACTTCTATATCATTATTGTTGTCTCTTTCAGGTCTACGATAGAGCAAAAAAACTCCACATCGTTACCTGCTGACAACACAAAAAATCAAGATACCGGACAACAAAACAACCAAGGTAATAATACATTATGTTTATAAAAATTATCTTCCATTCTGTCGTACCAAAATTTTCACTCCTGTCCACTAATGAGAGACTTTTTTTTTCATTACTAGTAAACTAGAAGATATTTATCAAATAAAAGATCAAAATATTATTGTATCTAACTTTGCTTAGAAACATAACCTATAGATATATTTGATGTTTAGTTCCTTCAAAATAAAATGTCAAAACAGTCATTCTTTACTGTTTGTCTTTTTTACTTTATTTTTCTTCATGCCCATTTCTAAAATAATTTCAATAAAATGACTAATCTTGAAATATGCCTTTTTGCAGAGAAAAAGAAGCCTCACATAAAAAAGCCTTTAAATGCATTTATGCTGTATATGAAGGAAATGAGGGCAAAGGTGGTGGCAGAATGTACCTTAAAAGAAAGTGCTGCAATAAACCAAATTTTAGGAAGACGGGTAAGCCAACCAAATTTTGTCTTGTCGATAGAAACTTTACATCAAGGCATTAGTTAAAATATGATTTTTCTTTATTCATGCTCTATGCACAATTGTTCTTAGAACTTGTCCAGAATTGTCACCTTGATGTAAACAAAGCACAATACTAAAAATCAAATTTTCTAATGAAAAGTTATGATTACGCAAGAATTTGATTTTTCATAGCAAGCTTTGTGCTGGAGAGCTTTAGTTTCGAGGTCATCAGACGTAAATACCTCAGTAACGCATGCGTCTAATGCTTCAATAAAAACTTGAGCAATGAAAAATATTTTTTACTACTAACATAGAGTCAGTCAGTATCTTAGCATTAACAGAGCATTGTAGGTGGGATCTAAGGAAATAAAGAGAAAAAGCAGGGATAGGGGATGTGAAAAAGTAATAAAACAAAATGAACAATAAGAGACATATTTGTTATTGGCAAAAATTGAACGCTTTTGGGGATATGTACACACAGTGGCATTCGCTAAGCCGTGAGGAGCAGCAACGGTATTACGAGGCGGCCAGGCACGAACGCCAATTGCATCAGCAGCGATATCCCGGCTGGAGTGCCAGGGATAACTACGGATACGGCAGCAAGAAGAAGAAGAGGAAGAAAGAGCGATCCGCGGATCCCACCGGAGGTACCACTTTCCAGTGCTAGAACAGCAGGCCCTTAATTCATGCATATACATACTATATTTCAATAATCAGTATAATCTTACCTGTTGGTTCAATTGAAACGATCAAAGTCTCTGTGCGCTTCTCTTTTCGTTGTTTCAGTTCTCTTTTCTATGCTCTCTTTGACGACAACGTTAATGATGAGACGACTGAACACGAGTGCTTTGTAAAGTGATTATTTATACATACACATCTAACCGTGTGTGTTTGTGCGTGTGCGTAGCGCCACTAGAACCGGCGTGCACCGCACTATGAAATTGAACGTTTACCTTAACTTTACATTTCATTTCTCTTTACGATTGGATTGGATTGTCTGTGGGGAATTTTGTGGAGCCTTCAGAGTTACTTACTTTTCTTTCTGTCTCTCTTCTTTACCGCGATCTACTAATAGTAATTGCATATCTGGCCAACTCCCTAAAGCGGTATTCGTTAAATTGACCGAGGGAACAATAGCAAGTTAATAGTAATGCTGCTAGAACTAATCTTAAGTTTAGTTTTACATGCGCTAGAAGCCGACAATGTCCGGCTTTACATTAGTTGTATTACCAAAAAAGAAACATACAGAGAAACCTTTACATTGTTTTTCTTTCTAATATCATTTCTTCATCGTAATCAAGTATCTGTATGTTCCTCTACATTCGATCTGGCGTTAAGCGCGTGTGCGTTCAGGATGAAGCTCAAGGAAGATGAAGCCAATTATTAACGTTGACATTTCAAAAAAGCTGCTTAATCTTTCAAGACTTTTGATTGAATAGAGGCACGAGTTGAACGTTTGATAAGAAAAAAGCATATTTTGCAACAATCAATTCTAACCCTTTCACGAGTTATTTTTTTTCTTTTTAACAAAGAAACTTTTAAACAACAAGTAGAAAGAATAACGATTCTGTGAGTCGTCTGTTCTGTTATTGCTATATTTTTCAGCATCATCGAGGTACGAAGAAAGACGAAGAAATGACTGTAACAGTCGAGAAAAGAATGCGCAAAGTTCTTCATTTTTCTTCGGTGACCCTCGTTGCTAAGAGAAATCGTGTATGGCTTGAAAGAAAAACGTTGAAAATTTGATAATTATAAATGCAAAGTTAAAATGCTGTCGCGCGTGGCTGGGACAATATTTTAGGCTGTTCTTCTAGCACTTAAAACGGAAAGTAGGGACCCCAATGTATCATTATTATAAATGCGATTATGTCTTTGAAAGAGTAACTATCATAGGGTATGCCAAGCAATAAGATGTACCAATAGAGCAGAAATAGAGCAAAGCCTTTTTTTCTAGTCACACCTATCTTGAGGGCAAGCAGCAGCAGCAGCAGCAGCAGTGATTTTTAGTACAATTAATTTAAATAAACGGGTGGCGGCAGTAGCACTAGTTGATTTTTTAATTGCCTTGACTTTTTGAAAGACGCAAAAAGAAAAGCTAGATTAAATAAAAAGCGAAAATGTTAGCCCATTGAGCCATGTTAAACAACTCTTTTCTAAACGAAGTGTTTTGATTCTCTCTCTCTCTCTCTCGGTAGTGGCACGCGCTAGGGCGAGAAGAACAGGCCAAGTATTATGAATTGGCGCGGCGGGAGAGACAGTTGCACATGCAGCTGTACCCTGACTGGTCTTCCCGCGCAAATACCAACCGAACTAAGAAGAGGAAGCGCAAACAAGACACAAACAGTGATCCTGGAGGTACTCACAATGCCTCGCCCCACACGTTCTTTTTTACGGCTCTTCCCTCCTGCTCCCCCTCTCCTTCAAACCCCTTCAGTACCAGCCCCTCGACTCCCCTGCCTCGATATATTATATACTGTTATAATTATATAAATATATTGATTTTTTCATTATTAATTACATTACACACACACATATATATATATATATATTTATATTACATCTACCTATAACACACTTTATACATTATGTTGCATGTTTTCCCCGTTTCGGGGGTTTTGGGTCGATATGTATATTTATTACATTGTTATATATATTTATATATATCCACATACATATCAGTATCGCATATAATACAACATATCGTGCGTGAGCGTGTGTGATTCCATGCTGCAACTGCGCGCACGAATCTAGTCATTATCGGTGCCAATATACTATATAATAAACAGTATATATATAAACTTTTTTTTCGACAAAAGTTCAAAAAGTAATACACGTGCACGCACGCGCACATGCATATTATACTACATTTATTATATTAATTATTATACGTATACAACTTTGGGGACGCTGGCCATCTTGCATTTTACAGGGACCTACTCCACGCAAATCAGACAATCCTGAAGCGTTTGATTTCTCTTAGTATCTTTATGCTATCTTTTTTATTCTTACTCTTTTCTACATTTTTACATTTCTTATATCATGTGTTACATGTACTTCTTATTTCCACCTGAATCTTGATTATCTTTTTCTCTCTCTCTTTATCGCAATGTTTCTTTTTTTTTTTATTATTTTTTATTTCATACTTTTTTCTGTACGTTTACAACGTTCATTCTTTGATCGTTTCAATACTGCCCCTTTTTCTTCCATTTTTCTTATTCCTTTTTAGTTTCCTTTTTGTTATCTTGCAATTGAGTGCTATTAGTGGAAAAGTTTTATATTTTTCGCCTACTTTTAATTTAAGATTGATTAATTGTTTCCTCAAGTTGCATACGACTTATTCCTTTATTCAATGAGCTTTATTCCCAAAAGTAATTTATGTGTATAAACACTTAATTTATGTAGCCTATAGCTTATATATTCTTTATACAATCGCAATACGTAGTTTTTTTTTTAATTTGCTTAAGCGTTTAATTTCCTAAAACACTTCGCAACGTGTTCTGAAGAACAGCGTACAAAATATTTGCTAAAATAAAAAAATTATTTTTATAATAATTTTTTAATGTTATTTTAAATTTACTTCTTCGGAGCACTTGATTAACTATTTTTCGCAACAGTATATTCTTATTTATATTTAAAATATAATGCACGTTTATATAAATTCTCGCTTAACTTAACAATTTTTACAACTTTAATTCACGCAGGTTCTTTCTTGAATGCTATTGATTTCTGTTATGTAAAAAAAGACATTTTTATTTACCGAAAGTAATTGAACAATATTTTGGGAAGAACCTGGTATTGAATAAAAATGAATTTTAGTTCGAAGCACGATCGAATACACTTTACATTATCTATTCTAACCACTACTAGAGTATCGTTTTCTTGATAATCTTCTGCTCGATAAATTAATACATACAAATTGTCATTAAAATCACACCATGTCCTTACCACTCTTTGAATGATTTCCCAAGTGATATGATATTACTTTTATTTACATGATAACTATCCAAAAATTTTTGTTTGTAACTCTTTCTTGTTAAAACTATAGCCACTTCTTTCCTACTCTTTTCTAAACCCAGAGGCGAAATTGACACTCGACAAAGAAACCTGTATTTCATAAAGGCGCACGCTTTGATCGTGCGTTTGTCGAATGTCAATTCCGTTGTCAAGTTTTAATAAAATGGCCGAAATTAATCGTTTTTTCTTTGTCTTTAGGTAATAATATGAAAAAGTGTCGAGCAAGGTTCGGACTGGATCAGCAAAGCCAGTGGTGCAAACCCTGCAGGTATGTCAATCAATCAGTTTGTGTTGCTGACCAAAGTAATATTATTGTATACGCACTTGATGAAAGTAACCGCGCTGCGAACACGTTCGGAAGCTCGCAAATGTACATTTGTCTCCTTTTCAAAGTCCAAAAATCGAGTCACTGGATAAGTAGTAGAAATTTAGTTGGCTTGACGAAAAAATATAACGTGCCCAATAGTTGTCTATTACCTTGGTCTTTTCGCTGGCAGGGCGTTCTGTTTTTTCAGGTAAAGTCAAGCCACACAAGATGTATTGCGATAAATGTGTAAGAGAAAAGGAGCGTTGAATCGAATAACGAGTACAGAGACTGAAAGTAATGTACAGGGGGGCGCAGTCCGTCAGAAAATGTGTCTTCCAAAACCGATTGATTCTGTCTTCTCCCCGTCTTGTAACAGTACCAGAGTAACTCTCTCTGCCTATTGCTTGTAAATAGTAATGCGGTTAGTTTGCCGAAGGGAAAGCCCAGGGCTCCAGCTTATCGAATGCGATTGTCACTCAGGGTCACTCGACACGTCTAGAGGTTGGACGCGTGCTAATCGAGATGTCGCATGGCGAAGGCAATGCCGGTAGAAGCGCGAGTACTCTGAGTGGCGCAAAGGGCCCACTCGACGCCCCGGCTCCCGGCTGGGCTTGTGAATCTCGTAGGTAAATTAAAGTCATTAAAGGGGCGGACGGACGCGGGACTGTGACGGGGACGGGACGGGACGGGACGGGGGCGGCGACAGGTGGGAGACATGGATTTTCTGACGGGCCGGCGGTGCTGTGAGAGGAGAGCCTGCGAGAGTGACTGCGAGAGCGAGACAAGATAAGAGCGCCCCTTTAATGGCTGGTGCTTGATTTTGGCAGCCCAGTGGAGCATGGAGCGGGGATGGGCATCCACGCGAGCATAATCCATCACGGTGTGGGGAGTAGCGCGGGTAGCGCTGGCGGCGGCGTTGGCGGGGCCGGGGGCGCGCCGGGCCAGGGCGCCGCTCAGGCCCAGCCCGGGAGCGCGGGCTCGGCCGTGCCCCCCAACCCCAACAGCGCCTCCAACGCCGCCTCGCCTCAGCAAGAACCCACTTATGTTAATCTCTAGTCAAGCCTATCGCCTCCCTTCTACTGCAACACTTCTTCTTAAAACAGTGGTCAGTCCCGACACTTAAGCCAGGCGGGCCCAGCCTCGCTTGCCGAGCCTCGGGCGCGGCCGGGCCGCGTCCACTCTCCGATCTGCGCCGGCCGCAGCGCCGGCAGGCCGCGCCGAGGCTTGGGAAGCGAGGGGGTCCCCTATGCTCGCATTGTTTCTCATTGTTGTGGCTCTTTACGGCTTCTTTTACTCTTACTTTTATTTTTCTCTTTCTTCTCTCTTTCTATCTCTATCTATCTATCTATCTATCTTCTTTCTTTTCATAGTTTATCACTTTTTTACTCAGTGTTGCCCTCAGCATGGCTCAACAGTATACTTATTTATATATATATATATACATGTCATATATCTTGCTCTTATATTTTTCATGTCTTTTACTTTATTAATTACTCTTATGTGTGTCTGTGTGTGCCAATAATATCGTCTACGCACACGGCCCTGCGGTTCTTCATTCGTACATTCTACGAACTATATACACATATATACATACATAACTGTTAGCATGATTAATGATAATAATGAAAAACCGTTTAGCGCGACATTTCGAGCGTCTCTCAACAGCTTGCTTACAGACATCAAGTTCTACCGGGCTTCTGAGGGGAACGCGACTAGCTGAATTTCCTCTCTTACTAACCGCGTCGGTTCGGCCTGGGAGATGAATAATGAGAGCCAATGGCAGAGCGGTGTAAATGTCCCGACTGCATTGCCGCTGCCGCGACGAGCGATGACGAAAGAGCTCGTCGGCGCGATCGAGTCACGCGTCGGGGACTGCACACAGCCTTACTACACTCCACTCACACTCTTTCCCGTGCATAGCTACGTGTGTTCTTTCTCTCCGCGCGAGCCACACACGACGATGTTCTTGCTGCACTGTGTGTCCCGTTTTTGGTACTTGTACTGCTTGCTCGCCTACCGCGTACGTCTAGACACACCCATAGAGCCCCTCTTGGCCAACTGTTGTTTGCCTTTATTATTTTTCTTGTTGCTCGAGCATGGCAATTTAGCAGCGAGTGATTTTGTTGATCGAGTCGAGCGGATAGAGCTAATAGTAAAGGAGCCCCCTGCGGAGGAGTCCGCGCGAGGGTCGGCGCTGAAAGCGGGCCAGCGCGGCCCTCCGCCGGGGGCGTCAACGCATGCGTCGAGGACGAGTTGGCGCGCGACTCTAGGTGGACTGGCATGCACATAGATATAGACGTACGCGCCGGTTGTTGTCCATAGGTGTGTTGTACACTAGTTGAGGAGCCGTCGCGCGGCGATGAGTGTGTAGGTGTAAACGCCGGCGCGCGCCAGCCAGGGCCCCGAGTAACCGCTCTTGTCTTTTGCAGGCGCAAGAAGAAATGTATCAGGTACATGGGGGAGGGAGGAGACGGCGACGGGGACGGCGACGGCGACGGCGAGGCCGAGGACGAGCACTCGGAGGACAACCTGGGCAGCGTGGGCGAGGCCGGTACGCCCGAGGACGACGAGTCGCTCAGCAGCCCGGGCGGCCTCTCGGGCCTCTCTAGTCTGGCGAGCCCCTCGCTGGTGCTGCCCTCGCCCTCCAGCCTGGCCAGCCCATGCCCCCTGACGCCGCCGGTGGTGCTGGCCCACCCGCACCACCAAGCCCCGGCGGCCCAGCAGCAGCAGCAGCAGCAGCAGCACCTCCAGCCGGCGGGCCCGCAGCAGCCGGCCACGCCGCACCGCAACCCCGTCGGCACCAATCCGCACGACATCAACAACCCGCTGAGCGTGAACCAGCTGACGGGCCAGTGCATCAAGACGGAGCCGGGCCCCCAGCCCTCCAACCCCGCGATAAGCGTCACGTAGCCCCGGCTGCGGCTCGCAGGTCGCGGCGCCCCGGCCAGAGACTCGCCCCCGCCGCCCCTCATGACCGCGACGCGACGCACAAATACTCAGGACCCGAGTCGTCCTTCTTACGTTGTGATGCCAATGACTGACCAAGTCATGTTCCTGTGCCAGCTACTATATTCTACTACGAGTCTACATAGCCGACAGCAGACATTAGCTCAAGGACTAACCTTTACTCTCATTATCATTATTATTAGTACTGATACTATTATTATTACTATTATATTATCCATTGGTTTAACTCGACGCGCCTCGGCCCCCAAACCCGCGCCCCACCCCACTTTCCTTTGTTATTTCTTTCAAAGTCTATGTGTCCCCGGCCCGTCGCCCAGCCGTCGTACTCGAGTCTTCCACTGAAAATCACCGGCCCTCCTCCCATCCCACCTCCACCTACCCCCTCTCAACATTCCCGCGAGGACAGTTGACACAATTCTCTTCCCACAACGTTGCAGGCTGCTCGCAAATGGACGATACCTTTGTAATAATACTAGAGAAAACACGCCATGGCACTGAATGATCAAATGTCAAGACTTTTGTACTTTTACGTTTTCTTGAGCTCGCGGATTATTATACTGTTTAAGATTAGTTTCTACGATCGATTCGAGCTATTGCGTCGGTGCAATTTTATATAAGTTCTCTTGTACAAAATTCATGTACTTGCAATCGTTACGTTTGTGTTCTCAGAGAAAAGAATCGCCGCAGCACTTGCTTTTTACTCAAGCTTGCGACGGGACTGCTCAGGAGCGCGAGGAGCCTGTTAAAGTGTCTAGTTAGGCGCACAATGTGACTACTTAAATTCAAAAGGATCAAATCCTTGCGCGCTAGCCGTTAGTTAGTAATTTAAATTTTGCCGCGATGGGCTTTCGGTGCAATTTTTTATCTCTTACTGGTTTTATCTCGAAAATTTAACTTCTGCTTACTTTACCATACCACCAACCAAAAAACACACGCAATAGAAGGCATGTACGAAGGTTCATTAGGATGCAGCTATTGTATATAATAAATACGTTTAAGATGCATTTATATTGTGAAAATGGGAAAGTGCAATGGAGGACTGGCGATGATGATAAATTCTGTATATGATATATAAACGGGTCAAAAACAGAGAAAAAATAAATCTTGTGTGTATAGTGTTGGGAATGTAATTTTCTTAACTGAATATAATGTCTATATAACAAAGAAAAACGTAAAATACTGTAACCCGTCACTGAATAGTAAACTAAACGTGCCATAAAGACATCATGCCAATAATACCGATTATTTTTTACATTGCCGTCTCTCTGTCTGCGTTATGTATAACATTACAAACAATTTTTTTTAATAATACTACAACTGTTTTAAGGCGTTCAAGTCTTAGTTGCGATTTTATAAATTATCTCTCGTTTATACTTATTTTTATTTTTTACTTTCTGTTATAAAAGTGCATGCATGAAGAACGTTTTCATTTCTATTGAGATTTATAACCAAGAAATAAGACTTTATGCATATATAGTGGAAACAAATTATTTCCACGCAAAGATTTTAAAATAAATAAAGTTTTATAAACATTTTTAAGGAAGGCCTTAAAGTTTTATTTTTGTTAATATTCTATATTGTTGTCTGTCTTGTCCCTTTATCACGTTTCACCCGTTCTCATTAATTCTTTTTAGCTTCTTCTGTGAATTCAAAGTCAAAGACTTTCATATACTTCCAGTGGCTATTTCAACACTTTTCAGATGCCTTCCAAAAGTGATTTTTTTTAGTATGCGCAAGGCCCCTGAAATTTATTGATCTGGCAGTTGATTATCAAAAGGTTTTTTAATTCGACGTAAATTAGCAGAATTAAAACTGACTTGCACATTCTACAAGTTGATAGCTTTCGCAGTAAAATTGTCTAAGACTCGCGAAGGTAACTTCGACATTCACAGGGCTATTAAAAGTGTGATACCCATAGGAGCAAATTACGTGGAGCTAAAGGAAAAAAGAAAGGGCCTGGAAAATCAACAACGTTTCTTCAAGTAATCAATTGACAATCGTCACTTTTTAACAAAGTGAGCATAGGGCGATTGCATAGTCTTCCATTTTTTTCTCGACTACATTAATCACTTAATATGCGTAAAAGAACGTCTTGATATTTTCAGGCCTTTACTTTTTCTCCGCTTATTCACAGTTGCGACATCGAACTTTAGACTCGAGACTGAAGAAATAAATGCGTACAGAGCTATTGTTACTTGTAAGGAGGTACACGAGCTTTGAAAATGGGAAATCTTTGTACGTAGCTTCTATATACGTAATTAAACATAATATTGTAAACAAGAGAATAATTTTTTTTTAAAACATTGAAAGTGTTTTGAACAATTCTCGTTATTGCGGTGTACCTTCTTAAAGTAGAATAAAAAGAAGGTACAAGTAAAATTATAAAGAGGAAAATAGAGATAGATGGAGAACGGCAAATGAAAACGCGGCAAGAGAAACATAATTACGAAAACAATTGTACCAATATAATGTATGTCTGTGTGTATATGAACTTGCCGCTGTGAGCGGAAATAGCGATTTCGAGCGCGTGCCAACTGCGTTGGTGGCCTATCCAATGAGTTCGAGAAGAAAAGCGAGGCTTTGCTTCTCCTTTTGTCTTTCTTTTTTTTCGTTTCAATTAATGCAAGAGTCATGCGTTTTTATAATCATGAGGGGTAGTGAACGCGGCAAAGCGCTCGTCTTTTTTCTCGACAGTTGAAACGTTGTAATTTGACCGAATTGCGAATACAAGGTAAAGAAATAGAAAAAAAAAGAGAATCGAAAGTTTTACATAGCCAGCGGAAAAGGCGAAGATGAAGAAAAAGTGCGCGCCCCGAAACGAACGACTGATCGAATGAGTTTGTCTCGCTTTTGGGCGCGCTTGTATTATATGTAAAGTATGCCCGAGAGTTCGGCTGCGTTGTACAGTGTTTTCTAAGTATCTAGTTCATAGCATGTAATTGAGACATTGTATTTACGCTAATAAGTGATCTGTATCAAATCCATTCTCGTATAGCTTGTAATCCTACTTATGTAGATGCTAAAAGTGATTTGTGTCATAAAACTATAAATAAAATTAGCAATTTGAGAAGGTTGTTCGTAGTTGTTAGTTTTCTTCCGTCCATCCATCCCAACGAAAATGAAACTTTATTAATCGTAATTCACAACACACAAGTTGCATGTGAGTACAAATGCGTTATCGAGCAAGGAAATACAAATCCAAAACTTGCACAGCGTTCAAAGTGTAAACAGTCGGTTCTTTGAATGCACAGACTTGCACAATAATTTTTGCTAACTTTCGTAAATTTTCACATTTTATTAAGCATGCTGCACCTTCGAGTGATTTTTTTCTAAATCGATTTCTGTTGGACGGATCGAGAAAATAAAATGTTTCCCAGTACTCCATGACTGGTATAGCATAGGTGGCCGTGTGCATTATACCAAACGAATTTGAAGAGAAAAATAAATTCAATGCAGTGGCCAGATCATGCTCTAACATGATGCCAGCCGTTATATTTTTCCGTATAGAAATAGTAGCTCGAACGTCACCGACAATGAAAACGGAAAGAAGTTCGCTTGGTGAAAGGTTTCGGGATCCGGTTTGCAACAACCGCACGCAGTCGGTATGTAAAATATCACCGTACTTGAGGATTGCATCTATAATGGAAACTGTCCAAGTTGATGGTGCGTTTAAAGCAGCAACAACGATAGCCACTGCAGCAATTGCGGTGCTTTGGTAACCCCGATTTTCGACTGGGAACTGACGATGGGACATGTGACTTTTGCCGATAAGAATACTCAAATCTTCGTCAATACATTCGAAAGATGTTTGCAAGTCCACATCTTGCTCATTTGATTGAGACTCTTGATCCATGGCTACAATCGGTGGGTTTGGACAAGTCGAATCTGGCCTATTAAAATCATATTTTCATGTTTCTTTCATATATCAAATATTATTAAATTCGAATAATAAAGATGATCGTTAATTATTATAATATTCTCTCTCTCTCTCTCTTTGAAATTATTTCAGTCGCGCATATAATTTACAAAATCTCGCAATTTTCGTGCATACGTATTTATCTTTTCTCAGTAATTAAAGATTTTATCAAAACTAAAACCGTTAACTATTCAGAAATGATCGAAAAAGAAGAGTAATATAAGAATGCTATTCTAGTTGACTTTGGTTCGAATGAATTTGGAAATAGTACTTAATACTTAGAGAGCTGGCAATCTAAATTTAATGCAAGATCTTTGTGTTCAATTAAATGCAAGTTAAGGTAGGTAACGTTTTAATTTCGTTGATATACTTACTTTGTCGTATATTTATCTATTGCTCTGTATCCGGCTGGAAGTGGTAAGGGTTCGATAGCTACAATTTGAATGATAATTTTGTACACTTGGAATTTGGAAAATTTTTCGTCGTCATTAATATTATTTGATATAAGATCGTATAGTGGTTCTTTACAGGCAAACCAAATGACACAAGATGCACCGTCAGAATCATTGTCACATTTCGCACCTTGGAAAATATTAAATAAAAAGCTGATTATTTTGAAAAAAGTATTGTCTTTAATAGTATTTTATTAGAAATCTTAATTTTGTGTACCCGCATCGTTTCTTGATTTTGGATCATACGTGAAATACACTCCATTATGTTTCCAAATAGCTACCATGTATCTCCCAGTAACAAGAATACCGGCATTATTATTTTGGAAAAATTTATTTAATCCTTCCTCTAATAATAAAGGAGGGGGCGGAGGTGGACATGGTGCAATTGATTTTTCTAACTTTCGACCTTTTTCTGCAGACGGTTTCCTTTTAGTGGATTTTTTCTTTTGCTCATTATCTTCTGGCTCCGGGGGAGGATTGGCAACAATTCCTAAATGATATTAGCCGTGCTTAATAAAACCATGGTAATATTTCAAAGGCGGTATGAAGAGAAACATTTGAGTATATTGATTGAATTCATCATTATGTTCGGTTATGATACTCTGAAATAAAAATGGAGTACCTGTTACAGCTTCTTCCACATCGACTGTCAAGACGTTAACCCCGATATGAAAAACCCTAACAATATCCTTGGGCTTTAAAGTGTTTGTCTTTGTATTTAGCATCATGCTTTCGCGGTGCAATTGAATGCCCAAAGTGAGAATTTCATCTAAGGTTTTTCTCGTCCACGTAATCGAATTTTTTATTATTGACATCGCTAGTGCAATTACGCAATTAGATGCCGTTTGTCGTCCCCGAAGATCTTCAGGAAATACCTCCGAAGCCTCATGAATAAAGCCACAAAGGGCGGCTCTTGCTTTTCCTACAAATGCAATTACATAATACGTGACAAATGTTTAATATATACAGCGATTGCATAATTTTACCTCGTAACCGGTGATAAGCATTGAGGGGTGGAAGATGATCAGGTCTAACAGCTGAACTAGGGTCAAATTTCCATGGTGGCAACTTGTTCCAATCGACGACGTCGATGTCTGTTATTTCAAAGTCAGCGTCATTATCTTCGTTGAGTAACAAGTGCTCCGACAATAAAGAATCATTTACAAAGCGCATCAATGACCCTTCGGGCTTAAAGCAATAAAAATGATTATCGTATTTCCATATGGCTATATTCCTAGATTCTGACAACGTTATGCATCCTGAACTTGATTGATCAAAAAATTTTGAAATTCCAGTAGTTATGTTTTGAACTCGTGGCTCTTCACTGCGGAGTCTTCCAGCTTCTACGCAATCTTGGATACTTAATTCTATTCTACGGTTCGCCACAAAGAATTCCGTGATTATTTCCTTAGGATGAAACGGTTTGTCCTCACCCAGTTGCGCTACATTGCGCGCATGTAATTTTTCTCCCGCAATCATGATCTCGTTCAATATTTCTGCAGTCCATTGCCGAGGTTCATACACCTTAAGTCATTAAATAATTTCAAGGGAATTAAGTATTTCGTGAACAATTTGAGGAATCGCGAAATTTCTTACCTTTGAGAATACCACGGCCATTATACAGATCGCTGCACTTTGCATTTCCCTATTTTTCTCTGGAGGATTTTCATCATTCATAGATACCGTGCATTCGATTTGCCAAGCTCCATCATCAATCTTCGAATAATTATACCATTTATCCTCTGTGACAAATTCTGTTGTGGAATGTTCAACTTCTTCATATCTGTTATCCACGGATACGCTGTCAATAATGAATTCGCTTTCGGTTGTCCCTGAGCATTCAAGCAAAAAGTTGGCTAAAGATTCGGTATTAAGATACCAGTAGACTGCGGCATTTTTGCCAAGCTTTCCTTTCGGGTCCATCGTAAAAAAAATGTTCTCTTCTCTCCAGATTGGCAACATAATCTGTGAAGTTATCAAGATAATATAACTAATGGCATTATCATCACAACTAAAAATTCTTTTCGATTATAACAAGGTACAATTATGGATAACAAAATATATCACGTTTGTCACACTTTCATTTAAATAATCATGCCTTATTGAAAAAGATTTTAGGTTTGCATATTAATATTCCTTCATGAAAGACTACAATAGTTTATTGATATCTCGAACGAATTATCATAAATTGTCGTGAGCTGAATGCCACCCATGACGCGTTATAAACCTAACATTTTTTACGAGTTTATTTTGAAGCAGAAATTATTTTTATTATCTCTTTGGCTAAGAAAAAATTTAATAATATTATAACAAAGCGTAATTAAATTTCAATTTTTAAAATCTGTTTTGCCGTCTCGAGATTCAGTTAACTTGAACTACTAGAACTACTGAACTACTGAAGAGAACCAACATATTTTTGTACAAGGTGATGTAGGGTATTTAATATTTTTCTTCTTCTCCTGTAAATGTATTTAAAACAAAAAAAAATTATATGGATGACGTTCCTTATAAAAATAACATAAAAACTTGTGATAATGTGAATATTCTAGCTTTTTTATTATAACTGAAAATTCTTTGAAAAAGTAAGGTGGCTAAATCTGAGAATTTTTTCTTCTTTGTGAGTCGTACGGAACCAACTTAATCACCTCTTTAATGAGGTCCTTCTTAAGATCACTTTCATTTTTTATATTTTTATTCTACCCAACAATATCAAAAACTTCCGTCAAAAATGCCATGGGTGCCATCACTGGGCAACTTTTATCTATAACACGTGCGTATTCATATATTACATGGTCGAACAATAACGATTCTTGTTTTTGTAACTTTTGTTTTGATAGATTTTTAAAATTTATTATGTATGTCTTTTTAGTAAATAGGTGATCGGTAGTTTTTGTTGTAAAAAAATGTTCTATAAACCTTCTATCCATCACAGGCTTCAATTTAACGGCAAGGACACAAAAGTATAATTTCAGTCAAACCAGTGAAATTTTTAAGAAAGTAATAATTTTCAATAAAAACTGAATCTTCACTTACTAGATAGAGTTGAGAAAAAATTTAAAAAAGTGGTAATGAAAAAATAGTGTTACATCATTTTTCGAGAAAAATACTGTAGATGAAAAGCAAAATAACTGATAACATAGGCATTGCAGTCTGGCTGTTCTATTTGAAATGAATTCATTCAGTCATTATGGAATAATTACCTGGCCTACTCTAAATATTCCCATTCTGTTGGTACTAAAATAGCTTTCCAAGTTTTTTCGCAATTCACTAAGTTTATCTGCAGTATTTTCTTCTTCTACATCGACAGTAAACTGATTAACTCCTAAAGAAAAATTGTTTGCAATTTCACTAGGCATTAAATAAGTTCTTGCATATTCAACTTCTTCCTCTTCGGGCTCAGGCAGATTTTTCAAATTTTCTTCAGTGATTTTGTCAGCTATTTTTAGGATATCATCAACGACTTGTTGTGACCATAGGTACGGGCTAAATAATTTAGTCATGGCCAGCGTAACCAATGCGTTTGCCGCTTGTTGCTTATCTCTTGTATCTCTTTTAAAAAGTGCATCATTCGTTTGATTGAAACTAGCTGCTAGAAAAGCGCCAGTTTCGCCAATAGCCGTATATGCTCGCAATTCTGGTTTAATTGGCACCGTTTTATCTTTTGCTATTTCCTCGTCTGTCATTGGCTCACTTAAAGATCCCACCTGGATCTCATGAATATAGAAATCATCTTTATGATTTTCCTCATCGCCGTGCAGTTGTTCTTTTAAAACGTTTGCCAGTTTCGTGACATCGAGAAATCGGACAACACAGGCTACTGGTTGTTCTTTTTTAAAATCGGATAGCGTCTGCTTTAAAAATTCTTCATCTGGTTTATCGTGATATAAATAATATGAGACTTGGTTAGTTTTGTCCCTCAGTTCCTCCTCGTATGACCATATTGCAAAATACTTATTGTTAGCCTCCACCACACCATAGCTCCAATTTTCAAAGAAGTGAGCGATTCCACGTTCCAAGCTCAATGAGTCGTTATCGAAATTAGCGTTGAGGCTACCGTTGACCCGATACTCGACCACTTCAATCGGAACTTTGCATTTTTTGTAATACAAATGTCTTTTGAGCTTCTTCGGACCTAGAATTTTATCTTCTTCATCGATCTGAGAAAATGACCGAGGTAATGGTTTAAAACATATGCTTTTCAAAATGCTACGGCTTTTGCCTCTACCTCATCTTTGGATGGAATGCACCAGTTGTAGTAAGCGTCACCTTGCTGAACTGCCTCATCGACGTCCGCTTTCGACCAGTTCGGGGGTGTAATCGTCTTGGCCGAAACGAGAACAGCCACGTGCATCGCGAGGGACTCGTTCTTGCCGCTTATATTCCCGCGAAGGATCCAGTTACTGCCCAGAACTCCCCCTTGGAATGAGTACCAGTCGCAAACGCCCGGCACGTTCTCGAGGACCATCGCGTGCCGTATGGTGAAGCGCTCGTCCGGTTTCCGCGGGTCGAGGCTCTTGAAGAAATGCTCGCACAAAGAGGTTGCATTCTCGAAACGCAGGACGCAGCACTTCCCGCCGACATTCTCTGTACCGCCATCTCCGTGTTTGCCTTTCTTACCTTTTGGCACGCACATATGTCCGCGTGTCTCAGACGAGATTTTTGCAACTTAACAATATACCGAGTATGCAAAACCACCCATCCACTCCTTTCGGTCAGCATGAGGCCAACTTTACGGGGCATTTAGCGATCACAAAAGGCATTTTAGAAAATAATTTGCAAACAAAAGGTTCATAGTTTTCCGTTCAATCGAAATCCACAATAAATTATACACTGTTTTATTTGAAAAATTCGGATTCGATTAGGCTATTTCTTAACGGAGCTCAAAGTTAGGGACGGTCCCATTTGTTCAGGAAAGATCTACCGACTTACTATTATACAGGACTTCAAATTTGGTAATTTTCTCAATATTTAAGATTCTAGAAGGGGTGAACCGGTGGTTTTGGACACCAACTACAGTCGATAAGCATCCCTCACCTGCCTTCCCCCCCGGGACCGGCAAACCGATCGTATCGCATGGCTGGGGATCGAAGAGATAGTAATAGTCATCTTCCGTCCAAATGGCCACTGCCCTCGTCAAGCACTCCACAACACCATCGGAGTAGCTCAAGAAAAAATCTTCTATACCTTGCTTCAGGCCTAAGACTGTCGGCTTCTTCGACAGCACCGTCCCTAAAACTGTCAGCAGGTCCACTCGAACGATCGCATCCCCGTCAACAAGCTGGTGGCAAAAAGAGAAGCACATTCAAAGAGTCCGAATTCGGGCATCTTCCGGGCATCCACTTGCGGTCTAACCTTTACTCGCGCGCCATCAAAGTCCACGGCAGCCAAGGTCTCCAGGCTCGGCTTCGCAGCCCTCGCCTCCGCGTAGACGGCCTCGGCCGTCGTCAGGACCTCATCCAACGACTCCCTCAGCCAACTCCTGACCGGGCGAAGCCTCGCCGTGGCGATGGCGACAACGCAGCTGGCGGGCGCCTGACCGGCCCCAGTCGTGGCTTCCTCGGTTGTTCGTCGCATGCGGCCGCGCAGAATGGCCGGACCGTGGGGGAGCGGCGTGAAGGTCGTCGGGACGTTGACCCGCAGACCCGCATACGCGCCTTCGCCGTCCCCGGGGAGACGCACGTCAACGTCGCCTGCGATGAGCCGATCTTCCGAGGCGCGGCACGCGGCCTTGGGCGTAAGGGGCACCTTCCGGATGAGCTGCAGGTCCGGGCGTCCCGGCCGCTCCGCGCACTCCAACCTGCTCGCCGCCGCGTCGGCCGCGTTCAACGAGCGCAGCAGCCGGTCGTCCAGCACGAACTCGGCCGCCTCCCTGCTGTGGTATCGACCCCCCGCGACTGGCCGGACCTTCTCCAACGCGAGCCTGTCGAGGGAGAACGCTACGTCGGGCCCGGCGTGCAGGTTTCCCAGCAGGAGCTCGAGCAGCGCCTCCAGCTCGCTTGAGCGCACGAGGCAGGCGAGCCCAGTCGAGTCCTGCAGCCGCTGCCCGTGCTCGTCAGCCGCCGCGGGCTCGAAGTAGAGGAAGCTGGGGCCCCGCCGCCAGACGCCGACGATCCCGCCTGCGGCAGAAGCGGCGAGCTGTGGGTTGGAGGTTAAGGGTACAAGCCGCCGGTGCGCACCTACCCTTGCTCGTAAGGACGACAAAGTTCTGCTCCCGGAAGAAGGCCCGCAGCGCCTCGGCGGGCCCCTCGCCGGTCGGCGCGACGGCCTCGGTGCGGAAGCTGCACTTGTAGTCCCCGAGATAGAGCTCGCGCTGCAGCTGGCAGGGGTTCACGCGCTCGTAGGGTCCGAGGCCGAGGCGCGCCTGGCTCGCGCGAAGCAGCCGGTCGCCTTGTTGGAGCACGCGGTCGAGCAGCTCGGCGGTCCAGCCGGCGGGCTCCAGCACGTGCGCGTAGACTAGGGCCACTGCTGCGGAGGCCGTCGCCAGCCCGAGCTGGCTGCGCAGCTTGAAACGCCGGTCGCTCGTCGAGCTGCCAGCCCTGAGGATGGCCAGCGACGCGGATATCGACCGGAAGCCCCGCCGCCGCTCTAGCTCGCGCTCATGCCGGTCCACTCTGCATCACGTGGCACGTGTTCCATTAGCGGTTAATTACCTACCGCTCAAGCAACGCTACTCACTCCGCCATGGCGCCCTTATGTGCTCACGATCATGCTCAGACCTTCCACCTCTGCGACCGGCGATAAACAGCTTGACTATAATTTTCAATTATAAATTATACGGGTTTTTCACTCTAGCGATTTCGAGCTGAATGCTGAAATATGCGACATATGATTCAACTGTCATTTTTAATAAGAGTGCGCCTACCGACCTGTAGGTAACTGGCAGTCTGAAACTGCGATACGCATGATAGAGACAATCATCCCAGGTACCACCTAAAACTAGATATCTACCTTATCGCCACTTGAATTCCAGAAACATTTCTAAAAATTTCTATCCTTATTCGGAACTACCTAATCGTATCCTATTATAAAAGGGAGGTAGCGATATACTTCGAATTGTGCGAATTTAGAGCGTTATCAAAAAATTTATTGGTTGTTAAATATATTAGCTAAATAGGTTAAAATTTATCTTTCAAGGTACAATCTGATATTTATTTAAACGAAATTAATATCAGACTGACGAAAACAAATCCCCACTGCAAAGAAATAAAAGCAGAATAAAATACCTATGATAAAATACTTAATAAAGTTTAAAAAGATGTAAGAATAAAATATGAAAAGAATCTTATTGAAATGAACAGTAACAATGTTTAAAAAAAAACTGTGGAACTTTATCAGCATTAACCTTAGATTAGTATAGTACTTTTATTACGTATTTAGTTTGTAAGTTTTAGCATGTAAATTTTTATATACTGTGTTATTTTGTATCTCGAATTCTGCGCACAGGTAATTGCTTTTACCTCTGCAGAATTACTACTTTGTAATTATTATTTACAAAGTACAGATATTTCTGGAGTAAATAATAATTAATAATTAACTTTTAAATAAACATTTATCTTTACGTCGTTAGGAAGGAAATACTGCTTCTTAATTGTGTAAACTAGACAAGCCTCGCATACGATTGTAAAAAAAAATTAAATGAAACTAAAAAGCGTGAGCATTTTATTGCTTTTTCAGAATTAAAAAATATCAACTCCTTCCGAAGTTATGATAGTTCAAAGTTAACCGCAACGAAATCGTTTCCATTTATTTATCAGCGGTTTTTAGTCGAACTAGCATAACTGGTCAGAAACACTGTATAGTACATGTAGGAAAATGACTTACACGGCGATTCGACTCATATTCACACTCATGCGCAGTAGCGCCACGCACCATGACACACACGCAGATACGCTCGAGCCCGACGCGCACGCTCTCACTCGCACTCTTTGCCCGTCTTGTCAGTGACAAGTTGTCACGCGTGCGGTCGATCACCGAATCGTCCCGCAAAGAAACAGACTTTTATACACATGTATTACACAGTTCTTAATATCTCTGTTTATTTTATATTAATCTGTTTGATTATACAGTGTTTTTTGTGCGCCTCTGCCTTTCTGTTTTCACAGTATAACATTTTGTTTCCACGAAGTTTATATAAACATTATGATTTTGAAACTAAAGTAAATTTTTTTAATATTCAGGAAAAAAATGGTTAAAAATAAACATTATAGCTATATCTAACCACTCTGTCTAGCAAAAACTAATTTCGAACCTTTTATTAGAAAGAATTAAATAGGTTCTTCATTTTAAACTGAGAAATTGTATATGATAGAAATTTTTGTAGGTTTCCGAGTCCGTTCTATACGATTAGATCATTTAAAAGAGTAAAAAAATAAAATAGAGTGAAAAATTTATTTTTGTTTTATCGTTAATTTAAATACAAAATCACGCAGTCTACATCATTTTTATTTTTTGCCAGAGTAAAAATTTATACACCTCAAAAACAAATAATTTTTTACATTGAAAATTGTTTTCCACTGAAAAATATCCATTTTCAACGTTTTTCAAAATGTATGTAATCCGAACGAATTTTGGTTTAGAAACCTATTTATTTAATTATAACTTACCGAAAAGTTCTATTTAGCCGATTCCATCGAAAAATAAAAAAAACGCCAGATCGAGTAGATAAAAATTTGAAAACCGGGTCTTCAAGCATAATGTATCGAAAATTAATTTTTAGTTCCAATCTAGCAGATGGTTTTACTAAACCTAATAAAACACGTCTTTTTTACATTTAACATTTTTTTTCTATATACAGTTTTGGTTAACGTATATAATAATGATTATATTATACAAAAATGTTAAAAGCAAAAATTGTAGAAATGTTTAAACAAAACTTTTTTTCATTTAATATTTTCAACAACTATCAATTGCTGAAGAAAGAATTTTATTCCTTGAATTCAAAAGTGGTTTTTGTATGCACAGTATTAAATCTCTTTCGCAATATTCAGTATAGTGGTCCTGTCTTACATGTAAAAACGTTTTTGAATAGGCAGCGGGGGTTGTCGCGGTGTTAGCACAAAAAAATTAGATAGATATAAAAAACATGATGAAAAATAAAAAAGACGATTTAAATTTCATGTGAAAGTATAGCATTTTTATTTTCTCGAACAGATTCACCACAGCATTGGAGTGCATAGGTAACATACATTATTCAAAACAATTAACCGAACTTTATTATCATATAACTATACGCCTTTCTAATTTCTTTAAACGAAAAAAAAAATTATAAGCAATAAGAAGTTTTTGCTTTTAACATATACAACGCAGCTTACACTAAACATGATTATTTCTTTTTCTTGATATTTAAAGCAATGTACATTATCTTGTAAACTCATCGTTGTATTGCTATTCGAGAAGAAAAATTAATGCGTTGAAGCATTCTTGCTTACGTCTTTATTTCTATCGTACAAAATCTTTTTTCTAATGCAAAATTATGTTTGAAAATTTTGTAAATTTAATTTTTCATATTGAATCATAACTTTGAGGCGCTTGAAAGACATTTTTTTCTGAATTGGAAACCGGGAAGAAATTCTCAAATCGTGACCGAATAGAAATATAATTAGAATAATTATTATAAGACAAACTTTCAAGTTATATAAGATTTTAATAATTATGGTATGCATACATCATATGAAGAATCACATCAAGAATCTTTGTGTTCAGTTTATCATTAATTTTCATTGTTGAACCTCGGCAGTACGCTCGTGTGAATGGCGGGGATGCCTTACTCACATTCGTTATACACATTCTGACGTTCACTGGTTTCGCAAATTTATTTTTCAATATACATTTTAATTTTAATACTCGAGTAGTGGCACATGTTTTTAAGTAAATATATTGAGCGTATGCTTTAATAATTTTAAAAACACGAAAATTGACCAAGAAATATAAAAAATTAAATACAAAAATCTGTGATTGAGTAAGGCCGCCCCTTTATAAATTGTAAGTATATAAAAAAATTAATTTTCATTAAACAATTCATCTATTGATTATGATCAAAACTTGCACATCAAAATATTAATCGAATAATAATTAATCTATTGATAATAATCATTAGTTGTTAATTAAAATTCAACGTTTTCTCTACTTCATCTACAAACTCTGCGATCTTTCCTGAGCGCATCCGTAACAAATTATAAATGTGATCGCTCTTATAAATGTACATGTCTAGGACGACAACATTTTCTCTATTCATATTACACCGAAAAATAGAGCAATCTAAGACAAAAATCTATTCAGTTTGAGCCTTTGACAGTTCATCAAGATAAATAACAACATGGAATTTCATTTTCAACATAGAAAAGGATAAAAAAATCATGAAATTAAATCACATTGGTGACTATTAACTTCAGTATATTATAAATTACATGCAATACATATCTCTACACTTTAAGCGTTTGAAAAAATAAATTATTATAAATATTTTGTATTGAATTATAGAGTATAATACAATGTTTTACGCCACTTTTTCTTGCAGAGTCTCTCTCTATATACATACATACATATATATATATATATGTGTGTGTGTGTGTGTGTGTGTGCGTGCGTGCGTGCGTGCGTGTGTGTGTGTGTGTGTGTGTGTGTGTGCGCGCGCGTGCGTGCGTGTGTGCATGGGTATGTTTTCCTTGTGTGCTTGCTTGCGTGCGTCGTGTGCGTACATACTTTTTTCAATATATTTTTTTAACTTTATCATCCAAGTATGACTATGGATTGAACTTACAACTGGCAGATAAAACGTGTAAATGATTTATGTTTTCCATTGCAAGTCTTCTTTTAATACTTATACCTAATAAATTTTCTATCCTTAGAATAACAATACAGAAAAAATATTTGGATATAATTATAAAAATTGTAATATATCAATACACTTTTAAAACTTTTATACTTTTTATTCTTGTTAAACAAGTAAGTTAATAGATATTCTTGTTATTAAATTAATATTACTCGGCTTTCATTAAAACGTATTAGACATATAACGCTATTGATAAAAACTAAAATAATAAAAATAAAAAATCTAAACGATAGTTAACTTCCAGTCATTGTCATATTTATATTATTTACAACATAAGCTAGATAAGCTTTTTCTTAACATTTCAAGAGCTCTAATAACAAAATTTTGATTTGCTTTTGCAGATCTATCTATATATTTACGCTAAACCCTCTTCGCCCATATTATTTACAAAATTACGCGATTTCTTACTCTATTTTACTCGCTTAGTAGTTGTTATAACAAGTTACCAAAAAATATCTACACGAAAAATAGTGGCTTATGCACATAATCGCGACCATGCGCGCTCTAGCTATTTTATAAACTTTTACAATCTTGCACTCCCCATATATAGATTAAACAGCAGCTGCAGACACTTATAAAAAGATGATTTGTGACTAAATTACAATTTTTAATTTTCGATCACAATTATTTATGACTAATTTACGAAATTTGCATCCTACAATGTTCAAAAGCAATTTTATACAATAATTTATTCATTAACAAACGGTTTCGAACTAATATAAAGTATATATTGTTAATTTAAATTTTCTCTTCCGATAATGCAGATTTTATTCTTTGACGAAGAATTCAGTCACAAGATTAATTAAAGTGCCAATTGCCGTTGCACATTAATAAAGCTCTTCCTAATATTGGAAGAAGTATCAACTTGTGCAACATATATTTATATAAATATATTTTATGAATATAAGTAATGCACACAACCGCATATTGATTATGCGTCATTCAATCTTTCTATGATAGCTTTACATTTGCAAATAACGCAAATTTTCACAGTCTTTGCATAACATTCACTTAGTAATTAACTGTTTTCAACTACTCAACTATTAACTACATAACTAGTCACTTCACTTTCTTTTTGCATCAGTTAATATTGCAAGAATCCTGCTGACCATGTTCACGTAACATAGTTACCATTGTCGATGTACTCAAAAATATCTCACTTTTCCTATGAACTACGTTTGTTTACAGGCAAACTTCGAAATTTTACATTATGTCGAATATCAACAAAAAGAGAAGTACCTTAAGGGGATGTCGGAGACTATATAGAATTACCGAAGTTGCGAACACTTTAAAGTTTTATATTATTCTTTTTCAACTTTTATTAATTTTTTACTGCTCCTAAATTGATCGATAATAGAGGTTAATTGCAATGTTTTGATAAAATAAATTGAAATTATGAAAATTTCGGCGTAGGTATCTATAATTGGCTGCGACATCTCCTTAACAAGTTGTAGTGTATTTTTCAGCTTAAAAAAGTATGTAAATCAATTGCAATTACAGTTTACATCAATCCATTAATATTCCAAGTTTATCTTCTCGCGCACTGTTATTTCACTTATTTTGAAACTTTTACTTTCAGCAACCTCTATACATTCTAATAAAGGCAAGAGCAGTTAGAATTATCAGACATTAACGGTATTCAAATTAGAAACGTAGGTAGAGTTTGTACAATTATTCGCAACACATTTTGTTAGTAAAAATTTAAATTGTTTACTGCAGAGTAAATAAGCGTTCTTTGTTAAGATTTTTGTCCAAGGAAATCTCGTATTTGCGTTCCACCGCTAGTCTAATTTTCTTGTACATAGAACAGATTGTGATTTGAAAAGCAAGAACACTTTTTATTGAACTTACGTAAATTCTACACAAATCGATGGTCAAAGAAAAACTCACCTATAAAATTGATTTTTTATATGGCATTATTAGTAGCAATTGGAAATTTTCTACTGTTATGAATTATTTTTAAACCTTTATACTATTTCTTCCAAATATTTTTCACTATACCCTGGCCGAAAGTACCACTACGGTCTAATGTGGCACGTCTACGATGAAAAATAGTATACGCAACATAGGGATAAAGAGGACCACCCCAGAGCACACATTTGTCACCCTCGCCTTCGGCTCCAATGTCAATTTACACTTGCTCCGGACTGGCCAACTCTTTACCTTCCTTGTTATGTAATATACTATTCTTCATTTATATAATACAATGTATAAAAATTCTATTTACTACGTTAAAAATAAAAAGTAAATTATGTTAATACAATTTTTAGGTAAGTTTTGCTATGGCCATACAAGAGTAGTTGAACATTTTCAGTCATAGGATTGATTTTGCGCAACATTTGTTTGCTTTTCTAATATCTTTTACAAATATCATATAGAAAGATACGAAAAGAAATACTCCAAAATTACTGAAAGTCTAAAGTAGTATAAAGTAACATCGACTGAGAAAATTAGATCTTTTCGCTTTAAAATATGTAAATAGAATCTGCGACCAAATGTGATTGGTCCCATGAAATCGCAGAATCTAATATTTTAGTAATAAGTTGAACATTGCTCACTTTCATTATAGATTGGCCCTATAATATACTACGTGATAATCTACTAGAAATAATAAGAAGTTAAATTACTAATCAATCATACCAAGTTAATCTTGCGCAAATCAATTATATTTTTCAGAGTAGTAATAAATCGTATTAAAGTGCCAATTGTAAATCAATTGCAAGAGTTGAAAAAAGTGGAAGGTGAATTTTTTTCATACAAAATATCACAATGTAAGATTTATTGAAAATACTAGACTGACGTAGTTTAATAAACTCCTAGTTTTAATTACTAATGGCATGTAACATTCCACCTCACCAACTCTTTAAAAATCGATATTTACATTTTTTGTGAGATTTTATCTACTTCTACCACTGTAAACGTCATATCAAAACCAAGGAAAGAGTCATAAAATGATAAAATAACAGAACCGTCCGGTATAACGGCTAATCGAGCACAGTGGATAAGGAGTTTTTTGACTTCCATTCGAGCGCTAACAAGATTTTATTCGCGATCTAATTTCATAGTCTTGTAAGGAGTCTTATTTTGGAAAAGTCCCTCCTCTGAAAAGACTTTGTATCATAAGCCTAAGTAAGTATGTACATCGAATATCACCATGGAAACATAGGCTCCTTTACGAAGCTCAGACAGATATTAACTGTCTCTATTTGGATGCTTGGCAAGCAATCTTCGAGGCCAGGGTAGAGGCCACTCGTATTGTCGTGGGACTGCACCACCAACATTTTTTTCAAAATATTTAAAAATAGGAAACCACCAAAGTCGAGCTAAAAAGTTATTCGGCCCATATTGCTACAAGTAAAAAATCACATTAGATTTTCCTAATTACTCTTTACAAAAATGTAAGAAATGTAAAGCTTACTTTTAGTTGTGCATTATTTGCCATTGTGTGATATATATACCATAAACGAGTAGTAACATAGTATGCTATTAAAACATCCACTGTATAATGGCCGTGAGAAATCAATACCATAATTACTCCAACAAATGCTGATATTTTAACCAACCAATGAATTGGATGACACTTTTTTGGAGAATCTATAATTAACATATAAAATAGTAATTGAATGATGATTCTTATACTAAAAAATAAAAAAATAAAAATATTTACATTCTTTGATGATCAAACTACTAAGTACAAGCACAACAGTGTGTCCACTGTAGATGTAGTCTCCACAGTAAGTGTGTTTGCCATTTATTGATAACCCAAAACCAGAAATAAGTTGCAAGACTCGTTTTGTTATCAAAACAGGACTTGTATTATTTGCTTTAGGGCTACAAAAATACGTTTTACTAGCCACCGGAAGAACAGTGACATACATGGTAATGCTTCTCATCATATATAACAATCCCATTAAAAGAAATATTCGCCTTACGACTATAAATCTGTAACATAAAAAATCAATAAATTCTTTGAATTATTTATTTAATTATCTAGAATACTTATGTGTTCATACCTGTGCTTATGGAAAATGATAAGTGCTATTGCAGAATTAGACATTATCATAATCAAAATTTCGGATACATCAAGAGCCCAATCTTGACCACTAATATTATCAAGGACCACATCAGGGAGAGGCCCATATGTATTACGATCAGGTACACGTTCATGAACCATAGCCAGGGAAGCAGTGGTCAGTATAAAATTCACGACCATAAATAGGAATGCTGTAAATATGTGTTAAAAAACATTGAGTACTAAAAAAACTATTTTGTTCTTTTTTAAGTAAAAAATAAAATGGAAAAATGCAGTCAGTTTTGAATGAAAAAGTTTATTTAGTGTATAGAATCAAATTTTTTCAAAGGTCAAAAAAGATTTTAATAGTATTTAATAATACATGTTTATGTCTCAGTAAGAAATTTATGCATCACAATTTATTATAAAATAGTATACTACACATCTTGGGGGAGGAGGCAGGGGGAAACTTGGACCATCCAGAGCTTATGGAAATTATCATCTTTGCCTTCAGCACGGGTAGCAAATGCAATATTTGGACTGGCCAATTTTCTTCCCATGGTGCATAAAGTACTTTTCACCATACCTGGGCCAAACATACCACAATTACGTTTTTAAGATAGTTCTCTAAAATATTAAAAAGTGGATTTCAAAAGCAACAAAATTCTAGCGTATTCTTTAAAGCCTAAACAATTTTTCTCTATTTTTTAAAATATAGGTTGCCAGCTTATTTTTTGAGAAAAGAATTACTGAAATTTGTCATTTTTACATGGCAGTTAATGAGAATCATATCAATTGTTCTAGAAAGTGATAAAGTTTGATACTTTAAAGGTGGGTTTTTCAAAAATAAAAAGTATGTTCTCAAAGATCAAATTATG
>JAWWEQ010000045.1:26403430-26413832 GCA_035583055.1 Torymus tubicola | reverse complement strand
ATACCTTTTGATTTGCATAAATTATTTAAAATTCTATAGGAGCGCGAAATGTGCTAGTCTTCGCCGGGAAGGTGCGAGATGTGCTAGTCTTCGCAGGGAATTTGAAATGTGCTAGTCTTCCTAGGGAGCGACGATATACATAATGAAATAACATAATGGATCAACTTATACATGCTAATTATTAAGTATATATAGCATTAAATTATAATTATTATTCATAATATGACATTGATAAATTTTCGAAAAAATAATCGAATTGCATCGAGACATTCAATTTTCAAGGATTTATTCTAAGCCTGTGATTCTTCTTCTTTCCCATTTAACGAACTATACTATAGTATAATGGTAATTAATTAAGAATATATAAAATAGCGGCAATAAATCTAAAGAACAACATTTTATTTACTATTTTGAAAATGAAAAAAATGGTAATTCCTCAAATGTTAGTTTTAAAAAGAGGGTCAAAAATGAATAACAATACTGCCATAATAGTTTTAAAGAAACTAATATATCCATTATTTAATTATTTTATTTATTTATTAAACATATAATTCAGAATATGTTCTACAGAGAGCGAACGAATGATTTGAACAAAACGGTAGATTGTTTGTATTTGTGACAGTTTCCGGTCACAAGTTCCACTAACTTTCCATTTTGTTTGGAGATCTGTTTATAAAAACCGAAATTTCAACTGGAGGTGTCTTCCTAAAGATGTCAATAACTATGCAATGAATAATTCAAGTATCTTGCCGCGAAACACTGACTGATGTCTACACAGCTGATACCGTCGTGAATTATTTTAAACGTGAAAGAGAATATTAATTCAAAAACCATAAATGAAAGGTCGATTTTTAGTTTTCCTCCTCTATTTCGAAAGATTTTACTAAATATTTCTAAAATAAATGACGTCATTTATTTGACAGTCGACTGTTAGTCTAAAAGAGCACATTAGGACTATAAAAATTTAGTCGCTGAAAAGAATATATTTTTAAAAATAAATATTTGGAATTACTCTTGATTATTTAGTATGGATTGCGATTTAAGAAAAAAGAAGAATCGCTCCCGAAGTGTAATATGCTTTAAAAAAACATATGGGCGAAATTAAGATGTTAATTTTTGTGAATTTTAAATACATGTTTTGTTCTACTTTTCTGTTTTCTTTGTATATATTTTACATCTATTTAAAGTTCTCTTTATGAGTTTTATATAACTCTGTACGCGAATCTTATATTATTCAACTTATTATTAAACTATCATAATTTTGGCAAAAATTAACATTTTTACTTCGAAATAATGGAGATAAAAGATCTTTTTAATTTAATTTTCAATTTTGGAAGTTGTATATATGAACAATTCTCACGAAAGTGGCAACAAAACTCGAAATCACGATTTCAAAATATTTTTCAACACCTTCGGCATATGATTCTTCTTCTAATTTCTAATGAAAATAAGTAGAAAATCCACGCAACATGGATCAAAGTGGAAATCTAGCTAAAAAATCTACTGAAAGCTACGTGAATTCACCTGATCCAGCTGGGAAATCCACCTGGAATCCAGTTGGAAATCTATCTGGATTTCCTACCTGGATATTTTTCACCGGGAACATACCTACATAATTTTAGAATGTCGAATCTATATCTTTTGCAAATATTAATGGAATTTACTCCCAAAAAAATTGAGTATAGTATTTGCACATGCGGAGCGCCTGACAGACCTGATTTTCCAACAGTCAACTTAGGTCACTTACTTAATTAAATAAAAGCCCTAGTGCCGATAAGTAGAAATCTGTACTTGTAGAATTTAGCCAGTTTTAAAACGGATATATCTAAAGGAAATGATTATAGAATCACACAAAAAAATTTTTGAGCATAGTATTTACGTACACCGAGCGCCTGACAGACTTATTTTTCCAAATAAATGTTTGTACATTAGGTTATTAAATAAAGGAGTCGGATCAATTTTGATGGCAGTATAGTTTAAAAGATTCTGTAAAAAATTTTTAACATTATATGCATATTAAATCTTTTAAAAATTTTAGAATCGCACCCTTAAGTTTCAAAATGACTGGTAATAATGTAGGCTTATTCTGACTATATGATTTTCATAAATGCAAAATTTGAAAATTGTTACTTCACTTTTCGAAATCGACTTTAATTTTATAAGTTTTATAATAAGAAATCGCATGAGTTATTTTAAGGCCATGTGATACCGAAAATCAACCTAATTTCATTATTTAATGAATTAACATTCGAATGTTTATTTGGAAAAATAATTCTGTCAGGTGCTCTGTATACGTAAATACTATACTAAAAAATTTGTTGAGTATATTCCATTAATATTAATATTCAAAAGATATAGACATTCTAAAATTATGTCGGTATGTTACATTACCTTAAGTAGATCTGTTCATATTTTGTTATCTACTACAGACGAATCATTAATACAAATTGAAGCGACCATTTTTTGAAAGCACGAGGTAATTGAATTACCACGTGATGCTTGGACGAATGGTTACTCTCTGGCGCAAGCAAACGTTTGCTCAAACTTTTTTTCATGCAGATACGTCTGATGGTGATTCAAAGGAGTTTGTTTGAATATTTCAAATGACTTGTGTATTATTACATAAGACGAAAAATTATTTAAAACAGTCAATTAAGCGAGCATAGAAGCCTCCAATATATATATTAATTTCTTTTTGGAAAAACCTAAGGTTTTGTATTCAAATTTATTGTATTCTTTTAATAATATTGAGCAAAATATTGTTTTTAGTATTTAAAGCAAATAGGGCCAGTGGCTTGATAGAGAATAGCTAATAAAATTGTCTAATTAATCGTTATGATAAAACATTTTGTCGATCATTATCTAATTTCATATATTGGAGTGCATTGGAAAAATTATCCGAAATCAAATAAATAACAACTAAAATAGTCATTAATTGTAATCTCTATCTCATGAGAAATTCAGTAAAAAATTCGATTTCTTCAACTGTATCTGTCTCTGAGGCTCCTCATCATAATAACAACTATTGGCCGTTTTCTAACAGTAGCCAACTCTAATATCTTTAAAATACTCGAAAACATGCTTGTGCTATACTCTTGAAAAAACTCATTTTACTTTTCACGCTATAAAATGCGTTTACTTGCAAAGCTACCATCAACATTTATTTTGATGTGATTTAAGAAATAGTGTGGAGAATGAAAATTTGAAGGGTTGTTGAAGGTGCAAGAATTGTCCTTTATGGAGTAGGGGTTTGAAGTGAAGGGTTGCTCGTACGAGTGTGACGTGCGAACTTGTAAATTTATCGAGGATGGAGCTGCTGTATCACTTGTGTTGGGATGCAAACAATGCTCACCTCAGCAAGGCTTTCCTCCAGCAGTAGTCTGTCTCAATGACGAGCAGTTGCAATTTCATTATATACGGAGACTTCATCCAGGATGACATTGAAGACGCGACTGACTAACAAAAGTTCTTCGATTACACGTGCTGCTTGCTGCCGCTGCTGTTGCTGCTCGCAAGCCGATTTTTCATCCTATCGAATCGTTGATTATCGCGTCCACTCGAGAGTAGCCCTCAGCGGTGACTAGCGTACCAGCTGCTCCGCTCTAAGCCCATCCGCGGGCGCATCGCAAGAGCCAATTTAGCTTTTCACTGTGCGAAAGCACTACTCGCAGCGTCCAGCATCGCAGTCGAGGCGCTCGATAACTGTAGTAAGCTCGCGGTTCGTGACGTATGTAGTGGAAGGGCGAGCTATGTGAAGAGAAGGAACAGCTGATAACTAAGAAATGGGAAGGGCAAACTCGCGATGGCCGTCATGGTGCGTGAGCATTGTCTCATGCGGATTTGGCTTGTGCGCGTGGTCCGCGGTATGGGGATGTCATCGAGAAACTGCGGATTATGCTGCGGGGATACCGGCACCCGCTTCCGACTGTCTCCTTTTCTCTCTCCCTCTCCTCTCGCTTGTTCTCCCCCTTCGTTCGGATGCAAGCACGCAAGCGCGTTTGTAGCCAACACGAAGGGAAATCCACTGTGAAAATCGCATCCGGATAATTCAACTCCTGTTACTAGAAAAGTAACAGCTGTAGTAATTATTTGCATCAATAGCATATTATATGACCTCATTCTCAAGAGTGTTCCGAGTCAAAATAAGAAATAATCCATTTCACTCTGTTAGATACTTGAGCCAAAAATGGTTATAAGTAAGTACGTGCCCCAGTCTCTGTCTGAACTCTGCTGAAAGCCTTTCAAATGTCCAAAATCTGCTATTTATGTATAGCTTGGACAGATTTCGAACAGTTTAAATCATTTTTAGTTCAGTATAATTAGGCATGTTTTTAGTACATTTTAGAACGCCAGCTTTTTTCCACTGAAGTCCGTATTTTATTATTGTAATGCATGGCATACAAAATCAGTGAAAATTAATTCTTTGTATTTCTTGGTTGTTTTAAGTTAAGTTTAAAGTGAACCCAATTACAACACTTATACAGAGTCAAAGTGTTCCATCTAAATATTAAAGTATATAGATGTTTTTTATTGTTTATATCAACTTTCATACATTTATTCAAATAATTAATATGTATATAGGGTAGAAGGCCCGGTTAGTGTGCCTTTAAGCAGACGAAATGTTCGTATTAGTGTGTTTTTAACTATCTATAATTAAAAAATAAGTTATCAGTGTTTTATATGGTATAAATCAACATTTGGCTGCTTTTACTAATAGTTTATCATATTTTTTAAAGCTAGAATATTTCATTTATGTCAAATATCTCTAAAAAGACACACTAACAGGGACAGGCACACAAACGTAGACCACTGCCCTATGCTGATTCTCTATCACATTAAAAGGTAAAAAAATAGATTTCCTTCAAACATTGTAAAAGCATTCTATTTTATATATCGGATGCTGGTGAATTTTCTTAGATTTTTTAAAATTAATGTTATTGAATTGTCTCATCTCAAAGTTCACAACTTTGGTATTTTTTTTAATTTTGATTAAGAATAGTTTTTTTTCTAAAATTTTCTCACCTTTTCAATAAAAAAAATTCTTTCATATTCATGCATATATGTTTTAACTTACATATGTGAAAATCAAACATCAAAATTTAGAAAATTGAAAGTTCGCGTCAGACTATCTCCATCACAAAGTTCATGGAGATATCTTTTTATTGTACAAATGTATGTAAGATATTTTGAAATTTTGCTTCGTTATTGAGCTAAAAAATCCGTTCATATTGAAAAAATTGATGATGAATTTCATCTTAAAATTCAGCATTTTGATTAATTTTTAGTTTAAAAACGAAGTATATTCAGTAATCCAAATCAGCCAAAAATGCAAATAATGCTAAAAGTTGTTTAAAAACATTAATTTTAAAAAGATTTGATTTTCCAAAATTCTTCTAAAATCTTCACGAAATTACATTCACTTTTAATACAGCATAGATGGTATTCAACAAATTATTTACCAATAATTATTTATTTACTAATAATTATTTATAAATTATTTACTAATACTTTGCAAATACGTTGGACAATAATTATTCTTAAAAGAATTAGAAAAATTCTTTAAATAATAACTATTCTTGTTTAAAAAAGGGCCAAAGAAACTTAGGCTTTGTTCCATTAAAAGTATACATACTGTTCACTGTGTATATATTATAGGTTTTTTTTTTTTATTGTTTTTAAAATTATTTGAAGCGGTTATGTACAATTTTAATCATTTTTAAAGGTAAATCTTTTATAATCCATGTTAGCAAAAATTATCAAATTAATTTTCAACATATGTTATATTTCATAAATAGTTCAATTGCTTTGAAATAATATTATTTTCATTTCCTTTCTTTTATCAATATTTTAATACTGATAATATCTATTCTTTTATATTTTTCATTTTTTTTCTATAAAATATTTACCTTATAGTTAAATGAAAAAAAATAATAACTGGATGAGGACATTCGCATTTATTATTTACACGTGATTAAGTATTCTAATTTACAAAGCTATAATAGCTCTTTTAATAGCTTTTTCTTTATTTTTTCTTTTACTATTTTTTTTCTTTTGGCTTGTTGTAACCTCTTTAAATAACTGAATTCCTTCTTGTTCTTCAATTACCCTTTGCATATAAGCCATTCCATAAAGATTAAATCCAAGAGTATTCTAAAATTAATAGAAATTAAAAATTAAACACTTTTGTAATTTAAAAAAAAATTATTTTGATATATAAATATACCCTTAATGAAAATATCTCTCGAAATGCAAGGTTCTTAATTTCTTCAATTTGAGGTAGTAATTCTTGACTAGCTACTATTGGGCCATGGTGAGCTTCAAGCAAACTTAATGTAAGTTTTACTACTATTTCTGCTTGATACTGATTTTTCAATAAATTAGGCAACATTTTCAAAATTTCACATGCAGCAGAATATGGAAGCAATAGCAATGCTTCATCAAAATCACTGTATAAATAAAAATTATAATTTTACTAAAATAAATATTGTATTAATTCTTTTTATTTTAGTATGAATTTTCAGTTCACCTGGCTTTAATCCGTTTAATAGTTTCTAATAAGAATTCTTCTACTGTATTACATTTATATGATTGCATCAAAAGAGGCAGTGGTGGCATGGGATTTGGCGGTATAACAGCTGAACATTCCTCTTTATATAGTTTGGATATATCCAAACATTCAAGTATTAATTCAGCCTTTGAAATAAAAAAGTATTCTTATAATTATTTATGTATTTGTATAACTCAAATATAGAAAATAAAAGTTTTACTTACAGCTCTTTCACTATTTACAGTTTTACGTGTAGGTAAAATTTGATTTTTTTGACCTTGAACTGCTGTTGTTTCACCTGTGACTAATTGATTTTCTTGTTGTTCTCTTTCTTCTTCAGTTTCATCTTCAAGAACTAAAATTTCTGAACTTTTTTCATATATTCGTACCACTCTATCGGAACCACAAGAAGCAATAAATACTCCATTGGACGAAACTGCACAATTAAATGCTTGTCCAGTATGACCCTAATAATATGCCAATCATATAATAATACAATTATAAAAGTTATTAATAAAATTATAGATAAATACTTACTTGTAATGTAACAATTTTTTGAAAATTATCTGCATCCCATTCTTTAACTTTGCCATCTTTTCCGCAAGTAAATAAATAATGTGTTTTTGGTACAAAAGCAATTCCAGTTACTGAATCATCATGTGCAAATAATGATTTGTGACAATCACCAAAGTCTAAACCCCAAATTTTAATATTACGATCAGCAGATCCAGTTGCAATTAATGTGGAATCACTAGAAATGTCCATACATAATACTGGCAGTTTATGACCATACAAAGATATAAAAAACTAAAATAAAATTAGAATGGTTATATAGAAGAAAATCATTTTTGTATTTGAAAATATTTTACTTACTTTAAATGTGTCTAAGAAAAAAATCTTTACTGTAGAATCTAGCAAGGCAACTGCTATAAATCTATTATTAGGACTAATTCTTACACAAAGTACACTCTCTTCTAATTTTAAGGTTTTATAATGTATAACAGAGAGTACTTTTGCTTTACTTTCACTTTCTGGATCTTCAATAAGTTCAAACTGCCAAAATTTCACAGTTTTATCACCACCACCAGTAACAACACCTTTCTAAAAATGAAATTTATTTATTTAGCTATATTCAAGAAACAAATGATATTTACATAATAGTTAATTTCTTACTAAAGATGGCAAAAGAGTGACACTCCACAATTCATTTTGATGAGCAGGTATTTCTTCAAGGATATCACCAGATGCAATGTCAATAATCAACATTTTTCCATCTTTCAGACCAACAATCAAATGTCGATCTCCAGGTACAAATGTAATACTTAAGGCATATCCACATTCTACTGTTCTTAAGCATGTTAAAGTAGGTCTAAAATATAATTTAAAATATTATACATATTTTTAAAGTCAAAAATAAGAAAAAATAAAATAAATAGAACTTTTTTACCTATTCCATAATTTTACAGATTCTCCACTAGCTGTAGCAAAGGCTAAATTATCAGAACTGAAACAAACAGCTCTTACATCACTACGATGGCCATGAGAACTTAATATTCTCAAACATTGAGGTTCCACATCTTTTTCTGTAATTATTACAGAGTGCAGTTCAATAGTATTATTATTGATCACTGAACATACCTAAAAATCAAGGTATTTTTAGTTGTTTATCATATATAAAATATTTTTGGATAATGACAAATAGAGAAAAATTTTAGAATCAATTACCCTAAGCTCATTTCCTCGCCCCATGATAAGATCCAGACTTTTCATTTTATTTGAAACCTTTATAACCGGTAAGCGATTTATTTGATCTCTTAAAATTGTATCTAATTCTGCTTCTTGTAACTTTTCCTTTGCTTTTTCATCACTAATATAAATAATGTCAATAATTAACAAAAACAAATAATTTTAAGAACTCATTTTCAAAAATATGTATATAAAATAAATTTTTCACTTACTGAGCTGATTTTCTTTTTAATTTATCCAATCGTTTTGATTTTCTAGTGTTTACTTGATCTTCTGATAAAAAATGAAATAGTTCTATAGTATTATCAGTGCCATGACATCCAATAACTTGCCCAGTATAATCTACTTTTAACGAATAGATTCGTCCTTTACCAACTCTTACAATATTGCCAATTTTTATACAACGTAAAGGATATTTCTAAGAAAATAAAAAACATAATTAATAGAAAATACAATTTATGCACAATAATCGAATTAAAATTTGTCATTACTATATCATTATCATTATCTTCCACTACTATATTAGATAAATTTATGTCTTTATTTTGAGTATCAGCAGAATAAATTTTCCAGATATTCAACTCACGATCATTACAACCACTTATTAAATACTGATCATTTTTGGCTAATGTAAAACCCCAAACCTACAAAAAATAACATAAATAAAATATAATATATAATTAATAGTAATAGTAAATTTGCATTTTAAGAAATAAAGTTTACTTCTGATCGATGTCCAATAAGAGTTTTAAAATTGTGTTCATTATCAAGATCCCAGAATTTAACAAATGTGTCTTTACTTGAACTAATTACAACATTATAATCTCGCATAAAAGCTACATTAGTAATTACACCTTTATGGCCTACAAGTCTACACATTCCAGTTTCTGCAACTACATCCCATACAATAACATCTGTATCCTAAAATATAAATTAATTTTAGTATTTGAATCAATATTTTGAAATAATAAGTTTCATAATTTACTTTTGATCCAGATACTAAACGATGACCTAAATGATCATAATTTAAGCATGTTACTTCGGAGTGATGACCAACAAATGTACTTATATTTTCAGATGAACGCAAGTCAAATGTCTTAATTGATCCATCATTGTACCCTATAGCAATCTGTCTTTTATTTGGGGAGACTGCAAGGTATGTTACATTAGCTTTATCTCCAGATAAAATTTGAATCTGCAAAAAAATACAATTGAAAACAATAAAATATTTCAAAATGGCACAAGTCATTTTTTACATACTTTTTCTCCTAAGCGAAGATCCCAAATATATACATGCTCACAAGCTCCAACTGCCACAAACCTTCCTTCTTGACCTTCTAATGTGACAAATACTATGTTACAATTTGGATGAGCAATTAAATTTAAATTGCCTCCTGGAATATACCTCAGATATTGTTTTGTGAGACCCATTTCGATTTATTTACGAATTGTATAACTTCAGGATTATAAAAGTATAACTTTTACAATAAATTTTAATCAATAAATATAAAAAATTTAATCTCCATTTTTTAATTTTACATTACTTTCAATTTTATTAAAAATATCATAAAATGATTTATTAGGAGTCAAACCACGTGGTATTTAAACATAGAACTATTTACGTGTTAGGTTAGGTCGTTAACGTTATGTGTTATGTGTTCGTATTTTGAGTGGCTTTGTCCAGCTCGTGTTCAGAGCGGCAACGATAAATGACTCAGTCAATCCACAATGCATGCCGAATGCCGTATGTCGTATGCCTTAACTACTTGTAGACTTCTCCGCTGATTGGTCAAGCTTTGGAAGACAACCAATCAACTGAAAAGTCTAGGAGTAATTGAAGCATACGACATATGACATACGGCATTTGGCATGCAATGGAGAGGGACCGTTAGGCTGCGGCCCTAATACCGTTATGGCATGTTTTTGCACGCGTGTTTAAATTAAGAAGCGGAACAGGAACGCGGTTTGCAAAGCGCGGAATTTGTAATTTGAGAACTTTTCCCGAAAATTCAAGGCATCATGGTTGACGAGACGCGGACTTCGAGATACTACAAAGATTCTAAAATAATGATTGCTTCCTTGAATATTATTGATAAGAAATAGATCTAC
>JAWWEQ010000045.1:26382524-26392712 GCA_035583055.1 Torymus tubicola | reverse complement strand
CCTCTCAAATGAACACAGCCGAAAGTCGACACTGATAAACGCTACACCACGTGTAGACATTTTCCGTGTTGATTATCGAAGTGTTCATTTAATCAGTGTACAGGTTATCATGATTATCGATGTGTACAATGTATCAATGTTAAAATTATCTTGTGTAGAGGCTATGTACACACCTTATATGTGCACAATATCAATTATGGTATCGTTCGGATTAGCAACTAATATTATTCATTATAATGACATTTCTCAACTTTAGAGCAACAAAAATTAAAGAATACGGTTTACTATAAAGATAATGCGATTTAATATTATACAACCTGATAGAAACGTTAACGTTGCATTGGCTAATTATTGGTTAATTTTGGAGTTGAAAACATCACACTATCATTATTTTATTGTTAAAGATAAACATTTAATTTTTGTTCATAAAATCACATTCCATTATCAATATTTGACTATGTGATTATTATTTTCGATACTTCCAATAATGGTTAAAAATTAATTTAAATCCAAAATGTTAAACAACGAAAATGGTTAATTTTCTACCAGAGTATATTCAAGATATTTTTTGGGTAACTTTTTTGTGGCATGTACGCATTAAATTCAAACTCATTAAAATTTGAGATTAGGAATGTAAAAAATACTTGAATATATATTACTAAAGTATCAAATAATCATTTACAATGAATGAAAGTGAACAGATATCAAGTGACTATAAAAGAAAAAGACAAACTTACCTAACGGCTTTCTGATGTTATGGCGGCCAGAGTTGTGTGATTGGTCCTCCTCGTCTGAGTCTGCAAGGTACCAGGAGGAGACATTCAAAGAGGGTGCATCACACGCATTCCACGACACGCAAAGTGATTTTTGTTCATATTTTTTACAATTCTAATTATTACAGTCTTTATTAAAAGTCCGTCCGTTTTTGTTCTATACGTCCTGATATTTACAACAAAACCAACATGTTAGTGTTAAAAAATTTGTTTTAAAAAATTTCCATTAATGAAGTCGGTACAAACCTAAACTCAAATGTTTACAGACAATAACAATGTCATCAAAATAAAAAGTCATTAACAAATATAGGGAAGACTAGGGTAAAATCAGGCATTTTTTACAAAATTATTATATATTTATTCTAGTTAATAAACCGAATTCTTAGAAATTCCGAAATTTTCACGAATTTATAAGAAGTTAAAATATTGAATTAAAATAAAGTGTTCACGATATTCCGTCTAAAACAAATGTGTATTTTTATCATGTAGAAACACCGCAAAGTAAAAAAAAAATTATTTTTTGTCTATATTGGCTTTAATTACCATATCTGTATTTTATTCTGAGTTGTTCTCTTTTCTTGTGGTTTCCTTACAGAAAGAGAATTATGAATATATACCAACTATACGGCGAATTTTCCTCCCGTAGCAAGTCTGCTATTTCCCACTATACCCGGGTCGAAAATACCACATCAGTAATTGACCCGTAACTCATTGTTAGCACATGCTTCCGACTTGGCACCTTTTTCGTTTTCATTTGTATGCTCTAAGGAATAAAAAAATCTAGTTTGGTAAGCGTGCTCTCAAAAACAACATGTTTCCATTTTTGGGCTAAGAAGTGTCCGATTTTCTGTAGAATGGCTCATACGTTTTTACTTATATATGTGCAAATGAAACATTAAATTTTAGGTCATTTTTAAATCTAAAAAAATTCACTCAGTTTATGATTTTTTAAAAAGAGTCTTACACAGGTCTGGAAGAATATAGTTAAATTGTAGAGAAAATTACGAGAAGAAAGGGTATGTAAGTCTATAGTATATTTTTCTACTACAATCGAAGAATAAAAAAAATACGTATCAAATTATTTATGAGAAGAATAACATATTGAATCGAGAGGGCGTTTCTAAGGCAGGTTTTTAACCCAAATTTATTTTTGCCCAAAGAATCTGAAAAAAAATTTTTTTTATATCTACTAACAATATTAAGTTGATTCCATCCTAAACGAATAGGTTCCCTTACTCCCCCTTCACCGCCTTAAATGAAGAGGAGTTCACCACATACACTGAGAGAAGTTTGGTAGAAAAATTTATAAATTTCTATAGGAAAAATTACAATTTTTAATAGTAAAACGGCGACAGACTATTTTTGTAGTAATTTTTCCAACTTTATATGGTAAATTTTATAACAACGCGTATAGAAAATATTTTTCGAATTAAAAATTTAAAAAACTTAATTTTTCCTTTGTTATTGTTGTTGTTTGTGGTATTTTAAATTGTTACATTTTAATTCAAGAAGTATACAAGAAATAAATTAAATAAAGAATAAAGAAAATTATATATTTTTTTTCGACGGAGACATGATTGAATCCCACGACCCTTGGCACGACAGTCGGGCGCTCTAACCATTTACCTAAAACAACAGTTGATTACAAAATTTTAGAACTTGTACATTAGCTATCTCTCCAAATGTATGACTTGAGTTAGAAGTGTTGTTGAATGGCAATTAATATATAGCATTATAATAACCGGAAAAGATAATTAGCAACTGATAATTTATTTGTAAAAGTAAAAATAAATAGAAATTCATTCTGTCCGAGCAGTATTGTAATGCAAAATATATCACATGAGATTTACATAACCTTCAAATTAGCGACATAATTTTTACCGTGAATCATAGTAAATTTTACAATTAAATATTGAATCTTTTACACGAACGACGAATCTGCGCATGCGCAGTCGCGTTTTTTTATTATAAAATATTGTAAAATTCCACACTTATTATAGGAAATATTATAATGATAAGTTGTACATTTTGCAATATATAATTTTTACAATAGCAAATAGTAAATAATATTACAATGTTTTGTGATATTTAGAGTGATGGTTGCAAAAAATCTTAGGATTCATAGGAAACAAGATCATAACTTGCGTCTGTCCTCAATTTCAAACTATTCATAGTAATTTTTACTACCAACGTTCTCTTCATGTATTCAAAGAATCTTTGAAGAGATTTGACATTGAACAGATATTCATTTTCCATGAATCATACATATAAAGGGCTTTTTAGGTCGCTGATTACGAATCTGAAGTTAAAACCGATCCATTTAGTGTGGAATCGACTCAATATTGTGAATAAATAGTAATAGTAAATAATAGAGATCCCCCCCCCCCCTTTTTCAAAATGATTGATAATGAGTAATGACTGCAGTCGGACAGTTCGATTTAAAATAAATAGTTGGTGTACAGATAATTTTAAAATTTTGTTACCGTGAAAATTTACAAAATAAGAAAAAAAAGTTCATTATAGAAAAAACATAATTTTTACTTCAATATCTGATTTTGCCCTATCACCTTATATGTATTTTGACTTTAGAACATTTTCCATGTTTTATTCTATATGCCGTCGCTGGTATTACAAATTTAGTTGTGAAAATATGATTTATGTTATGATAAATCTATGAAGTATTTAAAACAATTCTATAAAATGTTTAAAATTTAGAATTCTCAAATTATTAAACATTAAAACCGCTTCATTATAAGTAATGGAAAAATTTTAATTACTGATCTAAGATCATCACTAAAATATCAAAATTTAGTGATGTAATTTATAAATAGTCATTAATTAATGTCAGTCGAGGAAACTGGTGCTAGGTCTAGTCTACTTATAATATAAAGTTAATCTATAATAACATATGTATGTACAATGGCATTGATTAGGTGATAAATGCAATGTGAAAATAACTTCCATCATCAATCAATAGATAAAAAATCGAATGCAGATGTCAGTTTCAAAGAACTTATGAAATGCTATGTGATTGAACAAATCTTCCTGTAACTTTCGGTGTATATATGAAATTGAAAAATTTTGCTAACTTGATTATATATTTTAATAAAATTATATCGTTAATTAAATTTTTTTTAGAATCTGAATCCAGGAAGATATGAAAACGACATAGGACCAAAATGGAATGAGAAAAGTAAGAAAATTCTAAATTAGTAAGTTTCAATCTAAAACTTCTATCTAATCGGAGTTAAGGTTTCATAAAAAGTGATACAAATATCAGAAAAATTAGAGCACGTATCTGTGATCCACTTCTGACATCTGTCATGTTCTATGATGCGAGGATTGGAAGGGCAGTAACATTCAATTATCTCACCTGTCATTCGCGTATGCCACTGCGCAAATCAAAAACCACGAGAATTACAAGATTTATTTTAGAGTAAGATAAGTGTGGATACCTCAGACGTAATATATAAATTTCATGCCATTAATATATAGAAAAGAAATAAAAATTTAATTACGTTTCCACAAAATTTAATCTTTGCTATATTTTTTATTTTCATTTTATTCTTTAGTAAACAATTTTTGAAAAAGTCATTTTTCTTTAATATCTAAAGTGCCTAATTAACTTTAGTAAGTATTTTTGAAATCTTATGCACTTATAAAATGTAAGTACGCAGACGAATTTTTACTTTTAGCTTAATAAATCCTGCAAGTTTTTAATTAGATTGTAAAATCATGATTAATTTTAAAACGTAGAAATTCGACTGTATGAGACTGTTTAATGACCATTATAAGAAACAGAAGCAAATTATAATTTTATTATATAAGTATACATGTAGACTACAAGTGTGTATATAATAATTTGCATTCTCGTGTTTTAGTAGAAACAGTAAAATTATCGCCGGTGAAACGTACCTGAATTCAATTCCCGGACTAGCGATGACATAGCATTGGTGACATTATCAGCGGCTATTAACAGGTCATTTCTCAAGGATCGCCCCAAGCTATTACTGGCACTGCTCGAACCGCTTCCGGGCAAACTGTTGGTCCTGAACGCAGACCTGACATCGAAAATTGCTAATTTCTTTGTACGAAGCATTTCGTCTTTTTTATTCAGGATAATTACAGATTTATATGATAATTAAATGAACGTTCAAGAGCATGCTTAATTTAATCTTTAAATCATTTAATAGGTATTTAGCAATTTATTCATTCAGATAACCTGATTTACAATGTGCGAATCACTATTTTAATGGTGCAATATAATACTACAAGCTAATAAATTCTACGCAAATGTTCAATTACAAAAAATAAACTCAAAGCTTATTATTATTGCTGGCTATCGCTTTATTTTCTTCACACATTTTCATCAACATTTTTAGAGTAAAAACTACAACGTAGAGTAAAACTATGTATGTGTGAATATTTTTGTCGTTGCTTTTTTTTTGTTAAATATCAATATATAGTAAGTGAAGTTTCTGCTCGTAATATTTTATGTATAAATAGGTTCTCTAAGAATTATCATCTCTATTCATAACATCTCTATTCATAATTAAATTAAATTTGCTCTACTAAATAAGAAATAACACAATAACAACTTATAAAAGTACTTTTACGACATTCTATTTTATTATATATAGATAACAAAATGAAAATAACATTTTTTTTGTATAAAAATATAACTTCTTTTGGAATAATCTTAAAAATTTAGTATTAGTAGAATGTATTAAAAATCGAAGAAAACTTTTCTTGTTTTCTTGCTTCAGAAGACTTACTAATGATGTATAAGTAGGAGAGACTAGGGCAATACTGGATACTTGGGTTTAACTGAATTTATCAATTTATCAATTATCATACCCTCTCTTTATTATTCTGCGTATGATTTGCATAGTAACCGCACATTTTTGAAAAGATAACAGATTTTGGAACTCACAAAATCATGTTCATTCTAACAGTCCTAACAGTCATCTTACTAAAGCAATATATAATTACTATAAAAAAATTTTTTTATTAAACAATGTTTGCAAATTAAATCTTTCATGAATCTTGAATAACATTTTTACAAATATTTTTTTGTCGCATAAATCATACTTTAAACTTAGAACAATACTACTATTGAAGATTGTTATTATTTTCATTCATTTATTATAAACAAATTCCAAAAAATATTGTATTTTACCCCAGTCTCCCTTGTGATATACGCGGGGGTTTACATAAACTTATGATTTTAACTTAAGTGTAGACAGCTTTTAAGAATATAATAAGATTAGCAATTTAACTTACAGTATAGACATTAAGAAAAATAAATGCCTTAAAATGTCACATATAGTTTAATTAATAAGTCGCCTCTAATAATAACATTAAAAATAAATAAAATTTTCAATCAAAAAATATTGTATCGTTGAAAAAATAAATGTTGTATCATTAAAAATTAATTGCGTTGTAAACAATTTTTTATAAAGAAGTTGTCAGGTGAAATTTAAAATATATTCTGGATAATATATATCTGAATAGATTTGCCTTAAAGTTGTATTACAGTTCATTAACAGAAAAAGTGTTATTGATAAAAATTAAAAATTGTTGAATAAATGAAATGCACGAGAATTGAAAAATTTAATTCTTCAACTGTTTATTAATATACAAGCATAATTATATATATAAGATATTATTAGCATTATAAACAAATAAAAGTCAACGAAATATAAAATAAAATAAAACTTTCTGTACAGATTTCCATGCTATTACAATAAAATCACACATTTTACAAAACTTTCTACAGTTAGGCTACAGCTACTTAGTTTGCAAAATACATGCAAAAAATAAAATGAGGCTTCATAAAAAGTATAAATAACATTTGTTTTATTCGGCCAAAATCTTGATTGTTATACAAGTGTTGATGAATTCATGATCTGTAGCGGAGTAAGATTCGAAGTATATTCTTGAAAAATAATGAAATCGAGAAAGTTGATTAATCGAGCTTAAAGAATTTGACATAAAATTACAGACTGCAGACAGCACATATAATTCAATGAACATTTGAAAAGATCAAGGTACTAGAAAGCATTAAAGGCGTACTACTGATACGCGCTCGTGCGTCGACATAACACAGTGCACGCGTATATAAAACGTAAGTAAATACAGGTTGACAAACGTTGGTAGGTATCAGCCAAGATCTGGGGTAAGGGGTCGCATGCCCTGACCTACCTCACATCGCCACCAACGCAGGATAGATTGTCCGGTACCGGATTGTTCTGAATGGAGCCGTGCATGGCAGCAACGTTGGTCGCCGCTTGAACGCTTGTGCTCACCGGCGTAGGTGGTACTGGGCTTTGATAGCTCCGCGACATTTGCGTCTGCACTTGCTGCTGCTGTGTCTGCGGCTGCTGTTGCTGCTGTTGGTGATTAGGCATTGCGCTCAGTGGACCGCCAGGTGTCGGAGGCGCCGACCTGCTGCTGGGTATGGCACCCGGCGGTAACGGCGGAGATTTCGTGCTTCGCGGAGAACTGTTGGGCGTTGAGCGAGGCGATGCTTGATGTATCTGAATACGCAATGTATTTCGTTTGAATAAGAACAAATTCATACCCCCCCCCCCTAACGCAGTTTCGTGCTAAAAAGTTTTATTAAAAAATTAATTAGTGGCACACCTTTAACATTTTCATTAATCCTTCAAGCTGTGCCATAAGCTGCTTTCTGGAATCCTGTAAAGTTGCCAGATGATTTTCCAGTTCATCTTTACGTTGTCGCAAAGCTCGTAACTCGGACATTAACGCTGGGTTCTCTAAACCCGCAGCCTCAATTTCTTGCTGTCTCCTACGATTAAACATATCGTTGAATCTTCGAAACAGACTTGGGAGCGAGAATGAAGCGGCGTATGTTTGTGTATGAATAATGTGTATAATTGAAAACTAATGAATTTAAGATTCCAAGAAAAATAAAATTTCGAAATTTAATCTAATTTGTCATTTTTTCTTGGTTAAATTAAATAAAAATACAGAGTTGTAAATTATTTCTGCCACATGAATTATGAAATTCAACTACAATTTAATTTTTAAGAGTACACTGTTAAAAATGCTTATTTTAAAAATTGATAAAATATTTATGAATATAAATGGGTGAGCAATTGTTAAATTTTAATTCATAACTATTAATCTGTATAAGTGTGTTTGTGCCTACTTTCTAATAATTCAAAGCTATGCAACCAAAAACACACAAAGCCAAATAGAAAAACCCTCAAAACATGCGTGGCTCTAGGATGGTCTGAGAGGATGACGACGGGGTTCAGGCTCGATATTAAGGAAGTTAAACGACACAGGTATACCTTAACCTTGCAATTTCTCGCATTATCTCTTTATTTTTTGCTTCCAGTTGCGATATTAATTCTCTTTGCGCTCTCGATGCATCCAGAGATGCTAAATTAGCATCTGACGGAGCTCTACTCTGCTCAAAAAAGGGGGAAAAAATTAATAATGACGTTCCAGGTTAATACTAAAGTCAAATATTAAGGGAAACGTACTAGCGCACTTACCGCTTGGTCTGCCTGGGACATTCTGCATGAACCGCGAGACTGCAAAATAATTGAAACAATAGTAATAAGTAGGTTGAAAAATGAGACGCTTTTTCATTGCATTTATTGTCGTGAATTGCAGAAGCAATGCTAAGTTCACACATGGTCTAAACATCAGTCCCGCTACAATAAAATAATGAGTTTTTTATAAATCGTTTTGTTTCAACTGTATTAGATTTAAAGGACTAAAAAAGTTCAAAAGTACATAATGTTTCTTCTTTTCATGCTATTCTTATAGAATAAGTAAAAAATTATTTCTCTTTATTATCATGAGTTATTTAGAGTCGTGATCTACCTGGATGTGTGTGCTCCTAGATTTTAATTAATTCTGATGAATCGATTTTAGTGAAGTAAAGTACGTCATTCCCTTTTACAAGACAAAGCTAGTAAAGCAAATTTTATAGAAAATGTGCTACAAATGAGCTTGCATGTATGCATGTGTATCGATTTTCGGCATCTAAAGTTATGTAATATATTAAGATTTTTTCGTCTTGTCGCACTATTTGTACTCCCATTTATGGTGCTAAACAGTGACGAAGGTTAGCAATGAGTTGGTAAAAAAAATACAATAAGTGTAATACACTGGTGTTTGTATCAATCGGTGAAGATCTGGGACACTAACCCGACTTGAAATAAAATTGTATAAAGCTTACTTTCGCGATAATTAGTCATAAAGTTCACGGTGCTGTCTCCAATTTGTGCGAAGCTGTGGAATCAATTTTCCGATACCTACGCGCTTGGTGCAATCATGATATTTAATCAATCCGATCCCCAGATTAGCTGCATACAGGAGCCACGAAACCTCGGATACAGGCTCACCCTTTGCCACCGAAAAATTCAGACAGCACTTTTTGAAAAAATGCTCTCGAAAATTTTAACCTAGCATTGACCGAACCCATGTTCTGAGCAATGTTTGTTTTGGGAGGCCAGCACCTTGCCACCTGAACCATTATCGCTCTTTAAGGTGATGCGAAGCCGATAATTAACTCAATTTCATTATTTAATAAATTATTATTTGAACGATTATTTCGAAAAATAACTTTGTCAGACGCTTCATGTGTGTAAATATTATATGTAAAACTTTTTCTACAATTAAAAAGTATTTGCATAAGATATATCCTTTTAGCAATTATGTCGATATTTCACATCACCTTAAGGCCATGTGATACCAAAAATCAACTGCATTTCATGATTTAATAAATTGAAAGTGAAACATTTATTTGGAAAAACAAATCTGTCAGGCGCTCTGTATATGTAAATACTATTCTCAGAAATTTTTTTTGGGTGGTTCTATTAGCATTTCTATAGGATATACTCATTCTAAAATTAGATAAAATTATAGAAATACAGATTCCTATTTACCGACATAGTACTTTTTATTTGATTAAATAATTTTTAAGTATTTTTTGGAACAAATAAGACTGTCAGGCGCTCCATATTTGTTAATACTATACCTAAAAATTTTTTACATGTAATTTCGTTAGTATTAGCAAAAGATACAGAAATTCTACGATTATGTCGGATTTGTTTATTTTGATAAATTTTTAAGTTAATACAAATAATAATAATTTGTATATATAACAATTGATTGGGCACATTATGCACAATATACAAAAGAAATATAGATCCATAAAGTTTTGAAATATTTAGACTTAGTTTTTCATATATATATGGGCAGTTTCCAGGTGAATCGAGAGGTCAAAAATCGCTTCGTAACAATCCCATATGTTATCCTGAATTTTTTCAGATTTTTTTCACTTCCAGTTTTTTGGAGGCAGAGGGTCAAAGTTGGTGATTTTAGCATTTTCTGCATTTTTGACCGATTTTGATTAATTTATAACTCCTCAGGG
>JAWWEQ010000045.1:26358298-26382424 GCA_035583055.1 Torymus tubicola | reverse complement strand
AATTCATAATTAAATTAACGAAAATGATCGAAAAATAAACGAGAACAGGACTATTAGATAAGTCCAAGTTCCCGGCACAACGACATAACTTCATACTTTTTCGAGTTTTCACGAAGAAAAAAATACAAAAACAGCTGATCATACCATTGTGTAAATATGTCATTTATTCCAATCTTACGAATATGTTTGAACATTGAAACCCATTTTTCTCAGAAACTCCAAAAGTGGACTTATGTCGTTATGCTTTGAAGCCACAGAAATGTATTACCAACATTTGATATAAATATTGTAATAGTATATTATAGCTATATTTTGTTATAAGTTTTGAACTGCACATTGATAAAAAAAAACGATTCTTTTTAAAAAGTTGTTATGAAATTTTAATTTATTATGCAATAATGTATGACAATAAAATGTACGTATATGTTAAAATAAATAAGGCAGTGTATGCTTTTCCGCTTTCATTCTTATTTGCTAATCTCTTTTATCAGATTTTTATAATTTTTCAGTTAATTCGTTCATTTGTACGAATGCTTAAAACTATGGCTTAGATATAGTTAGAGACAATCAAATACAAAGTTTTTATAAACAAATGCCGTATCGAACGCGTATTCAATCACATATCTATTTGATACTTTACATCAAGTATGTTTCTTTGACAAATCAGAGTAGTGCAATGTATTTATAAATGATAGTTTGTAAAACGATCGGTTCACATTAATATCATTAGACCGATATTACAAAATTTAACGACCCTTTAAATATTTTTTATATTATCAAATCGCTACTACCATCTAGTATAAATTCATTTTCCACCTTGAGTGATCTTTACTCTCCACATTGATAATAACATTTAATGTATAACAAATAATTGAATTAACCAATAATTTAACTACTCATTTTGAATCTTTTTTTCGTTTTCATTTTTATTATTTCATTTATTTATTTATTTTTTATTTGAAAAAACTGATAATGTCCTATAGAAAAACCAAACTTGATACAACATAAAACTCAATTAATCGTTATTAAATGTAGAGAGCGACATATCACGCACATACTCACACTCACGCGCGCACACACATCGCGAATTGTAGGCTCTTCACAACAGTTTCGGCACTACTTACAATTATTACGGATCAACAAATTTACATTTCTTTTACCGCGCGTGCTCCCATCAATTACCTTATAAGCTTTGGAATGTCACGTGAGACTATTTAATTTCTAATAATAAAGTAAAAGAAAAATGTAGTGTAAAAAATTTAGATGTTTATTACTTTATACGTTACAATTAAACTTACATATTTCGAATTTCCATTTTACCAATTCAATAATTTTTTATGATTAAAAACAAGTTTGGATCTAATATTTATTTATACTATTAATTTCAATAGCAAAGAACAATTCTTATTTCCAGGAAACGGTTTTTCGATATCTAGAAAGAAATCTTATAGGTGCTTCTTGATAAATATTTAACACTCAATAAAGACAGATGAAAGTAGATAAAAAAAAATTTCAATTTCTTTTTGTCTGTGTATTAAAATGTTGATTAGGCTCAGAATTATTGGTCATCAAAGTTGCAGAAGAAATTTTTCACAAAAATTAATTAAATAACTCGGAAATAATGCTTTAATTTTTTTCAGCATTTTACCTGTAACTCTAATAATCTACAGTTCTAAGAAAATCAACATTTTACGCAGAAGAAAAGAAATTTTAAATCTTATCATTAACTTTCATTTAAAAACTCATTTTATCAGAAAATGGTCCTGCAATATTAAACTGAAGATATAAGGATATATTTCTAGGTACCATAAAAGGTCTCTGAAGATCTCAGGAAAATCCATTTATCGGAAACGAAAATCATTCATAATTTTAATAAGTCTTGTCATTTTATACAATCATAAAAAAAGCAAAAATAAATCTTCAATAAATACTCTATCTATTAGAGAAAACAATTTTAGTCAAAAATAAATTCTATAAATTCATTTCTTTCATAACTAGAGCTAGGTAAATATTTTACAGCTGTCAATGTGATAAATCAATAATGAAATTGATAGTAAAAAAGAACAAAGAGTTTCGCTTGGAAATTTCTTTGGCAGGCGAATACAATTATCTGTTTTAAACAGTTTTTTATGTTTTATAACTATAAAGATTATAACAATTGCAATTTTTACCAGGATTAATTATTTCAGCACTTATTGCTGAAATAATATACGTCTGTAACCACAATATATTACCCAAATCAACAAAGTCACAAAATGATTTTGAGTAACTGATTTTATCATGTAAAGATCGAATATAAAAACTATATACATGAATTGCGATGGTGTATTCGATCTTTTTGTTAAGAACTTATTTTAAAATAACGTATAGATTAATTGAAAATTTATCTACAACTGAAGACTCAATACTAAAAGAAAAGCATATAGAACTAATGAATAGCATCGAAACGTACAGTATAATTTGATACATTACTTTTATCGTAAAATTACTACTAAAAAATTTACTAACTCTTGATCAAACCATTTGTGATTTAAACAACTATCATTTTTTAAACTTCCTTAATATTCCTACAAAATAGATCATCTTGATAATAATCAAGTGTGAAGTCTTAAAATTCGAGCTCTAATATTTTACATATCAAATGATAATGAATGGTTATTTAATGATTTTTGAATTTTTTATATATTAATATTTATAAAACTGACAGTAATCAAAAGATAAAAATCAAAATAAAGTAATTTAAATTTCTATTGCTATTGCCTGATATTGCTATTGTTTTAAATTAGATTTTGAAGAATTGTTATATATTGAAAAAATAAAATTGAAAGAAAAAATGATTGAAAAAAATATAAATGAAACATTTATTTAAAACGTTTATAGTTCGTAAACTCATTATATAAAATGAGTACAGAACGTTTTAATCAAACGACGAAACAAAATTATAAGTGACTGAAAATCTAATGAATTTATTATAATCCACGAATAAAACTTACAGTCAAAGTTAAAACAAATTGAAGCCTACCTTTGTAATAAAAAAAAAGAATATTTCTTAAGTACAGAGGAGCAAGTAACACTTTTTATTTCATTTGCATCTTTTCATTAATAGTATTAAGGCTATTTTGTAACTGTTTTGAAAATATAAAATACATTAATTTTATTTTCATTGGTATATTCTTTGTGCAATAATTAGGTATTCTTGCTAAAGTGGGTAATTTGAATTGGTTGTCGCAGTAAGGTAACTTATGGGAGACCTGTGTTCTAGTATTAATTCATTGACCGTAATTTGTATTTCAAAAATACTAAGATACAAATCATTGCATAAAAAAATTAATCTATTTTTAACAAGGCCAAAAACACAAATTAAATTTACTTTAATTGTTGCGTACAACACAACAAAGGTTCACATGTTTCAATTTATCTCTATTAATAACTGATGGACAAAAACCCTTCACCTATTTCTTAAATATACGTATCACGTGTGTAACTCATGTAACAAACATTATAATCGCGTTTCATGTCACGACTACGAATTTTCACAGAAAACTTGGCAATCGTAACAAGTGTCATAAAAGTCCATGAATGGTTAGAAATGGTTTTAATAACTAAGTATGTAAGAATAAATTTGTTATATTTTCCTAAGAATAACATTAAAAATAAGACGTTATCTGAAGAGTTGTCGTCTTGTTAATCTTGAGAAAGTCTTTTATTTTCTGTTTCATTGTATTCTTCAAACCGCTTTACATCTTCTAATAAGTCCTGCAAATAAAAAAAGAACAATATTAATTAAGTAGTTTAATTTACTTTCTTTCAATTCAAATAAAATCACAAAGTTATTTAAAAATATATTTAATGAAAATTAAAAAATATATCATTTTAATTACACTGAGAAAAAAATAAGGCATCCAGTCATATAAGCATTATAAAATATAGTATTATTTGAGTATGACTTTATTTTATAGAAATGAAAAAAAAAAGACTAGTATTCAAGCCAATAAAATATGCAATTGAGAAATTATGATATAATATTAAATTTATGACAAAATATAGTTGGCTCAACAATATCGTGTGTAATATAGTTTAAAGATTTGATTTAAACTGATATATTTATCATTAACATATATTTATTCTACAAAAAAGATAGTATGAGTAACTAAATTCGATTTTACTGTGCAATATAGTAACTGTCATCAACACGTTTTTTCTCTGTATATATTTTAATTTACCTTTGGCAGTGTTTTTCGATCGTAAGTACGTGCATATTGACCAACCCGTCTACTCAATTGTACGTAAATATCGCACAATAATTCAATTGGAAAGTTTTCAGTAGTTGTAACTGTATAAGTGAACACATTGTCCAGCTCGGATTTATCAATCATTATTTTGTCGTTTTCTTCAGGACTATTTGTCAGACTAGAATCACTGTCGAGAGCAAAGGATAGTTCATCAACATTAAGACTTTCACGTCTCGAAGAATTATTTGAACTGTGATTTTCAAGTACTTTGTCATCGTTCCCAATTGATACATCCATATTCTCTAATTCATTCTGATTTTCCTTTTCAAACGAATTTTTATCAATTAAACCATCAGAGTGACTGAGATGTGACTCTTTTGTAGATTCATTGCGTGAATCATTTTCCGAATCTGTATTATCATACATTGGTACATGACCGTTCAGAACATTGTGAGCTTCAGATTCAAATTCCTGGAATTTTTCAAGATCAATACTTTGTCCGGATGTTTCGTTGGAAGCAGGAATAGATTTGTTATTACTAGTATCATGATTTGTACTATCGTTGAAAGAAATCTTTTTCTTTTTATGGACCTTTTTAACGTATCCGCGTGCCCATGCAGGTATTCTGCGCTTTCTTGAACTCGGAAATTTCTTCCCATTTAAAACTAAAGCACTATTTGTGGTATCTTTTTTATCCCCTTTTTCTGAGGTATGCACCAAATCTACTTTAGGATTGTTTTTAGTTTTATTTACAATATCATGCTGAACCTTTCGATTTTTCGATATTTTTCTACATTTATCTTCAAAGTCTGAATCCAGCTCAGCTTTTATTAATGCATAAGCATTGTCACGAAGTGAGCAAGCTCGGTGTCGAATTAACTTGTCTGCAGGATCCCTGTAAGTAAATAAAAAGTTTTGTAAAAAATTCTTTCGCGACCCAAAATATAATACAATCGATAAGCAGATGACACTAATAAAAGTGGTCTTCAATAAATACATTATTACTGAGAATTAAATATTTGAGAACCCAACAATTACTTTTTTCCAATTCTAAAAATTTATTTTTTGTATTTGATATATATATTTTAATTTGAGGGAATTATAGCATGAATCCATCAATATAAAATACTCATATAAAATATAATTGAAAACCACTACTGTCTACTGAGCAACAACAACAACGGATAAACAGGAAAGACTCAACTACCTCTTCATTAATCCAAGGGAGGGCCTATCACGCAAGCTGACATGAAAACACAACATGAACGTCAGTACGAACATATTATGATGTGATTTATATCATTACAGTGTTTTAAATTACATTTTAGAATCATTATACAATAAAAAATTAAGCAGTTAATAATACATAATAAATCAATTCTCAATAGAAAAAATCTGACCATTTTACGTGTGAAAAAAAGTAAAAATAGAAGTATAAAAGTCACAGAAAAAAATTAAATTAACTAGGATTTGTTGCAAAACAGTATATTACGCGAAGTAGGTGATTCATGCACGAGTCGAGTTTGTCAACAAATAAGACAAATAAGACGAATGCGCGGATCACCTTGCGCACGTATTGCGTATACTGTTTTTTTACTCAGCGTGCGCAAAACACTGCCTCTCGCGCTTGCTTTCAGTGCGCAAAGCAATAGGTTTATATATACTCAGAGGGAGCGTGCGGCTGCTTTGCGCATGCTCCGATCTGAGTGTGTAAATCTATTGCTTTGACACCGAAAACAAGCACGAAAAGCAGTGCTTTACGCACGCCGTGTTAAAAAAATAGCTAGTGATTCTATTTAAAAAAGTAAAAAAAAAAAAAAAAAAATTCTGAGGAGGATTCTGATTTACTTAAATCTTTTTTACCAAAATACATAACTTTAGGGTCATTTTTTAACAAATATTTAAGTTGTTTGACCACGTTTTAATTTTTAGAAAAGTTAACACGTATTATAAAACACCTATAATTATTTTAAAATTGATTATAAAAAAATATTTTAAATACTAAAACTGGTAATAATATTACTATTTTAGAAAAATTTATTATTTTGGAAATATGGGGTAGTATTCTAAATTTAGAGTTCTAAGTTTCCCTACTTTAGGCAAAATAAATATAATTATAAAAAAGAAACCAAAAAAATCAGTATTTAACGAAACAAAATAAATGTATAAAATAAAATTGTACATAAGATTTGCATAAGTATTTTTACAATTATAATATTCAATATTTTATATCATTAATAACAATTATATTTACCTATCAGGATTGTATTCTAAAGCATTTCGACAAATCAGATCAATGTCGTCTAAAAAATCTCGTGCACACAAATAGCAATGCATATCAATTTTTGTCATCATAGTTTCAAGATCCATAGGTCGTTCAATAATCTCATTGTAATCTGGAACTTCTTCTGTATCTACAGGTTTTGTAAACATAAAAAACCTGCAAACAAAAATAAAGTTTTTACATGATCTATATAGAATTGAAATAATAGAAATTAAAATGTTATCATTTACTGTCGATTTCTTGCAAGTTTAGCACAAATTTCTCTCAAAAAAATTCTTAATTCTCTTAATGATATTTCTTCTTTTTCATACAAAATTCTTTTCTCTTCTTCTGTTAATTTCTTTGGTTCAGGATCTGGTGCTAAAGGTAGTTCTTCTAATACATCAACATTTTTCCTTTTAATTTGAGGTTGTCGTAAACATTGTATTGTGAAGATTGGTTTAAAGAATTTCATTCTTTGCTCTTCTGTTGGGACAGCTATTGAATGCACTTCCCCCCGTAGAACACTGAATAAATCTTTCAGTTGCAATGGTAATTCTTCATATATAACTTCACTAGTAGCAATAATTAAAATAGGTGTAGACGGATCGAGTGAAGCAATGCGACAGAGGAAAACAGCTTTAACAGTTTCTGGTACTAATGGCCACCATTGGTCAACTGCTGCTATATAAATAATGGACGGTATATTTCTAGATGCTTCATTGAACACCTTAAAATTATAAAGAGTGAGTTACACGCATGGTTTATGTAAGAATATTTATAATAAAATTTAAATTTTAGACAGACCTAAAGGAAAATAGAAGAAGAAAAATAGAATTACTAAAAAGAAAAAAAGTATAGTAGAAAGAAGGATAAGCGAAAAAGTAACACCAAGAAGATAAATAAAGGATAGAATGAGGAAGATTCAAACCAAAAAAAGAAAACTAGGAAAGTTGGGCATCTACCTCCCACTGTCTATGCAAAAACTTTGTTACTACATGTTAGGCAAAATCATTATTATGCAGAAGAACCTTAGCGAGTGTCTACGTAGCGTCACATGTCCCATGTCTCTTGCCTCGTGTCTCAAGCGAAAAAAAATTGATTGTTCGACATCTAATGCTTTCTTGAACTGTGGTAGAAATGCGGTAGAAATGCGATAACAGCAGGCCTGCTTCATTTCTACCACAGTTCAAGAAAGCATTAGATGACGAACAACCAATTTTTTTCCGCTTGAGACATGAGGCAAGAGACATGGGACATATGACGCTATGTAGACACTCGCTTATACTTTTAGATGTTATTATGTTTTTTAAGTAATATATAAAAAATGGACTATTATTAGTGTATAATTTAAACTTTTGAATCATTTTTTAGATCTAACTTACAAAGAATTAATTTTACAAAAATATGTTCATATCATTCAAAGACAATAGAAAAAACAAACTAGAAAACAAAAATAATGAAAAAAGCCATAAGTATGAGTTTAGTTATATGTTAACAAAAAAGCAAAGGAGAAATCTAATGGTAAAAAAAGATAGGTGTTCAGAATAAATAAAGTACTAAACTATAAGTAACGATAATAAAATCTTTTATATCATTATAAAAAATAAAAAGAGTAATATAAAAGATGGCTATAGAACACAGACATGCTCACAAATATGGATAAAACACACATGTCAAAGAATATTTCAAAATCAATATTTTGTTTGGTTACAATGATCAACCGTCAACAAAAGAAACGAAAGTTAATTTTTCTTTAATTTTTTGTTGAATAGTTCTAACAAATACGAAAAGACATACTAAAAACGGAAATGAAATGTGAATATTTTTGTATATAAATAGTTAAAAGACTTCAAATCGTTATTATTATAATTAAATTTCGCATTTCCCATTAAATTAATATAAAAAAAGTAACAATTATTACCTGTACACATGTTTCTTCTGGAGATCTTGCACTTTCAGCAAAAAGTGTGCTAACATTCAATGTATGCACAGGGAGATGTTCCATGTGATAAATGACAGCCTTTGCCAACTGTGGTCCTTGATTTCTAGCCATATTACCACCAGTTATTAAAAGACGTGGACGATGAACACCTTTGGTTACTTTTAGTCTACACAATAAATGTTGAAAATATAAATACAAAATTAGGATACATATAAAAAACAAAATAAAGTATTATTTTTACGCACTTTGCTAATGCATGATTTGTACCCTGAGGAAATATTTTCTTTATTGTGGCAAGTAATTTGTTAAGTGAAGACTCAAGAAGAGGTTCTATAAATGGAGCCAATCTTCTGCCAACACAGGGAGTCACTCTATGTGATGAGGGAATAAGGAGTGAGCTAGCTCTTTCAAAATCTGCTTTTTTTACTTCTACGCGAGCAGGATTTAAAAGTAAACGACTACTAGTTAAATAAATCTGCGGATAAGTTCGTTTTAAACCTTGAATTACAGCTTCTGTACATAATGCTTTTAAATCCGAACCACAATAACCAGTAGCTTTATCAGCCAAAACTTCCAATAAATGTTGAGGGGGAGGGTTAGTCCATTCTTTCACATGAATTTTCAGAATTTCTAATCTTTCCTTCATAGCAGGAAGTGGAAAAAATAACTCACGATCAAAACGTCCAGGCCTTCGCAGCGCAGGATCTATGGCATCAATTCGATTTGTTGCTCCAATCACTATTACCTATATTTAAGAAATAATTAAAATGTACAAGTTATATCATAATATATAAAAATTGTAAGATTTCAATTATATCTATAATTGCATTTTTAATCTGAGTAAATTTTAATTAAAGTATCAAAAATGATATAAAGCTCTATGTAATAAAGATCATAAGGAAATTTCTCCTTATATATTAATATAATTTTGAGTTATTAATCATACCTCTCCTCTATCGCTCAAACCATCCATCAAAGCTAACAAAGTTGATACAATACTGGCATGAATTTGGTCTTGTTTAGTACTTCGTACTGGTGCTAAACCATCAATCTCGTCAAAAAATATAATTGACGGTTTCATTTGTTGAGCTTGTTCAAATAACAGTCTTAACTGACGTTCAGATTCCCCAACCCATTTAGATAAACAATCGGCTCCTTTGCGCATAAAAAATGATACTTTTCTACTATCTTGACTACATTCATTAGCTAAAGCTCTTGCTATCAAAGTTTTACCAGTACCTGAAAAAATTTGTTATCATAATTAATTAATTCAAACTACTAAAATACAGCTGTTATAAATCTTACCAGGCGGTCCGTGAAAAAGTACACCTTTAGGTGGTGTAATATGAAATCGATCAAATACATCTGGATACATCATTGGGAACACAACCATTTCTTTAAGACAATGTATATGTGATTCCAATCCACCTACATCACTAAACGTAATATTGATGTCCACTGAAATCGGACTAATATCTGCTTTACGATCAGTTGGACCACCTTGAGGTATTGCTGATTGTCTAAAAAAAACAATTTATTATTCCAACAGAATGAATGTAAAGTTAAGAAGTTGAATTAAACGGTTGTGCTGTCTAATGCGCGTGAAGGTAGAAATAATCTGTCAGAATGAATATAGTTTCAAAATTATCTGAGAAATTTTCTTACCGAGACTTTTTATTTTTTTTCTTATCATACCGCTGTGGCTCAGAGTCACTCGAATCACTACTACTAGAACTTTTACTCCTATGTTTGCGCCTTCTCATTGAGTTGCTAAGAACACTTCTAAAAGCTCTAATAGATCTTCTTACTGGTTCTACATTTGCTTGAAATCTGTCTACAGTAGGTTTTTTTTGGCGTAAGCTGTATTTACGTGGGCCTGGTGTATCAGATGACTCACTTAAATCACTGTCTTCTGGAATTAATACAAATATTCAAATAAATATTGTTTTACAAACAAAACTAAATGTAAATTATCAATTATTAACAATTCAATCTTCTAATTAATAATACAGTTCTTTTATGTATTGTCTTAAAAAAAACAAATTTCTATTTCCTAATGTATTTAGCTTATCAACATATGATAATTAAATATTATAAGTAGATACCACGAAAAATGAAATATTAATAACATATATTCATATCTTTTAATAATATTTGAATCCAGATTAGTGTTCTATATTTTATTTATAATTTAACCATAAAAGAACTTTTAGCATTGTTCCTAATAAACTCATAACTAATAATAAATTTTCTTAGATACAATAAAATAAAATTTCAAGAATAATTCAAAGTAATGTAAGTTTTTCATATTAGCGACGTTATTCTGTTGAAGTTTTAGTAATTAAATTATAATTTTGCTTATACAAAAATAAAATAATTCTTTTAAACTATATTTTTTTAAATCTTAAAATATTTGCTTAATTTTGCATGGTATAATATAAAAACAAAGTAGATTTTTAAAAATGCAGTAAGTATCAAATAGCATGTCAACATTCACATCTTTGAATGCAACAAAAATCTCATTAAAAAAAAAACAAACTTAGAAACAAAAATATAGTTTATCATGCTAATTTATAAATCATAAACGACGTTATTTTTTACTTTTTATATGATTTACAATTTCTTTTTTTTTATTGCAATTTATAAAAAAATGAAAAAAATTTTTCTTTTATAAAAACGTACACTAGAAGAACATAAATATAAATAATATATGTAGAATAATATATATAGATAAATATTTATAGTGTCAACTTTTTAAACATAATGTTTAACAAATGAGAATCATTCGATTCAACTGAAGAACAAGTATCCATTAGCTTCTTTAATAAAAAAAAAATATAAATTTATTCTTAATTTTAATTTTGTTTTATTTTAATTAGTTTAGTGATACTTACAAACCACTCTATTATAATTATAAAAAGACATAAACCTATTAAATAAACAAATAAATTCTTTCTGAGCTATGTTGGTTTAAAGTTGAATAACAAAAGTGTATACATAAATCACTAAAATTTGTAAATCTGACTTTATAAAAATTTTGGCTCATATATTCATGATTATTTAGATCTACCATGAGCTGAGAGAGAGAATCTGCGTGAATTACATACTGTTTGAAAAATGAATACAATATTGTGTAACATCTAAAATAAAAGAAATCAAATTGTATATTAATACTAAAAAATGGGAAAAGTAAAAATTAGTGCTTTAAAATACATATTAAGTTTATATGTAATTTTAATAAATGTTTTGAAAATTTGTTCACTTTAAAATAAATCTCAAAGTACACCAGTATAATCTCAAGATTATATTTGTTATATTTTTATAAAACTGATTAAATAGATAAAATCAATCTTAAAGTATAAAAACTTGGATAAAATTAAAATATTATTTTAATGACATATTTAGTGATATTATTTGATATCAAAATTTTTCTTTCCAGAATATAATGAATTTCAAGAATAAATGTAATTTTAAATCCATTCTTCAATTTACAAATTATTTACAAATTTTATTTTTTATAAAAATAATTTACCTGCAAGTTGTCGTTTTTGTAATTGCCTTTGAGATGCTCTTCTAGTCCTCTTTATTCTTGTATACATATCTTCATAACCCTAAAAATAAGATTTCATTTAGATGAAACATAATATAAAATATAAATGATATTCATATATACAAACATCATTGTCTTCGTTATCAGAATTATCATTATTTTCTGGTTTTTCACTTTCTCGAGAATTATCATCTTCTTCTTGATTTTGTTCAGATTTAACTTTTTCATCTTTTTCTACATAAGTATTACTTAATCTTGTAACAGGGCCTTCTCTTGTTCTAGAAGGACTAGTAGATTTTCTTGATCTAGAAAAATAAAAGAATTACTCAAACAGTTAGTCTTGATTGTAAGTTCATAGAATCTACATAGCGTATTTTTTACCGCAATTCTTTTTCTTCATTTGTAGTTTTGATGTCAGACTTATCCTTTGTATCACTTTTATCATCTTTCAAGTCTTTTTCTCTATCGCGATCTTGTCTTTCTTTTAAGGCTCTCAAATCAATATCTCGATCATTTCTATCTCGTAAGTCCCGATGAGTTCTTTCCCTTAATTGAGGTCTACTTCTTAATTCTCTATCACGATCTGGTCTTTCGCGAAGTTCACCATCTCTATCTGGTCGTTCGCGAAGTCCCCGTTCTCTGTCAGGTCTTTCACGCAACTCTCGCAAATCTCGATTTGGTCTTTCACTTAGATCGCGCTCTCGTAAACGATGTGGTCTTACTCTAAGTTCTCGACTTGAATTATGATTATTACAGTCTCTCATATGTCTTGGAGAAGTTCTATTAGGAGGATGATTTTCTCGTGATCTTATTGGCATTCGTCTCCTTAGCCTTCGAGCTCGAGGAGGTCCATCATCATCCACCATTTCTTTGTCTGAAGATGATCCATGTTGCTTGTACATTGGATACCCTTTTAATGTTTGAGTTCCTGAGAAAAATAGAGGTATATTTTTAAATAAGAATATGAATACAAAATTTATTCAACTTATTTGATGCTATACAAAAAACAATGTTTATTAATTTTATTTTCTTTATTGTCTTTTAAGAATAAAAAATTTTCTCAATTATGTTCAACATTTTATATAATATGCTAATATGAACATAATATACCAAACTCATGGAATTTTATATGGTTTATATACTAATGTATTATATCTTGAAAATTCATGTTTACTATAAAAAGTAAATTTTTATATTATATTTAAAATAAATATTTACTATTACAATTCATAAAATAAACTAGAGAGGCTGTATCAACCCTCTGCTGTTTTTGTAAAAACCTTGGTGTCACATAAAAATCACAAGTACTATTGCATAGGAACACCTTATACTTTTAGATGCAATTATATTTTTTCAGTAATATATAAATTTATAATTTTTGTATTTAAAGTTTTTATCTAACTTGATATTTCTAGGAATTAAATGTTCAAAGCTCGCTATTCTTTGACAAAATTGAGTGTTTTTGTCATATAGTTTGGAATAGTGTCGCTGTACAGAAAACGTTATAACACAATCAACATGTGTTTTAATTATATCTACCACTTCTGATAACATCATTTTCTTGTGAAATCTCAAAATATATGTTGATCTAGCTTATTTGTACCATAAAAATTAACCGGGTTATATAAAATTGACTTTATCTATAGTAAGAACTAGATTTAAAATTGGAATACTGATTTTACATTCTCAAACCAAAGATTGACTATATTTTCTTAATGTTATTTCTATACCAATATCATAATAATTAATGTTAACATACATTTTCAAGTCAAATCAATTGGATAAAAAACAGAATCAATCATTTATTTTTTCCATGTAGATATCATTTGATGAACACAAGCGAAATCCAAATACTCTACATTAGTATTATTTTAATTTAAGTGTTATGAATATAATTTTTATTATGATTTCATTCTAATTAGTTTAAATTATAGGATAATTTTTCAAAACAGAAAATTAATCTTTTTATCATATTTTACTTTAATTATTTCGTTTTAAATAGTTAAGAATGAAAATTCAATTACAAAATTCAAATTTAGCGGAAGTAGCAGAGTTTTGCACCTATTTTTTACAGATTAATTAAAATCAATCTTTAAATGGTTAACAAAATCCCGTCATTATTCTTTTAAGAGTAGATAGCACATGCCAAATAATAGAGTTGGAAAGACATTAGTCATATATAAACTAGGAAATTTCTGTCTTTCTGCATTTCACTTTACCTATCCTGTCAAATTTTCTAATTATGTAAAAACTTTGTTTTCATATACAAGATACCTCAAATACTAAAAATATAATGTATAAAATCAAACAATATCTAGTTAACATTAAAGTTAGTATGGATCTAATTTGTCATAAATTTATTGTACAAGAAATTGCTTAATAGGAAAAAGTTCTGTTTCAATCTACTACAATTTCTGTATTTAATATTTTTATATCAAACCCTATTAAGTAATAGACAATTTTTGCTATTTTATTGAAAATGTGTTAGCAAAACCTGTTTAGCAGATGAATGTACTAAACTTTTACTAAAAGTAAGTTTGTATCATTATATTTTAAAATTGATTTTTCTAAAATTTTAGCAGTGCTTACACTTAAATATTTTTAAATGTATATTCCAAAGAGATATTGTTTCTGAAACTTAGATTGATCATAAAAACTATGAACCTTCCTAGAATCAGCCATGCTTAAAAGGATGAACAACACTATAGCACACTTTTTTCATATAACACTATATCTCAAAACTATGCAAGATTAAATAACTCAAGTCTACAAGAAAAAAATATAAGTAATAACATTCAATGAATTCTAATTTGGTCTAATTAAAACTCTAATTTAGTCTGTATATTATATCAAATATAATATATCCTTCCTGTGCAGAAAACAATTTTTTTTCTAGATTTTATCAAATAAGTTAACAAGTGATACTAATGCACTGCTTTAAATAAATTATCACACTTCAATTTTTGAGAAAATATAGAACACTTACCAAAAATCCAGCTTGTATTGAGATTATCGTATGTTTGTGATTTGTTTCGTTGACTCCGTCGAAGAAAAGAATTATTTTGGTCTAGATCTTGATTAGAACTAGTATGAGATCGCAAATTTCGAAGACCCTTTAAATCACGGGGATTGTAAATGTGTTCCTCCGTGTCCTCTGTATCCACAGAATCCAGAGCATCGTCATCCGACATGATCTGTCAATATAATAAAAATGACTTTATTATTTTTATCATTTACAAGATTATATTATAGAGTATAAAAATCTTAGTTTTAATTAATATTGCAAATATAAATAGTGATAAAACAGAAAATTAGTAAAAAATATTTTTGGTAAATTATAATTTTTTTTTTTAAAAACCCAATCCTTGGAATCTTCAAGTATGTGATCTTTTTAAAAAACATATATAATTACAAAAAAAAGAAAATTGAACATTTTAGTTGCCTAGAAAAATAGAGTTTAAGATACAAACAATTTAATAAATCAATAGTAAAAGAATAACTTAATAAAGATAGGTTCGTCAGAAAATAGTTTATTGAATTTGATCAGAATTGGTACCTACTACCTACTTTAGAAAAAAAATGGCAAGATCCTTTTACGTTTCTACTTATGCCAAAAATACTGGTATTGACACAAAATAATAAAAAAAGATGACTTAAGCAACAGCTAAAACATAATCATGCTTTGATTGCTGACAAATGTATGTATAGAAATGTAATAGACTTCTGTGAAAAGTGAGAAAGCCGCGGTGATGTCTTAGAATAAAATGCGAAAAGTGGAAGAGAAAATAGAACAAGTAGACGGAAAATTATCAAGCGAGGAGATTACGTGAGCTTTTGAACTAAGGCGCGTATGAGAAGCTTATAATAGTTGTGGGTTTATAGGTATAGATAGTTTGGAAGAGAAGCAATCGATTTTTAGCCGTTCGAAAATATATCCACAGGCGTTATAGTTACAAGTACAGTGAATGCACCAACCGCAGCAGAAAGTATCAGTCAACCATCGTTAGCAACGCGCACGCAAGAAAACATAAAGATTATTTATCTGTACTACCTTCATTTGCCCGTCTGTTTTGCTGGTTTAGCACCTGGACCGAGGACAGAGAAAAGGGGACGGCAGGCTCGCCTCCTGTCATACGCGCCTGGGTGGCGCGCAACACAGTGCAACTGTGCAACTGGCGCGCACGCTGCGCCACCGCGGCCCGTGACCGAGATGAGCTCCACTGCTTTCCCTCTCACTCTGCAACTGGCCTGGCCCACCTCTTCTCGCTTACTCCGCCGTTGTTGTTAGCCGCGTTTCTTCCGTTCTCTCCCGGTCGCGGCAGCGCCAACGCCACTCTTCCGTGGCCAGAGTGCCGTCAGTCGTGCTGAGACGCAATCCTCAACGCTTGGGGTACCTATATGCCTTTTCTCCAGCCTTTTACACATGCACACTTTCCTCTTCGATTGCTACGGAAACAATGCGCTGCACGCACAATGCAACCGTTGGAAAATGGAAAGGCAAATGTTCCTAAGCTGAATAGGAACGACTATTTCGAAAGTGAACTTAGGTCCGGTCACACTAGATTTTAACTTCTCTATACTATCTAGAAATCTTGTACAAATTTTTGTTTTTTATCTTTCCCTTCAATTCTTGTTCTCCTCGTTCTCTTTTAGGGTCGCATATATAAGGATCACGCACTACAGTATTATTGTGCTGTTGCTGTTTTGTATATACTCTCGCAACTTGTGAGAACTATCTAGCCTCACCTAACCTTGATTCATCTTGGAGCTCAAACTGCATATATAGCCTATGCAGCGCAGTGCAGCCGACTAACAGCACAATATGTAACTTTCTAAGATGAGATAACCTATAATGATTTAACCTCAGTTTTGTCTCGGCGTCATCTATTTTACTCATCTTTTGACATTTTTAAAGATGAAAAACAACTCATTTCAAAGAAATTCAAACAATCATCTGTCCCCGAATTTATTAACTTTTTTTACGCTAGCTCTTTAGCTTCCTCCTATTATTTACGTGTATGACATATATTTAATAAAATATATGCAAACATTTAATAAAGGCCGGAAATTTACAAAAACTTATTAATAAAATAGGTGTATCTTAAATGATTTTTACTTTATAAATATATTCAATAAATTTTAAAATAATTTAGGAAAAACTAATACTATACGTTAACAATAAAAATACAATTTTAAATAGTCATTAAAAATGTTAGATTGTTGGAATCTACATCTAAAGATTGGTGCACTTTTTTTAACCCTTTATACTTAGTGTGAAATGGCTCTTTGCCCTTGTACCAGAAAAAAAAATTCGTTCAAAATCTAACATTCTCGTGATCTATGATAGAAATCGAATATATGGAACACAGGTTCTTAGGGCGTATACACACCAAAAGACAGTTGTAAAAACAGAAAATGACATTGATCACTGCAGTGATGTAGAAACATAATTGCATAAATGAGATAACAAGAGGTAATAAAGGAAGATTTATGTTTACTTTTAAGAACTATGAAGACATCTCCATAATTTTATGCCCAATTTAAGTATACTTCATTAACTTTATATTTATTAGCATAAATCACCTTCAGCCATATTATTTATAAAACATTGCTTATTTCTTAAAGCACGTCTGCATAAAAGAAGGCGTATAATAGGAATAGAATGCACAGTTCCGTGCCGCGCTCTGTGTTTTATTCTGTAGGCTACGACATCTGAGGCTGTGTCTACAATAGAGTGACAAGCGTGATGTCATGCTGACGCCTGACACAGACGTTTGTGACGGCCTGTGATATCATACGAACTGTAGGATGGGGGTAATTGCCAACTGTAAAAATATGCACTTCTGACTTTTTTCGCCGTTATTAATTACGAGTGCACATTTTTACAGTTGGCAATTATCCCCATCCTACAGTTCATATGATATCACAGGCCGTCCCAAATTCAAAAACGTCCGTGCACGGAGAAAAGTAGGCACCGTCAGGGACTGTGCAAATGGACGAAAGGCGAACTGTGCTGCCGAGCACCATGAGGTGGCGTGCACGCATTCATTTCTACGATGCGCGCACGCTTATAGACGATGCATATATGACAGAGGACGAACGGTGCACATTTGCACGGTAAAACGCCGTGCAAAAGAGCCGAAAAGGCGACGGACCAGCCAGAGAGCGCGTTGACGCGCTCGCTCAACTTCGCATCACTTAACTCGCTACCATTTCCTCCCCATTGATTCATTTGCTTTGAAATTTTTATGACATTTTCTTGATGACTTTCCGTAACTTATAAGTCGAATAAGAAGTTCATAAGTATATACAGGAACGAATAAGAGCTGTTTCAAAATGTAATTACCTAAATCTTGAGATATTATTTTCAACGAGAAAAGTTGTGTTATGAATTTTCGATTTGTTGAATTTGAACTATTAGGTATTAAAATATATGAGTCAATGAAGGACTTCGCAAAGTTTTAGCACTCTAGGACTCGAGGATGACGAGAAACAACGCATTTTCTAACTGTTAATAATCGGGCGGCGCACGCCGTCTCATAGACTCCGACTGCCGCGTTTATAAATTTGAAGTTTTTTCGTCACCCTCGAGTCCTACAGTGCTAAAACTTTGCAAAGACCTTCATTAACTCATATATTTTAATACCTAATAGTCGAAATTCGACAAATCGAAAATTTATAACACAACTTTTCTCTCTGAAAAAATATTTCAAGATTCAGGTAATTACCACTTTGAATAATTCTTATTCGCTTCTGTATACATGCTCAAGAACTTTTTAGGATTTTGGTTTTTAGATTCTTATGTTTTTAAAAAAACGCCGGAGTATAGTATCCCGTCAGCAAAGATAGCTATCGCGTCCCATCTTTCTTGGCTCGAAATCATTTGTTTGATCACGTCGTCGGGCGAAAGTCGTCCTACTATCACCTCCGGTCGTTTCCTTTCTGCGGATTACCGACTACATGCGAAGAAAGTGTGTTCTACGTCGTCCCGATTATGCCCACAGTATTTACAGTTGGGCGTCTCCACTCTACCTACTCTATATAGGTACTGCCTGAAATATCCAAGTTGCAAGTAAGTCCACCTGTCTTGCCCAAAACGCGTTTTTGACGTTGCGAGCAACACCAGTGGTTGCGCCCCGTGGCATCGTTCTGTCGACGGTTCTACCGCGGCGGTAATCGAGCATATTATCCCGATCGTCGAAAAACCTCTTCTTAATAAAAGCTTTGGATTCTAAGCTTTAACTGTATCTCCATGGCCTTGTCGATCGTGTCTAATAGGCTAAGCGGTATATACGTGGATGGAGAATTAGGATCCCCTTTCTCCTTACTAATAAGAACTAGCTTCGCTCTCTTCCACCGTTTGCAGAAGACTCCCTCACGATCTTCTACGCGTGCATAGAATCGGTCAAATCAGAGGCGGCGTAGCTTTATATGTATGCGAGTCCCTAAAGGCACGTTTTGTCCCGCGCTCGCTCGAGAGATACACCGGTAGGCCCGAACTTTTTCTCGTAGATCTTCGCTCAGGCCTCCTAGCTATTATTTGTGTAGTTCCCCCCAAAGCTGGCTTTTGGTCAGACATGGAAGACGCCCTACTTAACTGTAATGTTCCTCGTAACTTTTTACTACTTCTTGCCGACCTCAATATAAACTGAGCTGTTCCTTTTACGCCTCGCAAAATCTTGACTAGAGCCACTGGCATTTCAGCCGACATTTCATCGGAATGAATCCCACACAACCATCGACTACATCTGCGTTAGTGATACGTCGAAAGTTGTCTCTCGCAAAGAAGCCTTCCTGCCATATCGAAGCACGATGTGTTTTTCGCCACTCTAGCTTTCGTCATCAAGCCCACACCAACTCAGTAGATACGTCCAAACACTTTGAAAAAAATGAGTTCGAGGCAGACCTTCTAAGTATCGACTGGAGTGAAATTATATATGAAAACAACGTCAACATAAAAACTGAAATTTTCACCTCTCGAATTCTGCAGCTCTACGACAAACACCCTCCTTATCAGGCGTTTCGTGTCAAGAAACGCTCTTCTACTTGGATGAATGCAGCCCTTAAATCTTTGATAAAAGCACGCAAAAGAGCATGGGACAAGTACAAGCACTCAGGGAACCAAGTCGATCGCGACGAGAACAGGAGGCTGAGAAATAGGGGAAAGACGAGCATACGGAATTCCTTCGCGACCTATCCTTCCATCCAAGCTCTTGAACTGTGCGGATAAAAGAGAAATGTGGAAAGTCATCGATGGAATTGGCGTTAAACCCAATTCCTGTGACTCAATTTCCACCGACGAGTTAAATAAGTATTTTATTGGAAACCATCGCCTGTAAGCCAGAATCGCACCTGAGTCAAGATTTTATGTCCGCTACATTGACGCGGGTGACATGCTGGAGGCCGTTTCCGCAGCTCACTCTAACGCCCGAGGCCCCGACGATATCCCTCTAACATTTCTGAAGCAAACTTTATATGCTATTTTGCCAATCCTAGTGGATATTTTTAACTGCTCTCTGCAATTAGGGGTTTTTTCATCCAGCTGGAAGCACGCCTTCGTACGCCCTCTGCCGAAATGCAGACAGCCGACCACTTCTAAAGACTTCGTCCCATTAGTATTCTATGCGAGATCTCGAAACTTCTTGAAACAGTTGCGTTCAAGCAAGTAAGTGAATTCGTCTCCGACAACGATATTCTTGATCCGCTACAATCTGGATTTGGAAAACACCATAGGATCCACACCGTACTTATTAATATCGTAGATGAGATACGATGGTGCGTCGTAAAATAAGAGAATCATTCTTGCCGTTGCTGTTGACTACACGAAAGCATTTGATATGGTGAACAGATTCGGCATGTTCCTGGTTTCTATCGGTCCTGAGCAATAGAACGCAAGCGATGGTTGGTCAATCTGTCAAAACCTCAGCGATGCTTGAACGAAAAGCGGGTGTTCCTCAAGATAGCCTTTTCGGACCTCCTCTCTTCTCTCTGTTTGCAAACGACGCTCCATCAGTGTTAAAGTTCCACAAGTACCACTTCTATGCTGACGATCTAACAATATATTATCAAGGGCACATCGATAATGTGATATAAATTGTGGGAGCAGTCAACAAAGACCTCGAACATCTAGCAGAATGGACTACTAAGCCGCCTGGTTTGGTTCGCGCACCTTCATCAGCAGACTGGGAGCTACGAGCTTGCCACAGATCATCGTGGCTGGTCAGAACATTCTGGGGTCCTGCTTGATAACACGCTTTCCTGGAGAGAAAATTGCACAGTAGTTTCCCATAAAGTCTTCTCTTTTCTCTCGATGCAACAATTATTTTACGTAGGAGAGCAAGGTATTACTAATTAAAACATTAGTATTTCCTCATAATGACTACTGTGCAGGTCTCTTCCTCAGCCTTTCTAAAGAGCTAATTAAAAAGCTTACTAAATGCATGAATGCAGCCATTCGTTTCGCGACGAGTACTAGAAAATTCGATCATATAACGCCAGCTTATTAGGCGCTCCACATAACACCATATCCAGTGTGTCGTGACCTCAACTGCCAACCAGCTCTCTTTTACGCTTAGGTCGGCTCGGCTATGACATAATATTCCTACCAGCATCAGAACCACTTACCGTCGTCCATGCTTTCGGAAACTACTAGAGTGCAAGGCCCTGCGTTCGACGGCCAACAGTAATGGAACATTTACCCGTCTGCGAGCCCTAAGACATGCCTTACGTAAATCCGCGATCTCTTCCGTCCACCAGTACGCTGACTCGCGGCGGTCCCTATTTGCCGTTTGTGGCATGGAAGCATCGCACGCTTTCACGACGGCTGAAGTTACCCTATCGATATGTAATTCCGCACACTCACGGGCTGATAAATTACGTCGGTCGGAGCTTCACAGGACCCGTGCTTCCACTAATCGATCTTTATTTAGTCGTCTAATATTCCATTGAGGGATTAGTCTAATCGGCCGGTTGCTACCTGCTCTATCTAGAATCATGCATGAAATATATTGGTGGTCGCTACCTGTTTCCTCTTCTAAAACTTGCCAGTTGGTGATTCTCGATACCAACTGCTCGGATGCAAAGATGACATCAGGGATCGACTCCCCAAAGGTAAGGTCCTACCTCAGCTATTTGTTTCCGTCATACCCTAGTCTATGGCTCGTGCGTTAAAATCTCCTGCTACTGGCCGGAAATATCCCGAAGCGCTTCTTCTATATTTTCGACCTATTTGAGGAAGTCCGTCCTACATAAGTTCGGCGACATGTACACGCTCACGTAGGTTACATCCCCGACGCGCATCCATACGAAACTGTTTCCATTATCTCGTCCAGTCATTTTTTACCTTTGTCTGCCTGCTATCCAAATTGCGGCAGTGTCGGTGTCGTCTGCTAACCACGTGTTCGCGTTACGCGTCGGATGTCTATACTGCTCGCTCACTAGTAAAACTTGCGCGAGTCCTTGACTCACTCGGTTAGCGAGCAAGTCATCAGCGAGTATGGCTCCATTGGCATTTATTTGCGTAACCGACCTCATTTTTCCGTCCGCTTTAACTTAGCTAATTCATCCCTAAAGACGACGCATGATCCCGTACCAGGAAAATGTGCTAACTCGGCGGCCGCGCACCCACGCTTTTTGCATAGAAAGCAGGCTTGGTTGTCCGGTTCGCGTAACAGTTCCTCGCCATGTGGTCCGGTTTTCCACATTTCCTGCATGGCGCGCTACGATCCACGCCCTTACAGTCCTTTTTTAGTTATCCGAAACCCTGACATCTAAAACGTCGAGAGATCACTATTCGCTTTCTAACACGATAGCTGAAATAGCCTATTTTAATCCTTCCTTTCCTTAGAAGAGTCATGGCCGCAGTCTCTTCCATTTCGACTACGGCCATCCTCTGCTCTCCCTGGTCTACGTTAAAAACATGGGTAGTTAGGTTTCCCGTATCACTTATCTCCTCCCTGATCGCGGTTTCCATCTGTTCTACAGTGGTCACGCACGTCATGCCTCTTATCTCTAGAATATGCCTTGGGATTAGGCCCTTTTTTGAAGAGCCACATTGTGGGTTGTACGAGCACTTTTGACGACCGCTTTCGCTTCCTCAGGTTTGACCTTGAAAGTGATGTCACTGATTGTGAGAATCTCCGCATAACTCTTCATCTCAATTGCCATTATGCAGATAGTGCTGCGCCGTGGCCGAGGGTTCTTCTTCTTTTTGACCTTCTTGCTTGCTTGGTGCTCGCGCACACGGCTCTCGGTCTTCTTATCTACTACTCCTGTCGTCCTCTTTTTCCTGGTGACCGTGGTGAATCCGTCCTGGTCGGTCTTCCCTCTCTTGCATGGCGAATCCTGCGCCAGGCTGTCATCTGATTGACGCTTTCTGGCCGGAGTTGAAATTTTCTCCGATATCCTCTCCACCGTTGCTTGCGCTGTACGTGACTGTCTGGTACTATAGCAAAGGTCTTCTATGATAACTGTTGCTGCGGAGAGGACAGCTATCCGGTCCTACACTCATTCGGTTCATGACAGAGATATATTCTTCTATTTAGCTGTCGCCTCCTACATACCTTTTAGTAGGTGCTTCATGACGTCTATGATGGCACCTATTTTCTCCTGGCAGTTCATCGGTTCTTGGCTTGTTAATCTTAACAGTTCCTGGGCGAACGCGCTGGCTCCGTCGGCTCTTGCATCGATCGCTACGTCCAAGATAGTTCGGTTCTGACGATCCGTTCGAGTGCTTCCTCCTACACGTTCTTCCGTTGTATGGGGCATATTCTTCTTCATTCTATCCTCGTTTCACCGGCGCATCATGCGTAGAGGAGCGGATCGGAATAACTGGAAACGGGTATATCCTCGGCCGCACGCTCACCGTAGTGAAACGTACATATCCTACCCCAGCCCTCTGGGACCCAGACTCTGTGTACTTAGTCCCGGAATACGCGGACGGACTAGGGCTCGCTCTGGGAAGCACTGGCTCCGACACCTGTGCTCAATACGCAATTCCTGATCAGGGTCCGAAGCGGCCGACCTCTGACACCGTAACACAGTCACGTCTCGGCAGTGCTATTTTTTTGCTCAAAAACGAAGCAAAATTTCGAAATATCTTACATAGACTTTTTTTCTTGTAATTTTTCGTAGAATT
>JAWWEQ010000045.1:26340780-26351387 GCA_035583055.1 Torymus tubicola | reverse complement strand
TCATATAATCGCGGCTATAGACTTGTATACTATTTTGACTAGCGTAGGACAAATTGAAAAGTTAGCTATGTTATATAATAGGCACGCGCTGAACAAAATCTCTCTCTTGCTCCGTGGACTCCGAAACGTAAGTCACTTAGCCCCGCTCAACATGTAAAAGACTTACAATAAACTAAACCTATAGTTCTTCTGTAGTAACTGAAGTTATTTTTTCCTCACTCCGTGCTTCCACAACACTACTCATAGATATGGCACACGGCATATGCAGTAATATTGCAATATATGCAACTGCGGGTATAAGGATTGTACAGAAGTGTTTGGCTAAATGTGGTGTTGTATTATACGGGGTGGTGCTGTAGGTTCGTTTGTCCGTATGATTGAAAACAAATTATACTTTGATCTATTATAATATCTCTTCATCACTTACTCACTTCGTGAATTTATTCCATACAGACATATCTATCTATAAGTTAGCGATTTTTAACCTAACAATAAAAAAAACAATATCATAAAGTGTATGAGTAATAGATAAATTTCTTTTAGACCATTCGGTAAAAGAACAGACAGCATCGCTTAGCACATGTCAGCACAACACTCGCGTGCTATATACAATCCCCCTTTCAGAGATTGTACATAAAGGTGATGCGATGTGGTGTGATGCGGCGCGACGCTGTGCGATGCCCCTGCTGTTGGTGTTTCGGCTACTGAACTACGTCGTTGGTTGGCTGATATTTAAATACCGACCAATCAGAAACGTAGTTCTATAAGTAACCAAAGCACCAACAGCATGGGCATTGCATTGCACAGCACCGCGCCGCGTCGCTGCATCGCATCACCTTATTTATGTACAATCTCCCTTATATCATTATATGTTAGATTCGGGCCTCGGGGATCGAGGAAGGCAGCGATCCTGGTGGTAGCTTTTCCAGCTGTACTTCTGGATAATCGAATCGCCACTGAACACTTCTTTCTCGTTTCACGAGTCTTGCACAAAGTACAATTGTATAGAAACACATTTTGCACGGTAAGTTCCAAAACTTCGTCTTACTAATTTACAATAAAATTATCTGCATTTTGCTTGTGTTTTAAAGATATTAATAAATTTACCTTAATCAGTCACAGTTTATACATGAGCAAATAGTTACAGATCTTTTACGTACTTTTTGCAGAAAACGCAATCATGGGCGTAAGTGTCGAGGTTCTATCTCCTGGAGACGGTAACTATTTCAAGGACTTTTAATTTACAACTATGCGTACTTACAAACGTATTCGATGCCGCAGCTCCTAATTTTCATTATTCCTATTTGACAACAATAATATATTTATTCAATACCGCTATACTTGTCTATCTTTTCCATTTAAGAGACGCCCTCGTGCATGTTTCGTGTCTCATACGAATTTCCACAGAGCTCGTGTATCGTTTCCCTAAGTATTCACTTGCACCCTATTCTTAGGATGAACATTATTCTCAATACTCATCTTGCCTTGCTCTGACTATTGTTAAAATTTTATTATTGTTTTAATAATTATAAAATTATATTTAGTTATTAGCGATTATTATATAAAAAATATATGTTTAATCAAGTTATTTTATGAAAATAAAAAATTTTTAAATTGAAAATATTTTATAATTTTCATTTTTTATCATTTTTAGGGCAAACTTATCCCAAAACTGGGCAAACTGTAGTAGTTCACTATACAGGTAATTTGTTAATTAATCATGAATAAATATTTTTTATACACATACACACAATGAATTTTTTCATAACTTAAAATTAGATTTTAAAAAAAAATTTTTAAATTATAAAAAAGTTAATATATATTTTTGAAATATTTTGTAAATATTATTCTCTACTTTAAAGAAAAAGATTGAGATAATAAATCTAATTTATTCATAAGGTACTCTTGACAATGGAAAAAAGTTTGATTCAAGCCGAGATCGTGGGGTACCTTTCAAATTTAAAATTGGTAAAGGAGAAGTAATTAAAGGTTGGGATCAAGGAGTTGCTCAAATGTGTGTTGGAGAACGTGCAAGGTTAACTTGCCCACCAGAAGTTGCATATGGTGCACGAGGACACCCTGGCGTATATCCTTTAATACAAATTTCAATATATTTAATCTGCACTATATCAATAAAGGAATGCATATTTTTAATGAAACTATACATAATATAAACTATTAGAATGTACAGTAAAAATGAATGTTATCTTATCTAAAACAAAAATTAAATTACTTAAGGTCAATATCATATTGACCTATAAGAGCAGAGGAAATACTTCTTACAATATTTAAATTTCGAATTTGATTTTATACCATAATTATTTTATGTAAAGCAATCCTTTATTAGTTAGTGTACAAATTATTACATTTTTTATTATTTAGTTTATAATAGTAGGTATGGAATATCTTGTATATACCAAGATGTTTCTTGAAAAAATTATTTATATAATTTTTTTACCTATATAATTCAAATGCCAAAGTTAAAATTAAGTAACAAATACGAAAATACTCATATTTAATAACTTTCCTATACTTTTCTAATATTTCATGACCAGTTCTTATTTGGGGAAAGTAATAAATATCTAATTATAAAATGATGCTTAATGAGTATAAAATGATGCTTAATGAGTATAAAATAATACTTTTGAATAATTTCCAGATTAATCTGCAAAAATTACTTGTAAAAAAGAATAAGGAAAAGTAAGAAAATGTAAGAAATGTACAAAAATATAAAATATAAGTATTCCTGCATGAAAATATCATTTGAGATCTTATATGAGAACTCATGTCTGAAATTCTCATATGAGATCTCGTATGATATTTTCATGCTGGTTCTTACATTTACTTTTTCATTTAAGTACTATAATAAATAAGTGTAGTGACAATTATGACAATTTTATGACGCTTTTTGAATTAAGTGGTATTCATGGACATTTAGAATATCATAAATGATTTGTTATTCAAAATTTATAAATTTTTAAATAATAACCACTAAAAATAGTAAAACATTGCATAGTCTCTAGTCAAAGTAGTGCTGAATAAACAGATTATTTAAAATTTAAAAAAACAATTGTATTTTCAAGCAAAATTTTCAATAAAATTTCACCAAGCAATTTCATTTCAGCAATAAATTACTTTTAAAAAAATTTATCGCCTTTGCTATTTACACGTCAGATTTATATATACAAAGTATGTATACATATAACGGAATATAATTTCTCTAGTCAGATGTCAAAGCAAAACAAACATTACAGTGATGTGTTTTGAAACTTATTCTTTGTATCAATGTACTTTACATCTGACGTACGTGAACAAGAGTCAAAATTTATACAATAGTTCAAAGCATTATGGATTATGGATTTGAACTTATAAATATAATTGGAGTCTCAAGGGGTTCCAATTTTGTTCATTCACTTGGTTCAATTTTCTGAATTTTCAATAATTTAAAATTTTTCCTTTGAAAAGTTCCCATGATACTTACTTACAAAACAAAATAAGAATTTCAAAACTAAAATCGGTTACAAAATAAAAATGATTTCAGTGTTTTATCAATCACTGTTTGTGTTCATAATAGATATATATACTTCTAAAATATGAATACTTTATTACAAGAGTTAGTTTACTCGGAAATCGCGCATGTACCATCTATTGATAAATATCATTTGAATCATATGAAAAAATTATTTGAAGTATTTTATTTATGCATGTTACTGTTATGTATTAATATATAGCATCCCCAGCGGAAAAAAATAGTTTAGGAAACTGTAGAAAACAGTTATTTACGGTAGATAACTGAAAAAATGGTTGGAATTGAGACAAAGACAACAGTTATCTGCAGCTTTTTTTAGTTGCGTTCAGTTTTTAACTGTTATGTTCATATTTCAATCATAAAGAAATTGAAAATTCTCATTTTTCTTCACTATCTTCAAAATTTTCTAGTTTTAAACAGTTTTAAACTATTTCATTCGTTTATCAATAGTTAATATCAGTTTTCTTCAGTTATTAACTGTTATGTTCAATTATAGAATTAGATTGTATATAGCAAAATTTTCCAATTTTTTTTCATCATTTATAAACAGTTTTCTTCTGTATATAATTATTGTCTTCTGTTTTATTCAGAATAAAACTGTTATTTTCAGTTTCTTACTGATTTCTTCACTTTTTAAAGTTGTTTACTATTCAGAAAACAACATAACTGTGAATAACTAAAGAAAACAGTTTATAATTGCATATGACTGTAGATAACTGTCAAATACTGATAAAAACTGAAGATTTGTCTCAATTTCGACATTTTTCTGCAGTTAATTTCTGTTTTCTTCCGTTTTCTTTGGTTTTCTTCTGATAACTGCAGATATTACCTGTTATCAGCATTATTTTTTTCTGCAGGGATGTAATTTTTTAATGTAATGAATAAAGTAGTTATAGTCATCTGATTATTAGATGAGTATAAGCTGATTTTCACTTGAAAATCATGTTGATATTTTTATTTATTATTGAATATAAGTACTGTTTGTTATTATTAATGTTAATTTTTTTTATTTATATTTTTATTTCTAGATTATGATGGTTAATCCAGAACTTTTTGCCAGTATTTATTTGAAAAAAAAAACATTAGTAATTGTAGACTTGAATAAATCAATGAAAATAATAATTAATAATAATATAATTAACAGTAAATATCAACATGAGTTTCAGGTGAAAATTAGTTGATAATCTCCCGATAATCAGATCATGTTTTTGCATCATTTGTGCTTGATTATTAACTGAGCTATAAATAGAGAAATAACATAATTTATCCATTTTCTATCAAAAAATACTTTGAAAGTTCTTAAAAATAATTAATTTCATATATACATAATAAATGTTGTTCGATTTATTTTATTTAATTTAATGAATCATTCAATCAAAAAATTCAAGTATTTCTTTTATAATTATTTTTCCTTGACAACAATGCACTATTCCACCAAATGCTACTCTTATCTTCGATGTTGAACTGCTGAAAGTGGAGCCCTGAAGCAATAACTACTATGCACAGAACCGACCAAACTATTTCATCTTGGCACTTGACAATTCAACAGCGCTTAAAACTTTATTAAGTGACTATTTGATAAGTAGTCGTAAGGCAGATGGCACACTGTACAAGATAATGTTTATTCAATCGCTTTATTTATAAACACTTGAAACTTAAAGAATATATAATAGAAAAGTCAAGGACATTTTTTAATTTTATTGTAAATGTCTAAAGTCATTTGTACAGTTGAAGCTATTTTTGGCTTCGAGTTTTTATAAAAAAAATCATTAAGCGATTGAATTAGAACAAACCAGAAGCATTATGAAATTTTCTATATTTTTTTTCATTCCATTTCTTTGTATTTCGTAAATTGATAAATTCTTCATTCAGTTATGTACAAACTTTGAATAATCTGCAGTTATTATATACCATTATGTAATCATTACTATTAATGTGATCAAATAAATAAATTTCTTCCTCTGTCAATCAATAAAACTAATAGTTTTTTTCTGATTTAAAAGGTTTACTACTTCTTCAATAGATATGGAATATGTATATGAACATAAATAAGTGTATGTCTCGGTGTATGAGAAAGTTACAATTTACATCTTTTTATGTACATTTTCATATCGATATAAAAAAAATTTTCACGTATACATATTTATTTACATTATTTACATCTACAATTTTGGTTTCTAACACTTTTGTGTAAACTAAAATTCTGTGTGGTTATTGCCACATCAACAACCGTTCTTCTTTTGACGTTTTTAGTAGTTTAAAAATAAGGTGAGCTTAATAAAATTGTATGAGCTCATCAGAAATTAATTGTACAAGAAAATAACCAATAGGGACAAAAATTTTTTCTTTTTGAGCAAAATAATTTTCGTGTGTGTGTTTTCATGATACAAAGTTTATTCTCGTTTTGAAGGAGAATAGAGCAGACAATATTCTTTTGTTTTCTAATGAAATTAGCCTGTCATTTGTTATTGAAGAAAATGTGTTTTGAATTTCTTTAATTTGTTTCTGAAAAAATTTTTAACTAATCGACTTGAAATTTTTATCACTTAGGTATTACATTTGATGTGACCAATATAGGATTAAATTTTTAAGTGACTAGCAGTGTCAGTGCGCGCTACGCGCACCCTATCGTATCCTATCCTCTTCGCTTTTAATATCAATTCTTTAAAAAAAAATATCCATCCGTCAATTATAATTCATATTATTCTATAAAAACAGATCCAGCCCATTTGTTATCTCAAGATAACTATAACAAAATTATATAATCGTCCTTGGCATCTTTTAAGAATATATTTCAGATATTTTTTTTTAAAAGATTTGATGAAAAACATATCCAAATTTCACGAAAAAGGTGGTGTTTTTGAGAAATTCAATTGTGGAAAAAAGGAATTTTTTCAGTTTTTTCAATACATCTCAAAAACTATTTAAGTTATTTATAATCTGAAGAAACAACATGAAAGCTGGTAAAATTTCGCTACAGGACTCCAAAATTATTTTTCGACAAAAAGAAAAAACACATTTAAAATGGGCCATGTGTATTTTTAAGTTTTTTGAATTTTGTTGCTTTTTGCATTTAATTTCATATTTTTTAAACATTAATTTATATTTTTTAACATTAAAATGTATCGAAAGTTACATTTTTAGACATCAAATGATTTTTTTATTGTTTAAAATTTCAAGTAGATTAATGAAATCTTCTCTGAAAAATAGTCGAAAATATTTAATAAAAATTTTTAATCTCAAATATCTTTGGTTGCACAGTCAAATATTTTTGAGCAACGAACTCCGTTCGAAGATATAAAAAAGCTATCGCTGTGCCAAATTTCAAAACGATTGGTTGATTTTTATAAAAATTCGAATTCTCAAAACATTTACTATACTTTATAGTAAAAATTACTATAAATACAGTAAAAACTACCGGAATGGAAAAGATATATGTATTTTTAAAAAGATTGGTTGATTTTTACTGAATTTTTCTCGTAATTTTTCGAGCGTTAGAAATATTTAAAAAATCAATAAATAATGTTTGAGGAAGCTTAGTACCAATGAATTGGCAGCGGTTTTTATATTTATAAGGCTATTTATTTCTTTGTAACAACTTATAAAATCACAGTTTTCAATATAGGATTTTTTGTAAAAAATCTAATGAAATCATTCGAATTATAGTTTACTGATTAAACAAAAAAGATTTTAATAATGAACGTCACAAATGTGTTATTACCATGCGTACTGAGACCCAACATAAATATAACCATATATTTACAAAGTTTTTACTTATTTGTAAAATCTTTTTTTGTTTGAACACTTATAAGTTATTTACAATAAATTCATGTAACAAAACTGACTTGATACGGTATTAAACGTATGGGCTATCTTTATATGGTTTCTTATATTTTTATACAGTTTTCTACGATTTGCAACTATTTTATACAATTTTATTTAATTTCTGCACTCTTTTTTATCTAGTTTTAACAGACCTTTACTATATCTGTAAGAAGGCCAAAAGATTCATGTAATTGTAACAGTTTAAAAATAATTTTAAAAATATTTATTCAAAGATAAATTTTGTAAAAAATTTCCACTATTGCAAGCCAGCTGCAATTGTAGTGCAATCGTGACATAGGCATTCCCGAGCGTTCGATTTGAGATCGATTTGTCTACACAGGTAAAATTTACAATTAACTTTTTTGTTGTTGAAATTATCTGATTTAAAAATAAAATAAAGATATCTTTTTCTAATAACATTTTTAGTTAATATTAATTGTTCAATTTTTAAACTAAAAGAAAATAATACTTATAATTATTTTAAATATTATAATAATATTTCTACAGTAAACATGTAATAAACAAAATTTGAATAAATAAGAAAAATATTAAAATTTTGTTGTTGGAATGAAATATTTCGTGAAATTGTGAAGTATATTTAAAATTATTTTAATTTTCCAACAGGCAACTGCTGAATCTATAAAATATTTATTATTATAAATATTAATAATTTAAAAACATTTTAATTTATCTATTATTCACATAATTTACACATTAGATACAAATTATTAGTTACACTTTTCTTTGTTTGCTAATATTTTTCGTTCAATAAATGTTAATGCTATCAGTAAGCTCTTATTCATAACTTCTTTTTCATAAAGATTAAAAGAATAATGCTTATCTCTGATTGCATCATTTGCAGAAAGAGATTTAATATGTTTTAATACATGTTGTTGTTGAAATAAAGCTTCTGTAATTTCAGTGGCTGATACACTTTCATTGCCATAAAGCAGTCCAAAATGATGTGCTGAGGCACGTGATTTCATCATATAAAAAGAATCAAAAATATTATCAGCAGGTGTTTCTAAAATTAAATAAATCTATAATTAAAACTTTAAAAAATATAAAATAAATGTTATGGCATATTGGTGTTGTTTATTAAATCTTATATACTTTGTCTTGTAGATAATGAAGTAAGAACTGTTGAAACAATTTGTTGCTGTCTCAACATTAAATTAAAGGACGAAGTACTATATTGCATCTTAGGTTTTAAACTATTTTCCATAACATAGGCATCAGAATCTGGTATTTTTCTGGCTATTTGTGTACCCTGAGTAAACACCAATTAAATTATAAAATATTATTAACAATTTTTTTAATTTACCTACACTTACAATTTTTATGACTTCAATGGGATTTACACTTGAACGTACATCTGGAAGACTTTGGCAATCCCAATCCAATATACTACAATTAAAATCACTTATATTCAAATGAGTCCAGCTAAAATAATTTGATCTTATGTGAAGACCTACAACTATTTTAAGATCCTAGAAAAAACAGATCAAAATTTTAATAAAACATTTAACTCTAGATATCAATAATCTAATTAATCTTTTCATTTTTATTTTAATAAATTTGTAGAAAAATTTTATTTTATGTTTATTATTATTCAATTATGTAATAAGTTTTAATTATTAAATTATTATTAAATTACATCAAATACTAATGTTCATAATTCTTTTTCATTTAATAAAATTATACAGAAAAGATTTTTATGCATTACCTTCAATTTTTTTTTCATATTCATAGATGTAACAATACTAGATTTTTCAGCTGATTCTTTTTTTCTTGATAGAATAGATGTACATATATTTATTAATTCTGGAACTGTTATTGTACTATGTAAAACAATATCATCTAGTGTTGTGAACTTTTCTTGTTTGTTTTGAAGAAACTCAATTTGGTTTTCTGAAATACCCAAACTTTCACAAATAATTATAAAAAAAATATTAATTCAGATAATTAAATGTAAAATTAAAAGTTTTAACTGTCTACTTTTTCATTTTCAATGAACTAGATGTTTTCAATGTATCGAATACTATTTGCAATTCTTCCATAGAATATTTTGATTTGATTGCATTCCATTTCAATAAATTAGCACTTGTTATTGTTCGATATAATTGCAATAGAGATATTTGTAATGCATTGTATTTAAAGATCTGTAATTAAAAAATATTAAAATTATTCAAAATATCCTAAAAGTAAAAAATGAAAAAATGTTTATTACCATAGTTCTCTTTGTATACATTGTTATCTGTAAAGCATAACTTCCACTTAACCTAAAAGTACAAAGAATTAAAATATATATAACAATAAATAACTATACAAAATAAATTTTATGATTTAATACCAGAATATTTTTAATCAAACAAGAATTAATTTTTTTTATAGATTAAATTTTGCAGTGGTTATTATCAAAGGTTGTGGGAGAACGTTCTGGAGGCAAAAATATAAATTCATTCCGATAAAATAATTTCTAATTTTATTTTATTTTATGGTAATAAATTTTGGACTATTTGTTTGAAAAATATGCACGTCAAATGGTATAACCTACTCCTTTCTGCCTTTAAAAAATATACTTCTTTCTTTTTCTTTTCGCTTAGGTTGATACCGACGGGATCTTTTTTACTTTTTGTTGTGTTGGCACCATTGAAACCTACGGCCATCAACTATAGATCAGGCTTGATCTACAATTATGGCGGGAGAATTTAAAAATCTCGATGCTCCGGTTGCATGGATCTAAAACAGAGAAGTCACATCAAGGGGGATATGAAGGCCCCAAAAAAAAATTGCAAGGTGCAGAGGCCAGAGCGCTGAGCGTCTGGCAAGTGGCAGTGCAACCCCGGTCTTCTTCTATTATACTGGCTATGTCTTCCGGCAGATGAAGCTAATGACTTAAGCCATGTAGACAATATTTAAAAATACTGAATGATCCAGGACAAACATTGAAATAACTAAAATTCTTCTCTCCTTATCCTCCTTACTTTACCACTCCAGTGGGTAAAAAGGAAAGGAAAAGGAAGAAAGAAAAGGAGAAGAGGATAAATGATGGGAAAAAAGGCAATGTATATGATCCTAAAAAAGAAAAGAAAAAAAAATAAATGAAACATTTAATGAATAAAGAGCATTTTTTAAAGAAATTTGTAATAATTTTGCATGATGCAAATTACACTATTCTTACAAGCATCTTTAGCAAGCATATCTACTCTTTCATTTTCAAAAATACCAACATGCGAAGGAATCCAAATTA
>JAWWEQ010000045.1:26310086-26328998 GCA_035583055.1 Torymus tubicola | reverse complement strand
CTAAACCCATAAACCCTAAACCCATAAACCCTAAACCCATAAACCCTAAACCCATAAACCCTAAACCCATAAACCCATGGGTCGACCTCCTCTTCTTCGCTGCCCGAGTTGCACACCAGGGTAACGAGGTCGACTTGGCATTTTGGCCTCTGTAAAATCGCCTCTTGTGGAATTGCAGGCTCTTCTGTCCGCAGTTCCACGATTTTAACCAAGGTTTCTTCTTCACCTCCGGTTCACGTGGCTGGTAGGCCAGAATCTGGCATTACCCAGCCTGGCAGCGGGTTAACCAGGTTGATCCGCGCCAGCAGCTGACTCACCAGATCTACTACAAACTGCTACTGGATCATACTTCTGGTGTTCACCATTTCGCTGCAAAGGAGAAATTTTGCAATTATCCTCAAGAACTTTTGTTCGAATTTGCGCGTGTTCTACGGGGACTAAGGGAAACGGGATCGCTGGTTAGTACGCGATTCTTTGACCCTTTTGGCCGACCGCGTGATCTTTTAGGGGGCTCGCTCGTAACAGGCACGGGGCTGGCTGGTGCAGAAGTAGGACTGATTTGTCTTTGTATGACTAAAGTAGTATTTCTTGGCCTACCTCTCCCGCGAGCTTGAGTAGCTATGCCAACCTCGTCCTGATTTCGCTCAACGCCCGCTGGCGACTGAGTTCTCGCAGGCGGCGGGACGCTCATCGCCGTTTCGGTCGAATCCCTCGGTGGTTAAGTGTTGTCATCTTCATCTTCGCTGTCGTTTGTCTGTGGTACCTCCTCGTTATCCTCGGGCTCCCCTCCGGTGTAAAATGACTATAAATGTCTGTGTCCTTCCTGGTCCACTAGTTTATACGTGTTTGACCCTCTCTTCTCCAAAATTTCACAAGGGCCAACGTATTTCTGCGCGTATTTCGCTATTACTGCTTGAGCGACCGAGGGTAACACTCGGTTCTTCTTCGACACGTGGTCTCCGACTTCGAACTTCGGTTCTCATCGTCTGGTGTCGTATATCTCAGCATGGCGCTCCTGTTCTTTTCTTGATCGATGACCCGCGTCGTTTAACATGTTACTGAAGTTTTTCATTCTTTCCGACCAGGTGTCCACCTCCTCCTGAGCAGTTGTCTCTTCCACTGCCTCATCTTGTTCCCTCCTTTTCATCCAGGGAGGCACTGGTTCTCTGCCGTAATTCAACATAGCAGCCAAGTCACCAGTGGTGCTATGGGGTGCATTATTTAGCGCGAACACGAGTTCAGGTAATTTCTGATCCCAAGTACTATGGTTTCCTTTGACAAATGCCATAATACCGGTCTTGAGAGTTCTGTTTACTCTCTTCACTGGATTTGCCTGAGGATGATAAGGCGGAGTGTGGGAATGATGAACTCGTATCTCCTTTAAATATTTGTCCATGAGCCTGTTCTTAAATTCTGTCCCATTATCAGAAAGGAAGACCTCGGGAGCGCCATATCGCAAGACGATCTTGTCTTTAAATTCCTTTCGTATCGTCTTGCTATTGGCTTTCCGAATGGGAATACATTCTACCCATCTGGTAAACAGGTCCTGGAATACCAAGATATACTCGTATCCGGCTTTACTCCGGGCAAAAGGTCCAGTTATATCTACAGCGGCGACCTTCCAAGACTTGTGAAGAATTGCACTGCTGGCATACTAAACACGACCTCACGTGTTCCCTTACTGACTGGTAAAATCTTGGCCAGTAGTAATATCGTGCCACCCTCGCGACGGTTTTTTCCTTCCGAGAAGTCCAGCAGTAGGGTCGTCGTGATATTCCATAAGAACTTTCTTCCCCTCTTCACTGGGGACTACAAGCTTCCACCCATCGTCATCTTCGCCTAAGTCCTCGTCTACATCTTGATTAGGACGATACGTCTAGAGCTGCCCGCCTAATACCTTCCACCTGGGGTTAGCTCCAGGTTCTACTATCACCCTTTTCTGCCAGTCGAGATACCATTCGTCTTACGTAGTTGCCACCTACGAAATTGCACCTACGACTGGTTGTTTCTTCACTTTCTCCTCGTCATCTTCGAACATCCTGAATAGAGCATCCGGTACACAGTTGAGGCTCCCTTGCCGATGTTCAACGTCGAAGTTGTACATCTGCAGCCTAAGTGATCACATTGTGAACCTACCTGTTGAGCTACGCAGTGACCGAATCCAATGCAAACTGCTATGGTCAGTCACTATGAGGAAATGATATCCCTCTACGTAAACCCGAAACTTCTCGATAGCCCATAGCACAGCAAGGCATTCTCGTTCAGTTACCGAGTAATTCCTTTCCGCTAGATAGCGAACGACTCGCGAACTCTAGCACACGCTCCTGGCTGTCTATCACCTGATACAAGACTGCTCCCAGACCAGAGTCACTAGCGTCAGTTTGTATAACAAAACGCGAGTTAAAATCTGGCCGGTGCAACACAGGAGCAGTCGCTATAAGTGCCTTGATATGTTCAAAGGCTCGTTGTTGTTTCTCTTCCCACACGTACCTGAAGTTTTTCTTCGTTAGGCATGTGAGAGGGTCGGCGATCGTGGCGAAATCAGGAAGGAATTTCCGATTTCACGATACCATACCAAGGAATCGCCTTAGTTGTTTATGGTTCTTAAACTCGGGATACTGCATTTCGGGAGCTATCTTATCCGGATCTAGTCTAAATCCATCTCACTTGACGAGAACGCCGAGATATTTCACCTCATTGCTACCGAATGCACTCTTCTCTCGGTTGATCGTGAGGCCTGCTTCATTGATTCTAGACAATATGCGTTCTAACATCACCGGATGATCTTCAAACGTCTGTGTGGCGATGATGATGCCATCTAAATAAGAGAACGCGTAAGGCTCCAGTTCTGGACCTATTACACGGTCGATTATGTGGTGAAAGGTGGCTCCCGCGTTCGCCAGGCCATACTACATCCTTTTAAACTGAAAAGGCCCATGCCGCTATGATATGCGCTGCTCAGATCTAAAGTTGAAATATAACGCGTAACTTGAAGCTTCTGTAAGATCTGATCCATATTTGGCAGCGGATATGCATCTCCCTTTGCGGCCGCGTTCACTTTGCGCATGTCTATCGCCATGCGATATTTATTGCCAGCTTTCGGCACCATAAAGGCAGGATTAGACCAGGGACTTGACGATGTCTGCAGGTGTTTTGACGTCTATTTTTCTTGCCCGTAGACGTTGGCACCAGTTGCCTATGGCCTCTTCAACGCCATTTTTTGTTTTTGCGAGTTCGCCGTCATCAAATACATTCGCTTTGGTTTTCCAGAGTGTTCGTGTATGCGATTTCTAAAAAAATTTGGATCGCTTCCTAAGGCGCACCTTCTGTTTATCTATAAATAAATAAAATATAAATAAATAATTTATAATATTTTCTTTTGACCTGTCCTACACGCTCTGAATTTAACCACGATTCGCAGCAGGTTAATCCCAGTTGGCTGGTTTCTTTTGTAAATTGGTCAGTAATTGGGATCGTGGTCGCTCGGAGCTGAGTGTTAGATAAACTTGAAATTTGTATGGGGTCACTTTAAGCTGAGCGATGTTTAAACTTAAAATTTTGATGTGATTGCTTTGAGCTGACCATTAAAGAGACTTGGCATTTTACATATCATATCAGAATTTGTTTCTTACAGTTAATTGCGAAGTAAACTTATAATTTTGAAATATTCGCTTGTAGCTGACCGTTGAAGAAACCTGACATTTTCGATATCAGAAGTGGTCGCTTACAGCAGACCGCTAGGTAAACTTGAAATTTTGTCATGGTCCCTTGAAGTAGACTGCTAGGTAAATTAGTACGTTTATCGACTATATAATTGTTCATGTGAATATAGCGGTTTTTTATTGTAAAAGATAACATTATTTAAAATTGTTTTTTGTTTAAAATAAGTGGTAATAAAGAAGATTCGACAGAACTCAATATAATCTTAGGTATAAAAATCTTACCTCCTAATTTTTCTCCTGTTATTATTTCTGCTTCTATGTTATAAATAACACAGGTACACAAAAAAAGTATCCTGTCACAAAACACTGACTATCATATCCTTATGTAGTTTGACGTACTGAACACGAATCCAGTGTCCGTTTAGTTCCATCAGCCCCTGATTTTGCGCAAATTATACCAGAAAAGCGGAAAATTTCGGAAAGCTGGATTTATGAAGTCCATTAGTGAATAGTAGAACGTATTTGAACCCAGTTGAGTCATATTTCCATATATTTTGACTTGCTGAATAAGAGTACACTGTGGATTCGATCCTTTTATCCTCCGATTTTGTGCAAATTACTGTAAGTGACTGGAAATTGCGGAAATATGCAGACAATTGTAGAAAACTGATATCATGAATATCATCAGTGGTATTCCTAAACCCGTTTCATGCAAAATGGACATTTCAAAACTATATTTTCTAGCGTATTTTTGTCCGTGCTTTTCAAATCTGCTATTAGTTTCGTTCTATGACTTTTCATTTTTTCAAAATGGCGGCTAATTTAAAAAAAAAACGTGATTTTTTTAAATATTTGATCGGTTTAACGTACTGGCTAATCATGTTCCCGGTATCGCATTGATACAAGGGTAAGAATCCTGTGGACTAATTACAATAGCTAAAATTTAAGCCATTCAGGATTACAAAATTCAAAATGACCGATCCAATATGGCGGCTTTTATACGCGTTTTTTACGTTTTCTCAGTTTTGTAAAGTTTTTGGCCTATGGCGTTAAGTTTTTGAATAGAATTTATTATTTTTATATCAATCCAATATCGATTATATAAGAAAACAATGACACAAGGTAATATATAATCCAAAATGGCGGAAAATACCACATTTTTCATAATTTTATCGTTTTTTCTTAGAATTTCACACGTTTTAGCAGTTTATGCGTTGCTATTTTGAACTTTCTTGCACAAAGAAATTACCCAAAGTTATATCTATAGAAACAATGAAAAATGTATCTGATAAACCAGTTCAAAATGGCCTTTCCAAGATGGCGACTTCCATGAATATTTAATTTCGATTTTATTTTGGATTTTCAATTTTTTTAGTCGGTTTGCTTATTTTTTACGTAGGTTTGTTACGAAAATTATTTCAGAGGTAATAAAAAATAAGAAAAGCTTGATAATTCAAAATCGCAGGTGGTTATATATTGTTTTTTGATTTAATATTTGGATGTAACTATCATTTTTCCGGAATTTTCACTGTCATTACACTTTCGCGTGTAAATTTTATTGAAGTGAAAGTTAAAAACTTACTAAGTTGAAAGAAAAAAGTTTATTGATTTTTTTTTCATAAATTGCAAATAATACATAAATATTGTTGGCAATATAAATTTTTTGGAATTTTTCGGTCATAATTATTTTTATTATTATTTTTGATGATCTTTTTTTTTTCATTTTTGATTTAATAGTACTAATGAAACAGAATTTGACTAAAAAAATTAAACGGTAAAAAAATATAAAAAATAGATAGAAATATATGAAAAAAACAAACAAAAAAGATAAAAAAGAAAAATAAACAAAAATAAATAAAAAAAACACAAACCAAAACAAAAAAAAAAAACAAAAAAAAAAGAGTTTCGACTGCCGTCGACCTCCTCGTAAGAACTTTTCTACATAAATTATTATATTTATTGATATAGAAGGATGTTCTGGTGAAAGTCGGGCAACGTAAAATGTACGGCAAACGGGCGGTTATAAAAATAGTAAATTATTGTATAATTATAAAAAATATTGTAGAAATATATAACTTTAATATGTTTAATAGCAAAACTACCTGAAAAATGAATGTCACGATGAAAAAAATTGAAAAATTCAAAATAAAATCGAAAATAAATATTCATGGAAGTCGCCATCTTGAGACGGTCATTTTTAACTGTTTTATCAGATACATTGTTCATTGTTTCTATAGATAAAACTTCAGGTAATTTCTGTGCAAGAAAGTTCAAAATAACAACGCATAAACAGATAAAAAGTGTAAAATTCTAAGAAAAAACGATAAAATCATGGAAAATATGGTATTTTCCGCCATTTTGAATTATATATCACCTAGTGTTATTATTTTCTTGTATAATCGATATTTTATTGATATAAAAATAATAAATTCTATTGAAAAACTTAACGCCATGGGCCAAAAACATTACAAAACTGAAAAAAACGCGTGTACAAGCCGCCATATTGGATCGGCCATTTTGAATTTTGAAATCCTGAATGACTTAAATTTTAGCTATTGTAATCACGGGATCCTTACGCTTGTATCGATCCGATAACGGGAACATGATTAGTCAGTACGTTAAACCGATCAAATATTTAAAAAAATAACGTTTCTTTTTAATTAGCCGCCATTTTGAAAAAATGAAAAGTCATAGAAAAAAACTAATAGATTTGAAAAACACGGACAAAAATACGCTAGAAAATATAGTTTTGAAATTTTGTCACTTACCATTTCACAGACAAATATTCACTTGAAAAACATACAAAATCTATGTCCATTTGGCATGAAACGGGTTAAAATAATTTTTGCAATAAAAAAATTTGTATCGTGCGCACTTTTTGCGTGCTTTTCTGGCGCCATGGCAAACATGGCTTCCTTGCGGACATCCGGGTGTATAATGAATGTGTATTAACTTTAACGCATATCTCAATATTTTTTTTCTTTTAAATCATATATTTTATATGTTTCAAAAGTTTTTTATGCCCCGCTAGTACTCAATTTTACTGGGTTTTTCCCATAGTCTCATAAGAGTCCATGTAAAAAATAAAAACTTTGAGGAGCAGCTTCGGCTCAGTGGTAGAGTGTTTGCCTCATGACTCTAGGGTCGTGGGTTCGAATCCTCCCTCCACCTGACCGGAGTATTTTTCTGAATTTTTCTCGACTGAGGAGAGCTCTGGGAATAAGAATTTCAATCCACGCATTGTTAGGTGGTGATTTTCGAATTTTCGGGGCCCTCTAAAGTTGCGGAAAAGGAGGGAAAAGGCGAGCAATCTCTGGGGTTCTCCTATCCAGAGTAAACCGTGACTTCTCCTCCCCAGTGGAGACGCTCGCCCATGCCTGGCATGAATTGAAGTCTCGGTGACATGGGCCGCAGGGGCTGCCGACCCCTCCAGCCGTCTTAAGCTGGCCCTACCACTACAAACCAAGCCTTGGATGAAGACACGACCCACAGGCCGGTCTGCCCCAGCGACCTCTCCCAATATTCAATCTTCTTCGGACAACGCCACGACCTTGGCGATGGGGCGACGCATATTTCACCGATTTAACTGCGGCTTCCCAAATGCCATCAAAATGAGGCGCACTGGGAGTATTGAAGATCCAAGATGTACCTTCTTGAACAAGAGAATTTAGAATTTGAGTGAGTAAGAAGATGATGAGCTAATCATCTGTTTCAACAAAGTGTCTGCACCTACGAAGTTTGTTCCTTGATCGGAAAACAGTTCTTTATAAAAATATCGATGTGCGGTAAATCGATGGAAGGCAGCGATAAACGCTTCACTAGTGTAATCTTCGACTACCTCGATGTATATAACGCGGGTGGCCATGCAGATGAAAATCGCGATAAATCCTTTGATCGAGCCTTTACCTCTAGTTTTCATTAGACAAAGACTAATAGGGCCGGCGTTTAGGCTTGAAATTTCGCGAAAATTAGATGTAAACTGTAAAATAAAGGAGAAAAGAAAGTGAGAGAAAAGTGAATAATTGTTGGTGAAAGAGGTTAAAAGATCGGTAGCTCTCCTTCTGGTGAATATCTTTGGGATTTCACGGAATTTAAGCCATCGTGGTCAAGATAATTGATGATTATCTTGATGTTAACAGACCTCGTGAGGAGGTAGGTGAAAACCTACTTCTGGTTTGAAGGTTACCCGGGGCGTTGGGAAGATCGTGAGATCGACCCAAGCCACTTAGGGTGCGGAGCAAGAGCATACAAGTCGAGATAAGTCATTAGCATGCCCGAATTGCATGAGGATAAAAATTGTCTCACTTCGTCTTTGATCCTTTATTTAAGTGTGAATGAAAGAGATGAATGTTATTTGCTCAAGGATGTAACCGAGAAGCAAGAAATTATAAAGTCGAATTAAGACTAAAGCAAAGCGAGCGTAATTTGTACATGTAATTTGTATATGTAATTTGCGTATGTAACTTGTACATGTAATTTGCGTATGTAACTTGTACATGTAATTTGCGTATATAATTTGTATGTGTAACTCATATGTAATTCATATATATACTGATGTAATTTGTTCTTTATAGGTAATTGTATGTACATATATTTATTCCAAAATATTTCAAATAGTCAATGTATAAAACTGAGAAGAGTGGTAGAGTAGCTGCGTGATTTGGAAAACGCGCCAAAGCCGCCAACTACTCCGGAGCGCCGCGCGAGGGCGCGGTCGCGTCGGATGTGGAAAGCGCGCGCTTCTTCGACTCGCGCGCTCTCGACCATGTGCATTTAATCTTCTAACTCCGAACAGAACGGAGCAAATAAAGAACCCTTTACTGAGTTTTCGATATATATATTTTTTTCACCAGCTCCCTTATCCTTACCACAACAGAGAGTTACAAGCGTTAATTGAGTGCCATCATAAAGAGTGCAATGACGGGCATCTCTAATTAATAAAGTCGTAAAGTGACAATCAGCAGGTAAAATGAGTGGATGCTTAGCATCTTCTTCAAGAAGAGAGTGAGAAAGTCGACCGCCCACCCTAAGCAAATGATTTTGTATCACAGGGTTTAAATATAACAGAGTGCTTTTAGTCGAAAGTTTACCAATTCTGTTCAACTGTTGTAGTTCGAGCTTAAAATATACTGTTTGAACCAAATAGATCAGACAAAGTCTGTGTTCTCAATCTCACTAGCACTCACTTGTTTAGATGTCGGAGTGTGATGGCATAGTAGGGATTGAAGAACAGTGAAAAAACTAATGACCAAACTTGCTTTCGTTTTACAGTCAGTTTTCAAGCGGATTCAAAAAAGGAACCTGAAGCAATACGAAGCCAGTCGTAGCAACTTGTTAAGCGACAAGTAATAATTGATAAGGCTCCAAATTTCTGGAGTATTCGCAACAGAATTTGGAGCGACTTTGTTAACGACTAGAGTATGACTAGGCTGGAGATTTAGACTATTTACGGTGGATTTGAGTTCGTCATGAGACTGCGGCCATGGCTCATGATTATTAGCTAGCCACTAGGGCCTTTCCACCACAAGGTGTGAGAAGATAGTTTCGAGGGCTCGATACCTCGTGATATAAAGTCAGCAGGGTTATCAGCAGATCGAACGTGATGCCAATAGGCATTAGGTAGTAGAGTGTGAATCTCCGAGCACCTATTAGCTACAAACACTCCCCATCTAGAGGGTGGTCTTTTAGCCAGAAAAGTACATCCATAGAGTCTGACCATAGATGAGTACTTTCGACCTTTATTGGAAAAGATTCGATGAACGTTTGAGCCAATCGAGCAAGTAGCAACGCAGCGAATACTTCCAATCGAGGAATACTTAGTGTTCACACTCCATGATGTGGTAAGAAGGCTTGATTCTCAGATGATGACTTTGATACAGAGACGAGAGTCATGTGACCTAAATCCATGTACTCTCTTATGAAATCAGTATAGGCTACTTTTTCGTCCTTAGCAAAGTTTAATTCAAGACGATTGAGCGCACGTAATGGGGAAGAAGGGGAGCTCTCGAGATGAGCAAAGGTTAAGTTATCTCGATCTTTCCATGGGAGACTTACTATATACCGACCCGACTCATCCTGTCAAGTGATTTTTTGGTAAAAATCCATGCAAGCTTGTTCGCCAGGCGAGTAATATTTTTTATCAGTGCCTATCTCCTCCACCCTCCAAAAGTTTGGCTTCATGCTCGCAGCTGTTCGAGCAATGGAGAGATATTGATTCTGGCTCTATTTCTGAAGGTGACGAAGAAATATTACCTGTCAATAGCCAACCGAGTTTGGAGCTAAGTGCTATCGGTTGAAGACTCTGACTCTTAACAATTTGATTTTCAATAATTGGAGCATAAGCGCTTGCACCGAGAAGAATATCAATGTGTAAGGTTCGAGATACATGGGATCTGCTAATTGTAGTCCTCTTAAGTATTCGAAATTAGTTATACCTCCTACGACGGGGGGCTTATATGATGATAATTTTGGCAAGACTATCGAATCAACTTCTAGAGAATAAGTTTAATCACAATGAGGTTGTATACTAAGACGAACTACCTTAGAAGACACGGCAACTATCTTTTCACGTATACCTTGAATGTGCGTGTGACTGGTTCTACAATTTAGAGAAAATAGATTACAGAAAGCTTGTGTAAAATTGAGATTTGAGATCCAGGATCGATTTAACGTTGTGCGTCCCTAAACAATTGAAACAAAGGTTTGAGGATTTGATCAATTCCTTTCGCTCAGCAATCGTTTTATTGAGAAATCGTTCACATTTGTTTGTGAAATGAGATTGATTACAAATCAAACATTTCTGTTTTGAAGGGGTCGTAGATAAAGTTTGATGAGAATAAGCCGTATGAGAATTATCGAGCTCTGACTTACGTGATTTCGAATTTGGAGATTGAACTTTAGCGTTATTACTCGATGATGATTTAGTGCCAGCTTCGATGGCCTCTAGAGTGAGGGTTTGACTTCAAAGAAAGGCTTGAAGTTGCTCCATCGTGAGTGGGTCAACACTGTCACCGAGATATCGTTCCCATTCTTTACCCGTATTTAAATCGAAACGATTAACCGTGAAATGCACAATTAAATCACTACCTAGCTGAGCAGCTCTATTAAGAGTTGTTAAACTGTTAGTGAGATTGAAAATTTCTCTAGAGATACGTTTAACTTCTGACGAAGTGTCCGATTTCATGGGCTTAACTGCAAATATCTCCGAAATGTGATAGCTAACACAATACGTTGTTGATTTTCATAATAATCAGTTAAAGCCTTCCAAGCTCGTTCATAATTATCATCCGAAATGGGAAGAGATTTAATTTTTTCCAGAGCTTCACTTGTAAGGTTATTGCGAAGAAAGTGTAATTTCATAATCGGCGATAAGTCTTCGCGTCGGTGACTGACAGCGCGGAAAACACCCCTAAAATTCTCCCAATCTGAGAATTTACCTGAAAATTTTGGTAAATCTACCTTTGGCAACGATTGAAACGAGACATTAGATTGAGCAGTAATCGGAGGAACTGTACCCGGAATTGAAGTGATGGTACTTGATGAGTCCTTCTGTGCATCGAGGTTTCCAATGAAATCAATAAAATCACCTTTACGGTCATAGAAACTATCCTCAACAAGATCGATGAGACCACTAATTGAAATAAGTATGATTTTTATCAAGTTCCTTGAGATGTAAAATCCTGTCATGATTCTGAAGAAAAGAGTTATAATTTCGCTCAAGTCCGGCTAGTCGTGCGGTAGCGTAACCTTTAGTCATGTTTCCTTTAACTTTAGATTTAAAGTTCTGAAAGGAATTCGCGATCTTTGCCTGTAGAATCATTTGTCTAGCATGGAATTCCTCCATTTTGAGATTATAGTAATTTAATTAGTAACAAATCTGAGTATTCAAACTTTGGTATCGATGTAACTATTCTTACCCACTCGAGCGTAGAGTAGGAAATAGAGAGTTTATTTTAAATAATTTTTAGCCTAGGTTATAATACTTAAGCTACGGTGAAAATTGAGATGCGCTTAAAGATTCAAAGTTGAGTGCGACTGCTAACCTTCTCACGGTGAATCTGCAGATAATCGACACGTTGACTGTTCGAAAAGAAGATACTGCAGGCGTTGTATGCTGCTATCTCTGCAGCGTAGTCATCAGCTAAATGAGGAATACAACCAGATGAATAGATCATCAGTTAAGTTGAAGCGAGATGTTGCATCAGCAGGCAGCACTAAAACTGCAATGTCCAATAATATAAGTATTTGCTAATGCGCATGAAATGACATTCAATTTTCTCAAGACTAGTTAACTATTACAATTAAATTTGCAATAAACTCAAACTCAGTTAACTTGTATTAATCTTAAATTAAATAGACTCAATTTTAATTAAAATAATCATGACTAAATAGGGATCATTAAATTAGCGTTAAATGGCATAAAGGGCCTAAATTAACTAGACGTTAGTGGTACATTTTAATTAGAAAAGAAAAATAGTTAAAATTGCAACGATACGTGTGTCAATTTATTAGGACAAAACATCCGTCCGCTTATTGGAGTAGTCCGTGAATGGACTGGTGTGGACCCCGTAGCGGGGGTAACTCCTGAATTGACTTGTGTGAGCCCCGTAGCGTGTAGGCTGCACGCGGGTACTCCTTGCCTTGAATTGTGTGGACCCCGTAACGTGTCTGTTGTCCGTACATTGGCTCGGGCAAGCCCGTAGAATAATTGCTCTTGTTAGCAACAATTAAATGATCAGCGTACGATCGCGATGACTCCAGAGCTGACTTAACAGTGCACGCTCTGACAATGAATTTCCCACTTGTTGCGCAGAGTACGACAAGATGGCTGCCGATCACCGTACACGCGGTGATTCTAGAGCTGGCTCTACTGTGCACGCTCTTGGACGTCTTTTTAAACATTGTCATAATGAAAAAAGGGCTTCGGGGTATTTGCATACAACCCTTTCTTGTGAATGAATTATCACAATTAACAGATTAAAATCAGACCACTGTAATCTAGCCGCTTCTCTTACTCGAATTGGCATAATTAACAATGCAAACTGTAAACGTATCTAGGAACATCAAATGGCCAACCACGTGCTCTGACAGTACCAGTTATATGGCACTCAGTTCAATTGCCCTTAATTATAGAGTCGTTAATAGTCGAACCTAACATTCGTGCAGCGAAATATACAATGTCATTTCAATCTATAAAAGCGTTCTACAAAAATGTATATATTTCATCTACACAATAATCAGAATATATGTAAACTTAAGATAGTACCGTCGTTACCCCGCTAATCAAGTATACACAATCTCTCGTTTGATTCGGTGAGTAAGTAGATGTGGCAACGTCGTGGCTCGCGGGGTGCGAGAGAGGGTAACGAGAGAGAACACTTGTATGTTGTCTTGTTGGGTTTACGTTTAGTGTGATTTTGTCTAGACTTCGAAATGCCAAAAGAGGAAATATTCTTCAGGAAAAACAAAAGAGTCTCGCAAAAAGTATACGAGAAAAGGCTGCAACAAGTGGAAATAGCACGAAAGTTAAAAAGCAGCACTGAAAAATTTGAGCCACCTAACTTCAAAACTAATGCACACACAAGTAAGACAGATAGTGAGAAACATTCCACAGATTGCATTGATGATGATAATTTTGTGGTCGGTGGTTGTCGGATTGTCCACATTGAGATATTGGCAGAGCAATTGTTTTTCATGAGCTGCATGTCTATAACCTCTCTGATGGATACCGTAGAAGAGAAGCAATTTGGATTAGTTTCGATTCTGAAGATAAAGTGCTGCCAGTGTCAAATTACGAATACTGTTTTTACAGACAAGCAGTACAAAGGATCAAATAATAGATTTGTTTTTGATACCAATATAAAAGCTTTGATAGGTGAGTAAAAAATAAACTTAAGATAAATTATAATTGTATCTATAGAAGTATTGTAAGTAAATTCATAAATTGGCATATTTTTAGGTTGTTTGAATAGTGGCATAGGAAACACGCATCTAAATAAATGTCTTGCGGAAATGAATATTCCAGAATTGAACTGGCACACGTACAAGACCCATGAAAATAAAGTGGTAAAAAAGTTGAAACTGTTGCTGAACAAAACTGCATGGCTGCTGCTATAGAAGAAAAAAAATTGACCATTGAAAATGCAGAAAAATTGAAAGATTCGTTGTAAGTTAATATGAAATTTTAGAATATAAGTTTACGTATAACATTAATTAGTAAAGGTTAAAATAAAATTGTAAATAGCATAAAATTGATAATCAAATTTTGTACAACTGATTTTTTTATTGTAGTTTATCAAATTTTATAAGCCAATCATGTATTTTAGATTTTTTAATCCAATTATGTATTTGATCTGTTCTGTATTACAGATTATGAAATTAAGATTTTTTCGTGATAGATTTATTAGTACAGAATATTTTACTACAACATGAAGAAGACACAGCTTTATTTGAAATGTCAATTTAATGATAAAAGTTAAATTAATTAAGTCCATAAATGTTGTCCTTTGATTAATGGTTCGAATAAAATAATTAATATTATATTGTATGTTTTTGTTAGAAATAGATTAAAATGTTCAGAAATTTGCCATAATAAATGTTGTATTAAATATGACTATTTATATGTCATGTAAAATATTGTATCAGGGTGAATATTTGTTGTCGAATGATTGTATTTTTATCTCTTAAGTCATATTTCTTTGTATTCTAAAAGCCATATAATTGTATTAATATTGAATCAATAAAACATATCAAATTTTAAGCTTGAATTTTTTTTATAGTTATATTCATTTTCCAGGCCTCTTCACCTAGACATACATTTTCTATTTCCTGATGCGAGTGAAATGAATATTATAAATAAAACTATATCAGATAGTTCGTGTAGCATCTTCTTTTGACATGGGCTGGATCACGAGAGGCACTGGGAAAACTTATGATAGCCTGTCTGGAACAGCAGCTATGATAGGATATTTCAGCAAAAAGGTTATTTGCTATGTAACACTAAATTACAAATGTGCAAAATGTGATCCTAGCCACTCGCCTGAAGATCACGATTGCCGGCTGAATTTTGTTGGTAGTGCAAAAGCGATGGAGCCTCACGCCGCAGTTTTACTCACAAAAGATAATCTGATCTTTACAAAATGTAAAATTCAAATTGGAGTATTTACAGTCGACAACGACAGTAGCTCCATTTGTACCGTGAGAGAAGCAAACCATCATGAAGTTGCAAAGCAATCAGACAAGAATCATACATCGAAAGGAGTGGTCAATGAATTATATAAAATAAGTAAAACTCACAAAGAACTAACTGGTACGACTATTCAATATTTAAAATAATGTTTTAACTACTGCGTGTCACAAAACCAAGGAAATATTATTGATATGACAAAAGCCATCGAAAACATTCCTCACCACGCTTTTAACATTCAGACTAATTGTGGAAGCTGGTACACTCATGAATTGGATCCTGTTAATTACAAGCACGCTAATATTGGTAATGGATTGAAGGATACGAATTTATTTGAAACCTTGAAAACGATTTTTAATAATTTAGCAAGTAAATTAGGTCAGTTTGTCGGTGGTGCTTTCAGGAATCCAAATGAGAGTTTGAATGCCATAGTAATAAGTAAGGCTCCAAAAACTAGGCTGTATGGAAAACAGCTTCTGGTGATGGACGAGTGGCGTGTGCAATAAATAAAAAAAAATAAAGGGGAACAGTATATAGGCCAATTAAACAAATCCCTCGTATTGTCTCCCCGAAGACATACTATGAAATATAATAAAAAAGTTGATACTATTAGTAAAAAAAGATACACTCAATCTCTAACAAGTGCAATTAAATTGAAACGTATTTTATTAAAAAAGGCTAAGACTGCATTGAAAAATCAGACTGAAGCCAAAGAGGGCACTATATATGAATCTGATATTGGATTGCTTAATACTTATGAAAATATTCCTATTGTAGCATTAGAAGATGAAAATCAAGAACCCATCACAGTACAGTTTGATTTAGAAACAGGTGGCTTTTCCAAGACGTCAGATATTCTCCAAATTGCAATGAAGTACATTAAGTCAGAATTTTCAATTTACATGAGACCCACGCAGAAAATTTCGGAAGAAGCCAGTAAAGTGAATGGTTTGCAATACATAAATGGAGAACTTCTATTTCACGGAAAGATACAGTCGTCTCATTATCAGAAGCGTTACTAAAATTATATAATTTTCTATGTTCTCTCAAAAGAAACTGTATTTTGGCAGCACACAACTGTTCATTCGATTTTCCCCGTTTAATGAATGCTAAAAAAGTTACATGACAGAACATTTTCATGTCATAATAAACGGATATTATGATACACTTCCTGTAATCAAAATGAAAACAGGAAAAAAGGGTAAAGGTGATAATCAATTAGAAAATGTTGCTGCAGAATTTAAAATTAATTGCGAAAAAGCTCATGATGCACTCCACGATGTAATTATATTGGATAAAGTTTTGAAAGAGTTGAACGTTTCAAACGATGACTTGAAAAAATTTTTTTCTGAGAAATGATGCTCGATACGTACATTCAAAATAAATTTAATGGATTATGTGATATTTTAGGCAAAGACGAGAACGGTATTATTAAGTTACCAAAGAGAAAAAAATTTTACAGAAGATTTTTAATTATTTTGAAAGTAAAAAGTATAACAGAAATTAATTTATATTATTTATAATTTGATGTTACTTTTAGTTAAGTTATTTAGTTTCATACTGTATATATGTTGATAACTACATTTAAATATGATGATTTGAAATTGTTACTGTGTATAGAAATAATTAATACTAATTATCATTAAGCATATAAACTATTTTCTTGTTTTTGGTTAATTCCGTAAACTCTTCATTCGCGTATATACATAGCACACGGAATTTCAAATAGAGCGCACACCTAACCTTTCTTGCGGCCTTGCGGCGTTGCCACATCTACTAGTCTGTAGCAGACTACCGATGCTAAACATCAATTATTTACATTTCATTGCTTAATTCTGTTATGACGTGCTCCTAATCGATACATTCAAGTGCCCAAAATGTTTTGCGGATATTCAATTTCTATTTTCTCTATTTCTTTTGTAAATCTGAACTGTAGTTTTTATACAATTTAAAGATAACTGTGCTTGAAACACGATTTCCCTTAAGACTACGTGTTAAATTAGTAAAAATTAAAGTGCTTATAACTCTTCTCTGACGTATTATGGCCTTCCGAACAATTTTTGGAGTCGCTTTTAGACCAATATGAATCGATGTATTCAATTTCATTAATGTCTCAATGGTATTTATGTAACGACGGTACTACCGTAATGTGCAGCTCAAATGAACCTCCTAATAGGTTTAAAATGCTAAATTGAAAAAAGTACCTCTATATAATAATTTTTTATTTATTGTACTTCGGGGCACACGCACTAATTACAACCGGCTTTTCAGCAACTCGCGATCGCGTCTATATTGTACACCACAGTTGTGACCGTTACGCAATTCTTATTTAAATGTAGATATTTATTCATTGTTTTCTTACGCATTTATCATACTGCAACGGGTGTGTGTGTGTGTGTGTGTGTCTGTGTGTGTGTGTGTGCGTGTGCGTGTGTGTGCGTGTGCGTGTGTGCGTGCGTACGCATTCGTGAGTGTGGGTGAGTCTGTAATAAATGGATGTAAAACTTTCTCACAAGAGGCACGGTACTATTACTAACCTGGGCAGCACCAGGAATGTGGGTCCTGGAATTGGCTGAAATTGTAAAAGGCACTTCTTCACGAAAAATAATGAGCCACGTGTCTCTGCACTTTTGTTCTGAGATTCAAGCTATTTTATGTCTAAAAAGAACAATTTTTGATGAAAATGGCTTTTTTTTTCTTTAGTCATAGCTTAACGAATATTTGGGTTGTCTATAGATTAAAAGATGTATAAATGGAAAAAGAAAAAGCTCTAATTTAAGCTTTATTTCGTTAAAACATGTCAATTTTTCAATAAGTTAAAGACAATTGATAATAGGGTAAGAAAATGACTAAAGATTTAGTAGAAGTAGTGCCTTCTACAATTTCAGTCAATTCCAGGACCCTCATTCTTGGTGATCCCCTTATAAGTTTGTTAATTGATAATTTCAAATTCATTGTTTTTTAGTACAATTATTTGTTTTACCTGAATAAATGCTTAAATTCAATGAATTTATTCGAATTCTTAATATTTATATACATTTGTATTATCTATGTATTTTATATTTATTGGGTGTTTCAATAAAACGGTTGAAGAAGTAATAAATAGTAAAGTTTATGTTATAAGTGTATGTGTAAGAGACGTAGTTAATGCATATACGTCAGAATAAATTCGCCTATACGTCTTTCATTACATCGGTTTTATCAGAAAAATTTAATTTGTTACATGATAATATGCAGTAATTAAAGTATAAATGTTATGTAAATTCGAAAAACTCCTACGATCACATTTGTATGGTTTTTTGGCGACACGTAAGCGCGCATGTGTATCGGCGGTTGGCCTGCTTTTCGGATTAATGTCGTAAAAGCTGTTATAATGATTTCAACTTTGAAAAAAGTCTTTCGCCTATGATCGTTATTTTCTTTCACATTCAAACATCAGAAATGTAGGATACTGCATCTGCGACACATAAATTTACACCGTTATATGAAAGTAGCAAGAAATAAGATACGGTTGTCTTTTAAAGATTTTTTTTCTTTTCTTTTAAATTCCTAGATTTTGGAGGAATCAACGTCTGTGGACGGTCGATTCAGCTATTCGACGTTACATCTTCCCGACGTCTGACATCACGCACTTTATTCCCTAGGAAAATAATTTTGTGAGGAAGTATACTATAGTCGCGGCGAAGGTTCTCACTGGATCACATTCACCCACGCAATAAGTATCTCCTACCGTTACTACTGTTGCAGTATCACCAAATCCAACATGTTGGGTATGAGCGATACACCTTGCGATCTGGAGCATTGCATAATCACGCAAGGCCTACCAGCAACGGCACGCCTCTATTGGCTCACTAAGCTGTAAGTCGCACGCGATGAGTTTGATCTGCTGACAGACAGGTGGATGACAAGCTACCAAACTTAACGAAAATGCTCAAAAGTTTGAATAATTTTTTGAAGTTATAAATAAATATATTTATTGTGTCCTATATTTTATTTATTTATTTATTTAAACCAGTAAAATACAATATGTTAATACATGATGTATGATCCTATAGAGGTAAACTA
>JAWWEQ010000045.1:26280558-26308319 GCA_035583055.1 Torymus tubicola | reverse complement strand
AAGGCGACCGGAGCATCAGCCTCCGGGTCCTGTTACAAATAAGTTGTACGTTGAGTTGGGAGAAATTCAACGTTACAGCTTTAAAAACTTTAGATCTCAAATCCAATAATGTACACGCAGTAGTCAAAATAAAGAAAGGAGATTCGATCTCAAAGAGTTTTAAAGTAGCGAAGATATGATCTTGTAGTAATGATATGTATTAACTTCCTTTGCTGAGCACTATTAGTCAATCTATGAAATCGAGTAGATGCATCATAGTAGAAACTGAATGTCGAAGAGTCGAATTAATACATGAAACCTACATTTATCAACTCAATCTGTTTCTCTTGACAGAACTTTGCCAATGGCATAGTTAAATGCGATGAATGATTGTCAGCATATAAAATAACTGGAAATTTATAGTTATTCTCCACTAATCATTTGTAAAAAACATTTACAATATAACGTTCAGCAACCATCCATCTCTTCTCTGTATTTCTAACGGCTCAGTCTTTAAAAATTTTTTCCAAAACTTCTTTCTTTGAAGTTGTTTTTGAATCGAAAAGCATCGTTGGAAATAATTGATTGGCTAATACTTATTCGTTATTTGGAGGCACTAACGTAAATGAGGATTCGTTCAAATTGAAAACACGTTTTGGATTTATATTGAATCTTTTTCTTCAAGATAATTCTTTAATTTTGAAAACAATTGCCTCAAGTCGTACTCCAAAACAGATGCTGTGATACTAGTCAGATTCTGAACTGTGCGAATGCTTAAATTACTATTACTGTCTTTTCATAAATAAACAACACTAATTGTAGCCTGGGTCTTTGAATAGATTTTAGATACAAGTAAGTTGATTTCGCAGAAGTCCCGTTTGATCATGGAAGTGAAAATGTCGTTGGCAGCATAGACAGGTGTCATATGCTCCCATATTTTGGTCCCAGTTGTAAAACGAAGGACAGCATTCTTCCATCTCAACAATTTGACGACCAGCTCCTTTGACAAGTCTAAGAAGATGCCCCAACAATATTGCAGATATGGAAAGATGAGCGCTTTAATAAGTATCATGCGTGTAGATGGAGAAAAGAAGCCCTAATGTTTGCGCAAGCGCGCAAGGGCTACGAAACATTTCATAAATAATTGTATATGATCATATACAAGCGACTGTATACAATTGTATACAATTTATATCTCTGTAAAACTATAAATGGTTATATACAGTTGTGTATATATATATAAATGCATATATATAAATCAATGATTACCGCTTAATAGCGAGTAAGTGATTGTATACAATCACTTACGGTGTATGGTGTTTTAGTATGGTCATACACAATTATATATAGTTTAACATTGTTTTACACAATCATGTAACTGCGGTTACCTATACAAATTTATGGACACTTTGGTATTAACTATATCAGTTAATCTAGTAATTGGAATAAAAGCACTAAATATGTTGTTTGTGAAAATGTGGTTAATTTAAGCGTAGGAAATAAGAATAGCTAAGTCTATATTGACGAATAAAAGTAATATCTTAATCATGCAAATATACTTACCAGAATAAACCATTGCGAGCGCTTTATAAGATTTGTGTGAGTTCAGGAACGGTACCTCATCTCCGTCTTTTACGGTAGTGTAATCGTAAATCACCTCGAAATGCTCCAGGCAACAGATTCTCCCGTCGGAAATACTCTTCACTATGAACATGTCTGTAACGCTGTACTTTACGTAAATGTACGTAATTAATTGTGCGTTATTGCTCCTGCAATTCTGTATCTTCTGACGAGAGGTAGACCGTAGATGTGAGACGAGCACGTGGGTTTAGTCGCTGCAAGCGCGTGCGGGTTTCGTGTTTGACCATGCGCACAAACCAGAGTAGAAAATGACTTATGGCACAAACCAGGTCCTGTTCTGGTGACTCAACAAAATGAACAGGCCCTAGAAAGGCACCTTTACAGGACCTACACAGGCGTGTGACAAGGCGCTGTTGAGATCCAGATTAGCACGTAATTATTCAGGCTGCTATTTAGGACCAGCCCACATTTTATTCAGATTGTAGACAGACCTGTAGAGGGTCTAATATGTTTTTCACCCCTTTACATAAGGGTGTACATAATTAATAAAAATAATAAAAAATGACCAGTAATATAAATTTATATTACGTTATTCGTTGATTTAATTTGTTATTCGTTATTCCACCCGTTTTCATGTAGGTGAGTTAAGACATAGAGTGGGCGGACGGGCTTTGCAAGACACTTCGGGACTTATAACCTGTAGCGTTCAATTTTGACTGTGTGTTACAGAGCGCCGCCTAGCGGCTGGCTCCTCAAAGATCTTGTTTGATAAATATATAGTTATATATGAATATACATATATATAGATATATATATATATATATATATACTAGCGAGGGGTTAACTGTAACAATATATCGTATAACATGAGTATAATCGTTATTAGTAGATTCAACACTAATAAGAGATAACGGTTATCCTGAGTATCAAAGAAAGGATAATTCTAGAGAAAATCATGTGTATATAGAACAAAAAATAATAAAATTATACCTGTCGATAATAAAATAGTAGTTCCATACAATAAATTTTTGTTAATAAAATATAAATGTCATATTAATGTAAAGTATTGTTCATCGATTCGTAATATCAAATATAAGTTTAATTATATACATAAAGGTGGTGATACAGCATTTTGTAAAATACAAAGAGAAAAAAGTAATGACAATACAGAAATTTCGTGTATGATGAAATTACTCAATTTCTAGACGGTAGATATTTAAGTCCAATGGAAGAAGCTTGGCGTTTACAAGAATTTATTTCGTGCGGTAGAAGCCATTCTTTTGTTCATTTAGCTAAACACTTGGAGAATCAAAAAAAATTATTTTTAAAGAAAATAAAGAGTGTAAAGCTTTACTTAAGAAAGAAACTACATTAACAGCATGGTTTAAATTAAATATGAAGGATAACTTTGCAAAAAACATAAAGTATGTACAAATTCCACAATACTGTGTTTTTTAAAAATAAATCGTGGATAAAAAGAAAACAGTCGCAACAAGTTACAGCCATTGAACGATTAAATATCGTATCACCAAAAGATACTTCTTTTAAAGATTTGCGAACTTATAATAACATTACATATGAAACTTATAAAGAAACAGCACTTGCTATGGGTTTAATAGAAAATGATAGTCGCCCACCCCCAGAAATTGGCAGAGGATCCACTCGGAGAAAAAAATGATAAATACAAAAGTTTTAGAGTTCAAAGGGGGCCACCTAATCGTACCAACTACTTTGACCTTGAACGCGGGTTTCAAGGCTATTTCAAGGTCAAAGTGGTTTTTTTTAATCGGAACTGCTAATTTTACGTTCACATAAGTACTCTCACAAATTTTCTGCTATTTCCATTTCGGGGGTCAAAAATAGCAGTTCCCATTAAAGAAAACCACTTTGACCTTGAAATAATCTTGAAAATCGCGTTCAAGGTCAAAGTCGTTGGTACCGTTAGGTGGCCCCCTTTGATCCCCAAAACTATTGTGTTTATCATTTTTTTCTCCCAGTACATCTTCAGCCAATTTCTGGCGGTGGGCGATTAAAATGGGACACCTTGTATCTTATTTTTGAAGAAGCATGTAATAGCATGGAAGCAGGTAATGCTTCCATTTCAATTGCGTAAATTTTTCACATGGTTTATTTTAGCAGAAAACATTCAAGGTAATTTACTTTGGAAACGATTTGAGGGGGTCTTACAGCTATAGGCCACTGAGGCCAAAAATTCGGAAAATTTAACTGTTGACCCTTTCAACCCCTAAACCCAACCCTGAACCCTTAAATACTGAACCCTTAAACCCTGAACCCTTAAACGCTGAACCCTTAAACACTGAATCCTTAAACCCTCAACCCTCGAACCATTAACTGTCCCTTAAAACCCTTAAAAAGTGAAAACTGAATATATATCTGTAAGTGTCACTTTGAAGATGACTAGAGAAATAATATCCCTCATGTTACTGTCTATTCAATTAGGGATATTATTTCTTTAGTCAAGTGTCTTTAGTACACTTGAAAGACTTAATACACTTGGAAGACTTAATACACTTGGAAGACTCAATACATTTGGAACAATTAATACACTTGGAAGACTTAATACACTTGGAAGTCTTAATACACTTGGAAGACTGAAGACACTTGGATACTCTTTTACCCTCGAGCGAACAAACTTGACCGCGTGTTTCGGACCGACGCTAGGAGGCGCTCTGTAACACTTTGGCAGTTTGGAGAGCTCTCCAAAGTCCAAACTGCCAGAAAACTCCTTAAACTGACACTTACGTATTAATTTCCTCTCCAAAGTGACATTTATGCATATATATAGGCGATTCTCTGTCAAATCGAAAGCTCAAAAAATAGGTTTTCTTGAAACTCTCAAAAAATGTTATGCTACTCATTCTGTATATCCATCAATTTTTTTAGATTTTGTGAAATCATAGATGACCCAACATTATCACCATTGAATATACTGTAGATGATGGTTTCGTGCCCAAAGTGACCTCCATCTCTGACCTGGGTGTTATTCATGATCAATCTTATTGTTTATTGGACGGTCAATGATTGATTTTCGCCACATGAAATCTCTCATCGCTGTTTTCAAATCGCTTTTTCCACCTCGTTTTATGCGACCGTCATCTCGTCACCTAACTACGAAAGTTACTTCAAGCCATTAGGAATGATACTTCAAAGCTTCTTGAGACTACTAGACAGTATATCGGATCAACCAATTACTTTAACTACTCTCCGCTCATTTCTGCCTTCAATCTCTCATCTATCCGATCAACTCATTCATATCACAGCCACATCTGTGCATTTAAAATCCGTAACCAGCTTTTCGCCTCTTCAGATGTTAATTCTCTATTTTCTATTCGCCGTGATCCTTCCTATTCTCCACGACGCTTCAATGACTTGCCGGAAAGTGTTCATCCGTCTGAGTATATATATAGCTCCTCAGTCCCTAGACTGAAGTCGCTTTGGAATGCGCTTTCTAGTAAGGCTACTAATACAATGTCACTGGGGCTATTCAAAATATTAGTCGCTTGGCTAGTGCTTACAGTAAATCAAATATGTTACCATTACTGTACATATTGTCTATAATATAGTGTCTGGACTTGCCTACGTAATACCGGCTCCTCATTTTCAGTTTTATTTTGATTTTTTTTTTCTTAAATGATATTATTTTTTTCTATACGTATTAATCAGTGTAACTTTATATCATGCTAGTACAGCCGCTGTTTGTAAACCACTGCTAGTAATAAGTACAGTTATGCCCGGTACGAAATAAAAATTAAAAAAATGTAACTTACAACTAAATATAGCTAAGAGCATTATTTTTTTATGTAAAAAATTTTATAGTTAAACAGCAAGTAAGAGTAGGGTAACATCGAAATCGGTAGATAAGAAATTTCTTTCACATATTTAAGGTTTTGGTATATTTATCTCAACGGAGCGGTGTTTGGCCCAGACGGTAAGGTACTTGCCTTCCAAAACAAACATCGCTACGACGCACGCACAATGATAGCGCTGAGCGTATGACTACTGAAGCCCAATTCCAATGTGGATTTCGTTCGAAGGATTCGCCCAACTTATAAGATAGAGGTCGAGCGGTGGCTTCATTTGTAAGTCTGGGATTAATTCTTCGATAAGCTGGGTTTCAGTCCCAGATCTTCACCGATTGACAGAAGCACCACTGTTTTACACATGTGTTTTGTTTAGCAATACACCAGAGATCCCCGTCGACGATTATCACCGAAAGGGAGGAAGAAACAAGGTGACATGGAATACCATGAAAACCAAAAAAAATTCATCTAAATATAATTATATTCTTATGTATTATTCGGTGTCGTAAAACTACCTTAAAATTTTTAGATATTTTGAAAGAAGCATAACGGTACTCGCAAATATTATTTTGTTAGAAAATATTGTTGAAAACTTTCTTAGATTTAATTTTTTAAGATACCAAATTAAATATATAGGATTCTTAGGATGTTTCAGAAACCATAATACATGAGAATATGATTCTTCAATATATACACTGTAATATTGCTTAATTTACAAATTCCGTTGTATAGCATTACTAGTTTAATTCGTGCACATATATTTTTTTAAGAAACTTAAGTCACAACTAGATAATACATTCGCAATACTTTATTCTAAATTCTATAAGAAAATCAATGGTCATTGATTTTTTACCTCGTAATTATATTTTACAAAGATCTGTGAATTGCGATTAACTTCGTCAAATCTTATATACTAACTTTCCCACGAAGTAACTTAATTACGATAACAGCTTACAATCTAAGATTCGTTTTCCTCTGCCCAGTAGTGTCAGGTTTAGATATGGATTTCCTCTGAAAGCGAGATTCGGAATTAATTTTTTTGGTTTTGTTAACGTATCTTTGGTTGCAGAGATGAGATTAAGGGCGAGCGATAAGTGTTTATATTTGGGAGAATAAAAGTTGTAGGAAGGATTGCTCGTGAAAGTTGACAATTGCGCTGTCATATTGAGCGGCGGATGCGTTGTCTAAATGTAGGAGTGAATTTGCAAAAAGATAACCACCTACTGGAGACTTGAGAAGCATTGGACAGAAATTGAGTGTCTAATTTGGATAATATTATCTGTGAGATTTCTGTTACCAATTGTTTTACAAAGTCAATGCCTCGTTGAGAAACGTTGAAATAGCTCAGTAATTGCTTGAAGGAATCCATATTAATACTTTTGATTGCACTTGTTGGCTTCCAAAGTGCAATAGATCAAGTGTCGATATAGATTCCAGCTACACCTTATATCAGCAACTCTCGCCATTGGCCGATAGCCGACGACTAATCAAAATAGAGATTGTATATCCATTAACGATACACGCGATTGGCCGACGACCAATCAGAATAGAGCTTGTATATCCATCAATGATGTACGCGATTGGCCGATGGCCGTCGATCAATCAGAATAGAGCTTGTATATCCATCAGCGATGCATACGATTGTCCGATGGCGGTTGACCAATCAGAATAGAGCTTGCATGCTTTTTGCAGAAAAATATTGTCCAAAAACTTTATTTCTCCATAACTGTGAACGTATTGGACCAAACTATTATCGATGATTCGATTACGACAGGGTTAAGCACAAAAAAGTACGTGTGTTCACATTTACTATCTGTATGGGTGTCAGGGATCTACATTAGGCATCCGGACGCAATTTCGAAATATCTTTTTGGATGTAGAAACATCAAAATATGCAATGTTGGATCCTAACATTTACAAAACACGTGTTCGATATTTATCTTTATTTTAGAAAAAATCGGTAAAAAACCTTTTTTTGAAATGGTAATCATTTAATATTGGAAAAACATATAAATGATAGTTAAAAAAAATAAATAAATAAAATTAAAGAAAATAAGAACTACGAAATATGTTTAAAACTAATTGTTTAGCAAGTGTATTAAATGAACATGAAGTATTTGATATTGAATTGCAAGAACAATAACTGTTTCGTAAAACTACGTTTTCGTCAATTTGAGAGAGTTAGTTTGATACACTGGCATATTATTTTCATTTATCTTGGACAGCTATAATCAAAATAATCTATAACTTCAAAAAGATTTTTAATTAATTTAAAAAAAAAAGCTTTCTACTGTAAACTCATAATAATATTTACTTTAAACGCACTATCACAACATTAAATACTCTATTATAAACGTAAGAAGTGGCGTAGCCATTCGCAGCAAAAATCGCACAACGATGCGCTTAGGAAATCAGCGAGTGGCACGGCACATCGTCAATGCATTGCTTCTTCTATGCGCACGCGCGCGCTCGCGACCCGGAAGGAACAAGTTTTCTCTGCGCGCGGGGCCGGTTCGCTCGCACTGTGCGAAGGGCCCTTTCTCTCTCTCACTCGCACGTTTGCTTGTGGTCTTTCTTGCGCTCGCGAGCGCGCAGGTGTGCGCAGGTGAGCCGTCGCACGCGCGCGCGCCAGTCTAGTGCCAGCCGCCGTCAACACTGGCGCGGTCGCAGTTATCCCGAGCGAAGTATTATATAGAGTGTGCACGCGGAGCCGGCCAAGCCGTAAACAGCCGAGCAATGGTATAGTTTACTTTATAACTGTTCGCTTTATCGACGTGCTTTCGCGTAATTGGAGTGGCCAAAGCTGCGCGCACTAACTGGGTAGCTCATTTTTTTTCAAAATTACATTGATCAAAAAATTGATTTTTTATTTTCTTTTCTCTATTTGCACGTGATATCGAAATTGAGTTTATAAGAAAACTAATATCCTTAACAAAATGATAAATTTTTTGTGATTTTTCAAGTAATAAATGCTTGTTTATGAGAATTAATTTCTAAAATTTTTCAAGAAAAAATAGACTAGGTTTATTAAATATTATTTTTTGCGTTGTTTTTAATAAACCTACTCTAATTTCTAACAAATAGAATTTTGATTTAAAAGCAAAATTTAGAATCGCAAGTATTTTCACTACCAAATCAATCTATTTTTTTTATCTCTACATTAAAAGACAAAATGTTTGTTCCAACTTCATCAATACAGTAATGAACGTGTCTAATATGAGACAACTCGATCGACGAGATATCACGTTTGATTTCAACCGCTGCAAAGAAAGTACAATTTTCTAACGAGGATTGTCAATTAAATGCCATCCAGGTATAAAAGTTCATCTGAGAGCGCGGCTAACCGCTAAACGTCTCCTGGAGATTAGATAGAGGAGATAGAAAAGGATAGAGTGCGTTCAACCTGCGAGCGGAGCGCGAGCGAGCGCTAGTGGCCAAGGCACAACTCCGCGGCGGTTATTAAACCTCGGCGAGTGACCGCTGGGCCGCGAAAGTGTACATACGCGCAGGTACTCGCGCGAGTAAATGAGACTGACGGACGGAGAGAGAGAGAGAGTGAAATTTTTGGCGAATTTCCGCGAACTCGCGAAAGGAGACAAATGGAAAGTTGAAAAGTGCGTATAGTTACGGAACGGAGCAAATCGAGCATTCGTTTGTGTGTTGTGTTCCCCATCTCCATAAAAGCGAGGAAATCTGTTACCACTGCAGCAGCTATAGTTCGATGCACCGGGACGGCGGCCGCGATACCAACGCGACGACGCACGTGGTGAGTGTGCCTCCTGCTTCATTCTCTTTTTCAGCTTAGTATATACATATACACAATCACGTTTATGCGCGAGAGGAAGTGCTCGTAAAGTTTCTATATAGGTACCGTATATACATATTCCCAGGAGCAACGGTTAACGCTCGAACTTTGTTTACGCAGCTTAGCGCGCCTGGACGCATCGTGGCACGTATATAGACGCATATAAAAATTTTCATTCCTCAATGAGTTTTAAATATTTTAATGGAAAAATCATTACGGAAAATTGCATTTTTTTATAACGGGGACTTGTACTGTATTAAGTATATAGGATCGATTGCGCGGCTACTGCTACTTTTTCTTAGCGTGTCCACAGAAATTTATGTGATTTGCGTTTTTCCCTTACATAAATCTTGCACCAGGTACTTAGTCATACGTATAACAGGTCAAAGAACGACTTTTTTTAAATAAGCTAGTTTGATTTGGCACTCGCTGCACACATGCACAACTTTCTCTTGCACTTTATTACTATTGATTTTGTATATTTCATTTTATGATGTAAGTAAATGGGGTTAGCGAAACTTGTTAGATTACCGACACTTCGCTGATTACTAATTACGAAATGCATCTATATCTATATAATTTTATCTACCTCCGTGACAGTATTTTTTGGATCTTCAGTTTTATTGATTTATTATTCGTCATAAATTTGAGTTTGATACAACGGTATTTCTCATTGAATATATAAAAATGAAGTTTTTGCGTAAAATATACAGATTCCAGATGAATGAAACATCAACAAGACAGATTACTCGTGGAATTTTCAGAATGGTGTCTCTGGAACTTACGTTCGGAGCTGCGTCTCTCTAAGGCGCGGATTAATAACGCGGAAATTCCGCAAAAAGACGGTGTGCGGCGGCCCAGCAGCGGGGTTAATGCCGCGTGTCGCCTCGTCTTGCTACGCGCGGCAATCCATAATGCAAAGAGCCCCGATTCAACGGATGATCGCGGCGCTCGCATAGGCCCGTGCGAATCTGCCGGCCTCGTGATCCATTTCACGCGCGGCGCAAAAAAATCATCGGTCTCGATAATGTAAAATATATAGCGCACGCTCGCATTGTCACGCGTCGTCGTGGCTCTCTCACATCGAAAACTGTAAGGAGCGCGGTTGGCTAATTTGCAAACGCGCGTAATTAAGAGAACCACGATAAGTACTAATCGAAGAGCGCAGAAGGAGCAGCGCCGCAGTGAGATATCGTTAGCATGCTGTTTGATCACCCTGCCGGTTCTCTCTGTTCTCGCGCTCTCTCTCCCTTTCGCTCTCTGCGAGCGCCGGGGCTCTGCCCATTTCTTCTTTCTTCCGTTCTCAATTAAAGCGCGCGCACATGTATGCACTACTCCCCGCCGCGGACTTTCGCAACGGGCGAGGCTGCGAGCGGCGAACGTGTGTAGATGTATATATATGCGACGCCCATTGCAATCGATCGTATATATATATATGTACCATATATATGTACGGAGTCGGCCGCACCGCTGCTGTGGGAAAATTTTTCGTTTGAAAAAAAGCCCGCGCACGACTCGGAGATTACTTCGATTCTCGGCGATCGGCGCCTATACACGTTCCGAGCAAATGGAACTTCGCAATAAGTGGAGATTTTCGCTTGTTCTCGATGCACACACAAACACATTCGTTGGCAATTACTTAAGAGGACCTTGCCTTTCTTGCACTGCATTGTGTTGGCGATGTAAGCATTCGTTGCAACGATGCTTGGAATACTTCCTCGACTACTGCGTTATTTCTTATTCTTAAAAAAATTCAGGAGGAAAATGAATTTTCAAGATAGCTGCATTAGTTGGAAACATTATACACAGCTGCTAACGTAAAGAAGTAAAAGGCTAACTGGACGCAACTATGAAATTGCCGTTTCCTGGAAAGTATAATCGACGCTTATAATCGTTTCAGCATAGTTTCGATTGTACCAACCACATTCTATAAGATAATTGTTGAAATTAGTTATTTTTTTTCCTCTTTATCTAAATTTATTTCTCTTTTCCATATTTTATATTATTCTTGTACATAAACTTTTATATTTATATATTCACGAATCAATTTTTAGAAAATGGTATATAAATGATAAATAAATATTAATTGATAAATAAATATACTACATCTAATAGCATACAAAACTAGAATCTTAACAAAAATCAATATTGAATAAATTATCTATTCATAAAATATATATCTGTGGTTCCGATACATAACGACATAAGTTCATTTTTTGAAAATCGCTAAAACTTTGGATTTTGTATCTTTAGATGGATCTTTTTCATTTGCCACTATCAATAGTAACTAAAATATTTCCCTTAAGCAACGATATACCAAAAACGTAACGAAATAAGTCCACTTTTCCGATTTTATGCGCGGCATAACAACATAAATCCATATCATTTTATGGATTATTGTAGTTGTCATATATTTTATCCATTCTAATTGAATATAAACATGATTTCATATAAAGTATGCACAATAACTAGATTAAATTTCCAGAATTTTCAAAATTCTAGTATATATCACTTCTTTTCCAGATCGTCTGCGCTGTTTAAGATATGCAGTATGCCAAATGGTCGTAAACTTAATAGAAATGTTACGAAAATAGGAATATTCTTGTTTAAGTAATAAAAATTCGTTAAACAATTGCTAATTTTCTAATTTATTGGTTAAAATTAAAGAATATACTCGAAATCGAAAGAGAATAGCACTATTAGATACGACATAATTCCATACTTTTTTCAGTTCTTACTCGTTTCTAATGCAACAGAAAATGTATAACCTACTCATACCACTATGGAAATATCTGTTTTGAATGTGTCAATTGAGTAGTACAATATAGCGCACTATTTTCTTTCTTCCGATCTTAGTTTGAACATTAAAACCCGTTTTTCTCGGAAACTTGAAAAGTGGACTTATTTCGTTATGCCTCGGAATCACAGATATGTACCTACACTAAATATATAAACAACTGACACAGAATAATGTATATGCACATTTGAATTTTCAGTCTACCTTTGATGTATTTATTTACAAGGAAATCTGAAATTCAATAAAAAACTCTAAAGTGTTCGCACAATACGTTCTTGAATGCGAGAATACTCTGAAAGAATAATTACAAGTGGAGTGTCACACTAGGTCACGGACTTTGATAAGTCTTTGAAAGATACTCTTCAGGTTTTTAAAAATGGAACATAGTGCACGTAGTCCATTTTAATGAATTCTAATTTCTGAAACATAATCACCTACGCTATTCTATAGGAGGAACCGAACCTATTTATTAAAAAATATTAATGTTTATGAGATCAATTTAATTGTACAATTTTTTTAAGTATCAGACTAAATATTTAAACAATTTAACAAGTTTTAACAAGTTTAGCTTAATTTATATGGAATACCGTTAAACTAGAACGTTGTCAGGCAGAAACACGGAATCTGCCGTGAGCAATTTGCCATAATAACGCCAAGCTATTGCACTCACAAAGTAGATATTAAAACCGAAAAATGGGTCAAAACGTAAAATTCAGTGTACCGCTTATTTGGCATATTAATTATTTAATTTTTTTTATTTAAAATTTTGCGATAAGATAGATTTATAAAAAGACCTGCATTAAAATTTTCAAGTAAATATTACATTTGATAATCTATATTTTAGACATTTTGGTACCAGTAGAAATAAAAATATCGATTATGACACTCGCAAAACATGCTCCCAAACTTAATCTAAAACATTAATTTAAACATCTTTCCGGTATCATATGACATTTATGCAGCAATCACTCATCCACTCGGAAATTTGACGAATAATATTGTTCCTTTCTTGAAAGCGTGTACATCCAACAAGAACTATATACGTAAGTCTAGAAATGAACGGCGGCACGACAGTTAATTATATCAAGCCAATCTGCAGGCACAGAAATAAAAGAAATCACACGCATGCACCCGTGTATATACGCATATATTATATATGCGGGAATGTGTGCATGTGTATATACGAGACACTGTCGGGTGCAAGAGAACACGAGGCGTGAAAGGTCGCGTTTCAATCTATGCGCATAAACTAATCCAGTCGCAATGTCGTTTTTAGCGAGAAATAGAGTCGGAGCAAGCGTGAGAGAGTGAGCGAGAGAGAGAGAGAGACTTAATTGCCCTCGCGAGCGCTTTCTCGCTCTTTCGCCTTTTCTTGGCACGCCGGCAGACTCTTGGACTTGATGCAGTAAACTTCGTCTACGACCCGTATAATCGCTTTCAATTTTCATAAGCGCCGAGAGCGCAGACCAGCGCCACGGACTCGACGAGCAGCTCGTCCCACTAACTTGACGCTCTCTTGAATTTCAAATTTATTAGAAAATTTGAGGTTAACCTATTTCCCTTTTTACACTGTCTATATAGAAGTCTTTCATTTTTTTTCTTTATTTCCAGATTATGCTAGCTCGAATATTCACGAGCCAAGACTGGTTTTGCTGGCCTTTCGTAGAATCCAATAGCCATAACGAGCTTTATTATTTCTAGATTAATCGCTTTTAATTTTTTCCTTTCATCATACAAAGCGTGTGAGTAATGTGTCCAAAATATTATCATATCTAACTACGAAAACCAAAATGTGAGATCATTTATTGTACCAATGTGAAATAAGGATATATAAGTATTCACCTTATCTATTCCAAGTGAAACTTTATAAAAAATGATGGAAAAATAACTTGATTTTTTTTGTTTAGTTATAAATAACCTTTGTTTTTTTAAGTCTGCTGAAAAATAAAAGTAATAAATTTTTTATCCACATACGATTGCATTTGTAATCAAACATACACGAGATTATTGTTTACCTCACTGCGTACAGCTCAGAAAATAATGACCACAATAAATAAAAAAAGTTGGTGTAGAATCAATCGGGATGGCCTTAAGAATCATTGCAAAGATGATAAGCGCAATGCATCGAGGTCAAAATCAAGGGGTTTCCCAACGGCTTGATGCATTACCGTGTAAGCGCGCCTCGGATCTATCTTTACGAATCGCATCCTTTAAACGGTTGCACCCGCGGGGCGCACGCATGCATTGCGATTTGTTCATTTTGTGAAAGCTGCGCGCTGCTGCTCTGCGGGCGCATAGCGCAAAATTTTCGTAACATCGGAAAAGGCGGCTCACGACTCGCCCGTTCGCGATGTCCGAGATTAAGTCGCGCGACTTGGAACCACGTCCGCAGCGCGCGCGGCTTCACGGTCTTTCGCATTAAGTAATTAGCGTGTATATGGCCGAGCAGACTATATTACGCATTGCAGGGCTCCCGACCGATAATTAAAAGTGTGCTTGTGCGTTATATATATTGTGATGGCAGCCGGTGCACCAGGCGTCGTCGAATATCACGGCGCGGCATTTCTTTCCGTATTTTTTTGATGGCCCGAGGGAGGGAAGTGGAGGAAACTATAACGAGGGAGCAGCGCGCAGGAAAACACTCGTAAACGTTGGAGTTGGGAATTTTATTGCCCGCACGCGCCGTTAGGACTTTGGCGGAGGAGGAGGAGGAGGAGATGGAGAAGAAAAAAAGAAGAATGGAATAGCTATAGTCTACGAATGTACGTGCGCGCTTCGCAAATGTTTTCGGCTCTTTGAAAGGAGGGAAATGTTAATGAGCTCTTGAGTGTCGGTGAATTATGTTGTTTGCTATACCACTCGACAATTTCTCTTCTTGCGGTGCGTTTTGCGTTTGCTCGTGAAAGTGATAATTCAACATTGGCGATTATTTCGCAACGCTTGCCGCTCAATTAGTACGAGGAATGCGTTAGCGCACATTTTTCGGAATTAGGTACGGTATATACGGTAAAGTAATCGTGGACATCGTAAAGTTCTTGTTTTTCCGCGTGTAACGATGTAATAGCGCTCTTCCGGAACTTTTAGTATGAGATGCTGTTTTTACATACCCAAACTCTTCGTTTGGGCATACTATAAGTTAGGCCGCTATTGCGTATTTTCTTTAATTACGATAAAATGCATTAATTTAATTGTACAACGCAAAGCTGTTACTCAACAGTAAAAAGTCGGGATAATCTTTAAAAAAAGAAAAAAAAAACAATATGGTGCTGAAATTCCATAAGTGACTTTCATAATTTTTTAGATCCAATTGTGATATAATGATCTATCGCGATGTGTGGTCTACAATAAACAGTACTTTGCTCTGACTATATAAAGCTTCATGTGCTCAATTTGGTTAAAGTGTTTATCCAACGGTGTGTTTCATTTAAGAATCATAAATTTCCAGGTATACATAGCATTAATATGTGTACTATAACGTTAACTTTTAGTAAGCTTAGCAAGAGCTATCCATAAATTCTGTAAAATGTCCCGATTTAATTCCGTTTCATCTACGTATAAGGAAAGCATTGTATATATATAATACCATGTTCTAGTTCGTATCGAAGCGATGCTAAATATAAATGTTCCCAGCCAATCATTCCAATATCGAGAGAGTATATATCAACTTGGTTCAGCGTCACAGCGTCGACCTTAAAATAGGGAAGTATAGCGTAAAGTGAAAAAGCCGTTTTAAAGACGATGCGGTAAACCTGAAAGTACAGTGTCTGATCTCGCCGGAGAGACAGACGATCCCGCGATCTTCGCCTCGTCCCTCTGTTATCAATGCGCCGCAATTCCGTTGGAGCGCGTCGATACAGCCATAACAATAACGCGCTGCGGCGGCTCGCCCGAACTATTACTCGAGCGAAACGCGACTCCGTTTCTTCCTGCTTCCCCGTGTCGCCTTATTCCACACCGACCGACGTGTACACTTTTCGCTCTGCACGCGCCGCCTGTTTCATTTTCGCGTAATGGCTGAAGTAACGCAGAGCGCACTCGAGAGATGATTGCAACTTGACGCGACCGGCCGTGAGTATACCTACCAGACTGCGTATACACATACAGCGGGATCTGATCGAAGAGAATTTATACACGAAGCGAGCGAAAGCGCCTTGCGGCAGCGTGGAAACTCGTGAGGCATCGGTTTCTTATTGGCCTGATAAGAAAAACAACGGATAGATGAAATCTCAGTGGCTTGCTATGGCTACTGACCTACTACTCCCATCATCGTCGTCATCTCGCGCATCATCGAACACGCCGCTGCGGCACAGATGGATAGGTATATATATATATATTGTACAGTTGCTCGCCCGACAGAGCGAACGCTTTACTTTCCTGGCGCGTATTTTACCGAATGGCAAAAATATATATGATGGAGGAAAAATATACCGAACCTTATATAGGCTTTTCGTTTCTGCATCGAGGAGAAAACTTCATGCAGGCTGTTGTTGCGCGCTGCATCGTGGATGTATATTATTATGCTTTCTAAAACCTATGCGAAAGCGAATTTTTCTGCATTGATTTTAGCTTTTTTTTCCTTTAAAGCAAAGAGATGTATTGAGTGACTAAGCACGCCAAGTATGTTACTCTACAAAATAAACATTTTAAATTTCACGGAAATTATAAGCCACTTACTTAAATTCTAAGGCAACTAGTCCTTTTTATAATTATTACAGCTGCTGTACCTATTGTACACAGCAGCTTAGTAATAGATAAAGATGGCTTTTGTCAATCTATTTTCCATTAACAGAAGAGAGACCATAAATAAATCAAATTCATACTTTAGAATTGTACGCTAACAAGCTGTAATAAACTGTCTATCTGGTGCATTCTTGCACGTTTGAAAAAAATAATTTCTCTACCACATATTTGTTTTAGAAACCTGAGATTTACGTTTCAGCAATACGGATTGTGCAATTAATTATAAAAATAATTGTCTTAATAAAATCATTTCTAACACTGTTTTTAATTAAAAAAAATAAGCGAGAAAGTGATTTTCAAATTGAAATTGCATTTTATAATATTTAGAAGGTATTCTATCAGTGATGACATTGATATATGACTAGTCTAAAGTGTGAAGTACTTATATATGATGCAGTTGGTTCTTACACTTAAGTATTTTCAGTATAAATATATACATTACTCCTTTGATTTATACGTTAAAAATTCGTACTTTCTAAGTATTAATTCTTAACGGTAACATGTATTAAACTTTCAATTTTTATTCTTCCTAGTCGACGTAGACGTATTAAATATTATTTACATGATATATTTCACAAGTATAATTAATAAATATTCTTTACTTTTCTCACTAAACATTATCCGATACATAAAAATTTCATCATGAATATTAATCACGCACTAAATGAGTATAATTTTTGTAGTAATTAACGAAAACATCAACATCATAACTTTGATTGCATAAAATAATTTGCATTTCGCTATACATAGAGGCATATCGACTTGTTCTAAAAATCAGGGTAATAAAACGTAATAACCGAAAATAGCCATAAAACTCAATTTGAAATTTAAATTATCTCGTTGCTCTTGTTTCGTGATAGAAATGTGTGGTGAGGTAAATTGAACGGTAGCTGGTTTACTTATATCAAAATTACTAATGCGACGCAATGAAATCGAAAAAGTAAAAATGAAATAATCGGATTATCAGATAAATACATTTACAACGGTTATATATGAAAAGACACCTAATAAGTACAACTGAATTACGCGTTCGCGAGTTCAAGAACCTCCGCACAAATCAGAGGCACGAAATTTATGCGCGTGCGCCTGTCTGTCTTCGAGTATATAGCACGAGCTTCGCACTCATAACGTCCGATGTGTATACATCGAGTATATACATAAAAACAGGGAAGCGCCCGAGGATTATAAAGCTTATATGTATACACGCACTGCTTACTATATACTCGCTCCACCGTCCTCCATCCCCCCCCTCTCTCTATATATATCTCGCTCTTTCTTTCTCCGCGTGTTTCGCCGGTCATTTGCGGTGAACCACGCGAGCGAGCGAGCGATTCCTTGCCGCTGGCGCGCACATGAGGGTTTGCCGACCTTCTCCCGCTCTCTTCGCGCATTATATAGCGTGCATCATATACGCTCAGCACTTTGCGCGTTGATCAACCTTGCGTGTGTATATACATACGTACGCGAGAGTGAGAAGACGTCGGTATATACCGGAACATACAGACAGCCAGCGACAGCATCCCGCGCAGCGGACCGGTCGCATTTTTTCAGAGGCCGCCGGTCGCCTTCACTTTCTCTACTTTCACGAAAAAATTGGGCTGCAAGGCCCGAGCACGCGCTGTACGGAGTGTCCAATTTATCACCGTAACGCCGACCGGAAAGTTTGGGCAAGCGTGGAAAAAAGTCATTGTAGGCCGGACGGTAAATGCCCGATAATAAGTAACCGTGCGTTTCGACGAATCGAGAGGATGTTATTAGCTTGTTTTTAGGGCTTATTTTGACAGACTCGTTACATTGTATAATGAGGAAATTACTGTCAGTCTATTCTGGGCTTATTTTTCACCAGTAGCTTTATACTAAAGCTTTGTTGACTACTGTTAGACCTTCTTTTTTTTTTAATTATGTGATTCCATGGAGATTTAAATACCATGCCATTAACTAATTCCATATTTGCTAAAATTAAAAGAAACGGTGATGCAGCGTAAGTACGCTCCGCACACGCACGCACAAATCTTTGACGTTTTTTTATTCGTCATTAGAAGTAACTTAATAGGCATTTATGTAACAAAGGAAATTGTACCTGCGGTAAGTATGGTTTTAAATTATTATTTACCATATGACATTAGTGTACTGATTCATTGAAGTTTTCATTTTTTAATATTAGTAATATTTTTCAATTTTTTTACAAATTCAAACTTTTACATGCATCAAACTTTGAATTAACTACAGAATTATTGACAATTGGAATGAGGACATTACTGAAATTTTCAAGGATCATCAGATTGATTAACGTTGTTGTTTACCAAACGAATGAATGAGAGTTCGATATTTTCAAGAAAACTAAATTGTATTATGGCATCAATAATTATTAATCATTTATATTAATGAATATTCTTAGAGTACAGTTATTTTTATGCAAAACTGATGTATTTTCCTTACAATTTCGCATATTGGACAGATTGTAAGTCAAAACAAAATTAAAAAATCGATCATATTTATATTCATATGAAATTTAAATCACGAAAAGTTCTTAAGCGTTAGAAAATGTTTAAACTTGCAAATACAGCTGAATTTCTAGTAAAAAGTCTATAAAACGTTTTTCTCGCATACAATTAAGTCACATCAATCTCGAAGTGCTCACTCGAACGCGCCGCGCTTGGTAAACTTCCTGTTATTATTTATCATTCACTCGGCATGCGCGCTCCCCATAAACCGAGAACTTGCGAAAGTTCACGGTAAAAATATGCTAAGGCATCGAGATACTTACTTCCGAGGCACACTTTTATCACATTGCGGCGAGAGACTGCGCTCGCCAATGTGAGGGAGAAAGTACAATGCCACGAGTGTATATATATATATATATATATATATATATGCATGATGCCAAGAGTTCGGCAAATGGGCCACACTCTGCTGCTTGGCGGGCGCGAGCGCGTACCAAAAGAAAGAAAAAACGCCAGGATTCGAGGGGCGGACGATTTACGCAGCGATATCGAGACTTTTTAAGTATCGCGTCGCGGCAGACAGGCGTCGCGACGACGCCTAGATCAAATCGAATTGCCGCAGCAAAGCAGCAGCAGCAACAGCAGCAGCAGCGGCACGCAGCATAGCGGCGAAATTGCTCTTGACCATCGGCGAAAGAAAAAGTCCTCGAAAGTGCGAGCTCCGGAACGATGACCTTGCACGCGTTTTTATCTCGCTTCTTCTCTTATACAACTCGTATAATATGGCACCCTTAAAAATCCTTCGACCAAATTGAATGCAGCTGCTGGACTTCGCGCAGCGCATTCCTTAAGTAATTGCATTGTCAATAATTGCCTCGAGAAGTGATCAATGTCATATTCTCATTATTACATTTCAGATTTGTGCATGTATACCTTGTCTTATAATTTACCAGCCTTGTCTTTTGTTCAAAAGATATTTTTATATTTGCAACACTTATAATCAAGTGCGTAGGTGTGGCTTTTGGGTGAGTATAATTATGTTTATATAAGAAAATAAAGTTATTAAAGGCAGAATCGCAGGTGTGCAAAGGTTCCATCATAAATTTTCATCAAAATTCATTTAAAGGTTCTACCTTAAGGATATATTCTTACTATTTTCAAAAATGCCGGTGAAAATTCGTATCGATAGAATTCTACATTTCTAAAGACTTATCTGAGACTAGTTTAACATTACCTATTTTCCGTTTAAATTCTGAAGATATAGTAATGTAATATGTGGTATGATATTTATTTGAGAGTAATTCAAGCTTTATTGAAAAGGGCAAAACAACAAATATGTGTATTTTACACAGGAATTTTTTCACACGTTCCCCGGTGCGCCAGTAAACCAAATTCAGAAATCAATCGCGTTTGTATTCACGCCGAGGATCGCGCTCGCACAGCACGACCTTTCAGAACGCTCGCAAAAAGATGAAGATGAATTCGAGCAAACTTCTGCAGTCAGCGTTTCCAAAATTTCGTATATGCAAATACGCGCGCTGTCTCTCTCTCTCTCTCTCTCTCTTTCGCGGCAGTGCTCCAGTATCACGTACGTGCGCGACATATTTGTGACAAAGCGACACCTTGGGCGTCTCTTCGCACGCTCTGGTCTATCGTGAATACGAAAGTAAGAGCCATCAATCTTACACGCACGCTCGCACGGGCCACCGAATCCGACTTGGCGATTTTTCATTCACCAAGTCGGATAGCCCGCCACTATACTGCCTGCGCACGCACGCGAGCCTATACACCTACTCTCTTCTGTTCGCGTGAAATTCAGTCGATGTTTTCGTTTATTTTTTTTTTGCGTATCGCCGAATTTATTATATACCCTTCGCTCCCTCCTATAGCACAGTGACACTTGGAGTGACAATTTTTCAGAGCGCCCGCTATTTTCGGAACGGACGCCGCGGTTGACGCTGATCGTTACATTTAGGTTAATGATCCTTGAGAATCGCGATTCATTGTATTTAGATCTATTTTTAGCGTTATACCCTGTGACCGCACCTCGCGATAACGGTCGCCGTATAAAATCTTATTAAACCCCAACAGGTTGCTGCTTTCGTGAATTATGCATTGGAATTTGTTTATTGTTGCGCTGTCAAGTTTCTACTACGCACATCTAAGATGCGTGTCTGACCGTATTAAGCGTTTACATATATTTTTACACTTTTTTAATTAAGTCCTTAGAATATGATATTTCATTGCGGCTTATTTTTAAACTAAACAATAAGAATAAAGGCTTTTAATATGCTTTCTTTTAAGTTATTGGGTTCATGTAAGAAAAATAAATAATGAACTGAACTGATAAAAAACGATATTTGTATTAAAGTTAATGAAAAAATTTTTTGACAGTAATAAAATATAATTTTCATTGATTTAACATATATGTGGCTGCTACATTATCCTTAGTCATTGGCTGTGTATAGAATTCTTGAATTGGTGCTAGTTTACCAAACATCAAGATATGTTATTACATAGCGAAAGGTACGTAATGTATATATCAGCTCCAGAATTAATAGAAGCCCCTGACTATTTTGAGCCTTTACCGAAATATTAACTAAAAATTAATTATTTTTGTTAATTTTGTGTTCAAAAGCCAAATACAAAAAAAATATGTTATCGTGTAATACAAGGTGTCTTGAAAAGGTCATCTAGGTCGTATTATGTGTTTGTTAAAACTAATTGTATTTTATAATATTAAAATATTAGTTGTTAGTAATAATTAATTTATTACTAAGAGAAATTATATAGATGGAAAATACTACAAACGTGGTAGATCGGAGAATGTGTACATATCTACATACATATCTCTAGATAACTAATTTATCTATTAATTTAACTTGATTTCTTAATTTTTGTTCTTCATTAGAACATAGATTGATTCTTACAACTAACAAGTGTTCATATTCCTAATGAAAATGAAATATGTAAAAAAAAACACCTTCAAAATTCAATATTGCAATCTTTAACCGATCCAGTCCGAAAAATTAATTAGTTTATACTTTATAGCTAACGTATATGGTTAGTTGAAATATACCAAATATTAGCCAGCTTTTAACTAGATTATATAGCAGAAGAATTGATTTAAAGATAAAAAATATAGCTAATTTACAACAGCGTATATGCAGAAAAAATAGTTAATTTTCTACATCTAATAATGAATCATTTTTTATAATATTTAAAATAATTTGTAAATATCAGAAAAATGTCAATCAATTTAAAAAAATTTTATTTCTAATGTAGATTCCATTCACTAAGGATCACCAACATCAGTGATCTAAAAAACCAAAGAACCATTTCTATATTTCCCCTGAAAAGAATACCAAATGATGCGAAGGTAAATTTTTGAAAACCCGCATCAGAGTTTAGCGCTGAAGCAACGAAAACAAAGCGGAGAATTCACTTGCCACATAAAAGCAAAACTATTATCCAATTATAAATCAAGGACCCTCAACACGAGGACTCCGTGCAGGCGCGCCCCTAAAAGTGCTTCTTTCGGAAGGGTTTGGACGGTTCGCAATGCGAAGCATTTTCCTCTCTCTCCCTCCCTCTCTTATATTCCGTGTATCCGTGGAGAAGTTCCTAGCGATGCCTCACCGCTGTGTGTGTATATACCGACACAAAGGGCGAATAGAGGAACTGTAAAATGCGACGAGGGTCGGGTGCGGGCGGCGGATTTTCGCTGAATTTCGTCACGTATGTACAGAGAGAGAAAGAGAGAGCGAGAGAGAGAGAGCGAGAGAGAAGCGGGCAAGCCGCGCCGGAAAAGCAATACCCTCCTCCGAGTACCGGACTTTAGAGGTCCTTGAAAAGTAGTAAAGTCCAAGTGACAGTCAAGGAAAACGCAGGCATTGCGGCCGAGAGATGCAACCTAAAGAGAAGAGAGAGAGAGACGAGGTGAAATGTGGTGCAGGCGAGGGATAGATCGACGTACGTGCGACAGACGCAGAATACGTTTGATTAACTTTACTCCACGCACCGAAGGACGTGCACCGGTCGATCTCGACAGTATTGGCGCGGTAAGAAACCCTGGAAAGCCAAGTTTCCACTATTTTCTTCGAACCGTTAGTAAAATATTTTTTTAATGATTGAAAGAATGATATTGTGATGGCTTGCACAGACTGTCATTAAACCTCAGCAGTACAAGATAACATAAAAGAACTTTATAGTGATGAAAGCAAAACCTCTCTAATTCGAGAATCTCTATTCGGTGATGCATGCGCTATAGAGGAAGAGAATAACTAGCTGGCTTTGCAATTCTGATTTTAATAGACGATAACCGGCACTCCTGCACGGCTAAGAAGTACATCGGTGCAAGCAAAAAAAAAATGAAAGTTATTAAAACGGATGTGCCGTGCGATAAAAAAACCATTAGGCATTATAAGCTTTGCTCATGCTGTGTACGGGATTACGATAAGAAATAGCATTGTTCGCACAGCTGCACGATCGACGTACCGATAGATCATTGCATTTGAATAATGTCTCGGAATCTTGAAAATGATATTCTTATACTTGATTATAAGCTTATAACAAGATTTAAAGAATAATTACAAATGAAGAACTAAAATGCACATTTCTATATATTTTATACCTATATATACTTCTATGTGATTTATGCATCTTCTAATCGTAATCTCTTTCATGTCAGCGTTAGTTGTAAATGTTCTCGGGTCTGTATTTCATATCAGTAATTATTATATTACGAAGAAGTCAATTTTTCTAAAATATAATAGCTACATGGTTTATATACAATAAACACAATATATTCATATATATTTCACCTGTCGACGAAAGTGCCTTCCATCCGAGCTCATGTGCAAACTGTTGCGTAAAAAATGCGACCGTCAGGCTCAAGGATCGATAGCAGTTAATTAGATGTTCTTTCGCTCTATATGGGGAAGGACCTCATGAACACGCTGGGAGTCCTTGAAATTCCGTTATTTTGGATGTCCTGTGGTTTTGCCGGCCGGGACGATAGTGGAAGCTGCCAAATTGTAATGGCCGCTATCATTAATCACACCGGCGGTGCGTCGTCGTTGTGGCGATGGTGCGGCGGTGCCGTGGTGGTCGTCGCCGTCGTCCACGATAAATTGCATCACGACGAGGCACTTTCAACGCGGCATAGTTTCGTCACTTGGCTACTTCCTGCTGAAGAAAGTTCCAGGATTGCTCGCGATTTTAAAACTCACCGTCTTTCTATTATATACCTTATCTATGTGGTAAATGCCATTTTGCAAAAGAAGGGAGACTCTTTATGTACGGGATGTTGAAACACAGCTACTGCATAAACTCATTGTCATTGATTGAAATTGAAAAATTTTAATGAAAGTATGCCACATCATAAAGTCATTTTTCTAGAGCATTATATATATTAATAAGACTTGATGCATACTAATGATCAGTTTTTTCATAAATACTTGAAACGTCAACTACTCGTTGGCACTGAAAATATTGGCAAACTGTATTATATAAATGTTTACTCTGCAATGGATAAATCGAACCAGTTCTGTAATGTTGGAATAGGTTTTAATATCATAGTATTCTGTTTACAACTGTCTTAAATTCTTATGAAGATTTTAAAACAAAAAAGTACACCAGTCGATATATATTAATGTGCAAAAAATACAACTACAACTAAACGACGTACAAAAAAGTAAGTGAAACGATTTAATAATCTTTCACTTTTATTTTCTTTTAATTTGATACAATCATCGTTATTGTAGAAAATTACAAATAATGTGGAACTATTATAACATATTATTTAATTTACAACTTTCATGTAAAAAATTCAAATTATATTCTTACGGTTCATTACCTCCAGCAAGATGAAACGTATCAATTATAGCTGTAAAGCAAATTGTAGGCAATTCGGCTCAATAAATCGCGAATTTTTACCACTAAACATAAAAGTAACCGATAATTCAACAGCGCAAACAAGATGCTAAATTACAAAAGTCAACGACCCCACGCTTGCGTTTCAGTCATGGCTAATTAATTTGCGTCGCACAAATTTTCTTGCACTTTGTAAGCCTCACTCGTCGCGCGTAAGTAGCTCACTTTCAAGATGCGGAGAAAACTGCGATACCGTAGAAAAGAGGAAAATATTAAACGAGTGCAAATCACATGCACTTTAAACTTTCCTCCATCGAGACTTGCCAAATCAAAGTCAGCTAGAAAACTTTTGTATTTGTTTTTCAAACATGCAAAAGACTTTTTCTCAATGTCTAGAGTTTATTTTGCAAACTTAAAACACCAATTAAATTTGGTTATAAGTTAGTAAGTTTTGTACCCTGACTGATACTATCTTTGAAAATAATGTATACAACAAACGTAACTGTACAATATTTCAAAGAAATATTTTTTACAAATGCTTTATTTCTTTAACACATTTAACTTCGAATATCGGGAAGCTAAAAAGTAAAGGTTTTGCTGAACAAAACAGTAACATAGAAGCCTATGTTTGAACTATAAAAAAAAGAAAGTATGATATTATTTTACAATTTTTATTTGAATTTTACAGGGCAGTAGCTATATAAACGTTACCAATTTACAACTTAAAAATGAAGATAACTTTTCTTCCGAACACGGTGAATTTTAAAATAAAAATTAGCGAAAGTTTCACTGTTGCGTCTATTTTGTTTCGATTCCAGGCAGAAAATTCTTCTCCTATATACACGTTTTCAGAAAAATTCTTTTTCACAATCATATAATAACGCGGGTTCTTTAAACCCCGTAGTATAGAAACAAAAAAAAACTGTGAAGTAAATTAAGATTTGGAAAGAGGCGTGAACGAGGCAGAAGTCTGTAGATTCTAAATAAAGTGGAGGATATACAAAGTGAGAATTATATAATATAATAAATATATTATTCTTTATACCTAACCCTAATTAAGTGGCTAGTGCTATATATCTTAAATAATTTTCACATAAGTGCATAATAACTGAAAAAAGCGGTTGGAATGCAGTTGCTACAATAACGATATCGTGCAAGTGCATCAGGTGCAACTATTCTATTTACATTAAAAGTAGTTGCGAATGGTACCAAGATCACATTTTTTTACACAATAATTTACAACGCCCATAATTAATGAATTCCTCCGTGCTGCTATAGAGATGAAGTAAACTCTTCCTCTACTCTGCTAATCTCGCCTTCCTCTGCTCTTACTACTTACAATTACTTATCCTCCCAGTTTCACGCTGAAAACGTAATCCTCTGAGAGCGAACAATATAAAATGACTTAATCCGTCTTGCCGGGCGACGCTGGATGAAGCAACGCGCGGAGTAAGTACAGTGCCATCCCTATATAAGTCTGCAGACGAAAACCTGCATGGATGATGCTTAGTAACTCCAGGGCCTCTATATACTCTGTCGGACCGATCGATGCGAGTGGCGCCCGTTGAACTTATCCGTTTTTACGAGCGGATTACCGACCAAAAAACGCTCGGGGAATTCGCGTCGAAAGTGAAAACTACTACCGGGCGAGCTGCCACCGCGCAGCGCAGAGGATCGCGAAGCGAGTATAGCGCGAACGAATCACTCGGCCGTGTCGTAGCTCGGCCAGTCACCGCTGCACGTGCGGCTCCCGTGAGATCGCGATTTCATGAAAATCAATGGGCAACAGCACTGCAGGCCCCGTCGTCGTGACGTCGGGAAATTCGTCGCCCCGAGGAAAGTCGAGCGATCGATCAATCACGGCACGGCGGAATGCGAAATCTCTTTGCGAAAGCGAGCGTCGGCTCGCGTTGTTGTTCTATACTTACTCTCTGTTTGTCGCACGCTTGTATTATTATATACGCGCCGCGAGTCCGCGGGGGCCAACTTTTCTCGTCGCGTGTTATTATATATATATATATATATATATATATATATATATATATACGCCGGGTGGAGAGTAAATGCCGCGCGGGATCGGAGTTTATGCATAAAAATTTTATTGCCGCAGTTTGCCCGGGGTTTAATGATTTGAGGACATTAATAAAATTACATTTTAAAGTTTACGCAGGGTACGCTGGTTAGTGTCGTTAGCAACTTTTATACGAATACAATTTTATAATGTTTAATCTATATAATAAACTTCAGACAATGGAGCCTAACTTTAATCTCTTCAATATTTGTACAAAATAGATTTCTTCGAATGCGAAACATTTCCATGCCATATTTAACGTTATTTTAAACTATCTCCGCCTATTGCTCATGTAGATTTAAATGTGAATTTGAATTTAATAGAGCAGTACGGTTAATGTACTATCCATTTTTGTCTATCTCACTAATATACCAGATTTGTTCTAGTGTAGAAAGTATACACATGAACTCAACCATTTTTTCGCATCGCAAATAACGTTTTAGATTAAATATTTTTCCTTTTTTAAGGAGAGAAATTCTACATCTAGCCTAAAGAAAGAGATATTTCACCATACACTCATATGCATATGTATATGTATTACACGATGGAAAATCTATTTATATTTAAAATAGTTGTAACGCTCACAAGTGAGCCTTACAAGTTATACACGAGCTATTGTTGACATGCTCGGTACCGGCTACTTAAAGTC